>LNAC01000472.1:288192-467580 GCA_002007465.1 Ailurus styani | reverse complement strand
GATGCGGGCCTCGATCCCAGGACGCTGAGATCATGACCTGAGCCGAAAGCAGAGGCTTTAACCCACTGAGCCACCCAGGCGCCCTAGAATTTCTTTAAAGATGCCTCCTTTATGGGGCGCCTGGGTGGCTCAGTGGGTTAAAGCCTCTGCATTCAGCTCAGGTCATGATCTCAGGGTCCTGGGATCGAGCCCCGCATGCATCGGGCTCCCTGCTCAGCGGGGAGCCTGCTTCCTCCTCTCTCTCTCTGCCTGCCTCTCTGCCTGCTTGTGATCTCTCTCTCTTTCTCTCTCTGTGTCAAACAAATAAATTTAAAAAAATTAAAAATAAAGATTCCTCCTTTATATGTAAAATTGTTGTACTGGAGTATTTTTTTTTAAAAAATAAGAGATATCTCAAATCTTCCTTAAATAAAAAAGCATAAAATTACCTTAGGGTATCAACATTTTGATATTTTGTGCTGGAGTGTATGAAGGATTCCACCTTTGTTGATGTCATTCAACATATTTCATCATTTTATTACTCTGATCAGATTTTCATGAATCATATCTCTCATGAACATTTTTCCACATTTTACACTTGAACATTTTGTCAATGCCACATTCAGAGTCATATTATATATCCTAAGATAATGCTTTCTAATCTTTAATGTACTTATGAATCACCTAGGAATCTTATTAAATTGGAAATTTTGATTCATCAGATCTTGGCCAGGGCTGATATTGTGCATTTCTCCAAGTTCCCAGGTGGTCCCTGTACTCCAGTACACAGACTACACCTTGAATAGCAATGTGCTAACATCACCAAAAAAAAAAAAAAATGGGTTTAAAACCTAGTGTCCATTTTCTGGAAAGATGTTCACTGAAATGGACTCTAAACTAATGGAGCACCTACTTTTATTGAACCACAAATTAAAAACAAAATGTCACTTAAGACAGGGCAGAAGCACATAATTTTAAGTTCTTTATTAGTATTGATACATTAACACATTCTAAAATTGCTAATTTGCAGTAAATGCTTATGAATGATTTGGGGACAGTGTATATATTTGTATCCTAAAAAATTTTTAAATCTTTTAGACATTACCCAAAGTGGTGAAGAAGAAGGAGGGGAGAATAAAAGAGAGAGAGAAAGAAAGAGAGAGAGGGTGGGCGCCTGGGTGGCTCAGTGGGTTAAAGCCTCTGCTTTCGGCTCAGGTCATGATCTCAGGGTCCTGGGATCGAGGCCCGCATCGGGCTCTCTGCTCAGCAGGGAGCCTGCTTCCCCCTCTCTCTCTGCCTGCCTCTCTGCCTCCTTGTGATCTCTCTCCCGCTGTGAAATAAATAAATAAAATATTAAAAAAAAAAAAAAAAAAAAAAAAAAAAAAGAAAGAGAGAGAGGAAAAGAAAGAGAAAGAAAGAAAGAAGAAAGAAAGAAAGAAAGAAAGAAAGAAAGAAAGAAAGAAAGAAAGAAAGAAAGAAGAAAGAAAGAAAGAAAGAAAGAAAGAAGAAAGAAAGAAAGAAAGAAAGAAAGAAAGAAAGAAAGAAAGAAAGAAAAAGGAAGGAAGGAGGGAGGGAGGGAAGAATGAAAGGAAGGAAGAAAGGAAGGAAGAAAGAGGAAGGAGAGAGAAAGAAAGAAAAAAGCGCAGTGAGTTACAGAAAGGGATACCAGATATAAAATGTGAGAAATTACGTAAAAAGTCCATTTTTTCTGTTATTTGTTTTTAGAAACTGAGAATTGATGGAATGAAAGTACAAAGGAAGAACTGATCATATGATGTCAGGTTTGACAGATTGATTCAAATTGTATTGGTCACTTCTTAATTTACTACATACAATAAGTTACGGATGAACAGCCTTAATAGCTATGAGGCAGAACTTGAGAACTGAGAAATACTGAGGTAGAAGACCAACTTCCATTTTATTCACGACTCCTATATATGAATACAAATGAGTCAATGTACACACAACATACACACATAATTTCTGCCTGTTTGTTTTCCTTCTGCATCCCATCTCCATCTTCTTTAATTTCTCAAAATATATTTCTGGGAAAATTAAGTGGCTTGTTTACATATTTGGGAAATGGACACCCAGGGCATTTCAAATACTTTATTTAGATCAACTACCTTTCTGCTTAGCTACCTGCAATTGGTTACACGTCTACCACTGCATTTAACAGCAGTTGTTTCTTCAGTTTTTAATTAAGTTGTTAGAACTAGTCTGAATTTACTTGGTATCCTAGTTTAAAGCTGTAAAATGACCTAGAATAAGTAATTAAGGAGATAGAGGGGTTTTGTTTTGCTTATGCATTAGTGAGAAGTGAGGGCAGGAGGGCAGCATCTAGGAGAAAGCAGATGACAGAAGAATAAATCCTGTAAGATGATTCCTGTTTCGGTCACGCTTCTCTTTACTTTCCCCGTGATACTGAACTGCTACAACAATGTTTAAAGAATTGAATAAGTAAGTACCCACTAGGTCTGAGCTCTACACAAATCTGCTGAACCAAGTCCCAGCTATAAAACACTGAAGAAAGAAAAAGTTAGTAACTGTTGATTTTTTGTAGCTGTCAATGTCTAACTACAAGTATTCTACCTTTAAGGTAGTTGACTTAAATCCAACTTTTATGAAAATAAACAAATACAAAGTTAATAATTGGGAGGTAAATTCATTCTGAATCTTTGAGAAATGTTTCCAAAGGTGAAAATAACCTAACATGGCTACTACTACTAATATTACTAACATAGAAGTAAAACAAAATGTAGAATTACCCAAAGATTATACTACTATCTATTGTGACTTTTCAAAAGTACATCTCTAAATGCTTAAGATTTTGGTTTCAAAACATTTAAAAAAAGAAAAAGTTAAATATCTTAGAACCGAACATACCTGTAAAACATTAGTATTTGATGCTAAGATACCATAAAGTGCCAAAAACTAAGGGCATAATTTATGACCCTAATAAAACATAGCCATTAAATGGCTTAAATTGCTGAAAAGGAATAGTGAAATAACACGCAATTCTTTTTTTTTTTTTCAGTAGAGAGGTTTGTTAGTCTGAAATTAATGTCTTCATCTTTAACACTTTAACGTGTTCTGTGTACAATTCTGTGAAGAACAAAAGTTCCAGACATTTAAAATCCAAAATCCATTACTTTGTTGGGTAAGATTCTGAGTAATATAGCTCCATAGGCTACAATTTTGTACCTTTTTTCTTTAAGACATTTCTTGATGTGAGTTTTAGGTCACTGTCATTTTGAAATATAAATCCTCTTGTAAGTTTCCTACCTGGTAAAATAGCTTTTCACAATGGTATCCCTTTATATTCTCCACTATTTATTATGGCATCAGTGAAACTGTTGGGAATATATATATATATTACCAAAGATTCAGTCCCTCAAAATGAGTCCAAGTCATGTCTAACTTTCACATCCTACCCTGCAAAAGGGCTGCCTCCTGGATGGCATTTAGAGCAATTGCATGATGGTCCTTATCTTTTCAGTCATTCCAGGGAGAGCACAGTGGAAACAACCCAAAAGCCACTCCTAAGTTCAGTTCCCATAAGTATGTGGGTAATGACCTCCACAACATTCTCTGCATGTGTCTGCCTTTGAGTAGGAACTCTACTGTATGTGTTTTTGTTGTAAATACCCCTAAAATTCAATTATAGCTTCTACAAAGTTCGTCTTGGCTTAGACAGGCAAATATTACCATCTATCTATTCTATGTAGGCTCTATTTCCTCAGGCCCTGAACAAAGGAATCATAAATTCCATTTTAAGCAATGTCTCCTTACATGGCTTCATGTCTCTACACTAGTCTGAGAAACAAGAGAAGAAACTATATGTTTAATTCTGAAAAAAATGCTTTCCCTTGAAAATGATATAGCTAGCATTTATTAAATGCTTCCCATATATCAGGCAGTGTTCTAGAGCCCTTGGGAATTCACTGACTCAGCCTTCTGATCATTCTTATTTGGCACACTTATTATTCCCATTTTATAAGTCAGAAAGCAGAGAGCCACAAGTTAAATATCTTGTCCAAAGTCACAACTATCATTTTGTGGACTCAGGATTCAAACTTAAGCTTTGAGTATAGGTACCACACTATTACCCACAATGATATGCTGTCTGTATAAAACTATGTTGGCAAAGTAGAATCTCTTCCTTCCTTTAATACTTAGCCTAATCCTATGTTGTTATACACAACTAATGAGTCATTGAATGCTACATAAAAAACTAATGATGTACTACATGTTAGCTAATTGAATTTAATAAAAAATAAATAAATAAACTACCAAAAAATAAAAATTAAGATTCAGGTGTCATATTTTTAAAATACTCAAAAGAAATGAGGCTTGGGAACATAACTAATATTTGGGATATTCAATAAATTAAGTTGTAATAACTGTTCAAAATTAAAGGAAAACAATGAATAATGTAATGCTCCAGTTTGGAATAAAAAATAAAATACATAGAATTTGGTTTAACACTCATCATTCAGTTGTCTTAATAGACATAAATTATATATATAATTTTTATTACAAAGAAATATAAAGCTATCTCTTCTTCAGGACATCTCTAGTTACTAGGTACCATATTTAGATAGTCAACAATTTTTCATCCTATAGGAAAAAAATAAAATGAGTAGTGTCTGGAAAATAGGCTTCTAAGTCAATGGTTGAAAAATTGAGAAAGATTGAAGAAAAGCAAGAGAAAGAAAATTATTGTCATGAATATTATTATTGAAGGAAGATTATTATATCAATGATTCACAGTAGAGGATGAGTTAGGCCAATGGTTCCTCTAAACTTCAAAAAAAAAAAGCAGTTTTGACCCACAAAAGAAAGACTAGATCTTACATAACAAAGGCATGGGTGATCTCATGGGGAAAGGAACTTAAATAAGCAAAGATTTAAAGGAAAGGAACAGAACTTACTCTTTCTAGATAAATGCAAGCAGAGGGGGTTGCATCCTTAAGAATAGGTTACAGTCAGTTCCTCTATTGATTTTAGAGATAAACAATATGATCACTACAATTCCCTCCAACAACAGGATTCTGAGAGTCTCTATTTCCTTCCTGTATTCTTCTTGGTTTTTTTTTTTTTTTTAGACTGTTTGCCCTTCTCTTTGCCATTTTTCCCCTTAATATGCTTACAAAAAAGAAGTTAACCATTCATTCCTAGTCAGACTCTCATTTTCAAATAACAACAAAAACATGTTTCTGAATATACCTTCTAAGTATAATGGCTTCTCACAAAGTTGGCCAATAATGACTATAATCTACTTTATACTTTCTTTTTTCCTTAGAAAATATTCCTCCCTCATTTAAGGAACTTTCATTTCCTTTGACTTTGATGAATTGTGGGAAGTTCATAAATTTTATGTTTTATCTATTTTATTTTTATTTGAAATGCACAGATAAATTCAAGGTAGAAAGCCAGATGGATATGGTACAACTCAATAATATGAATATTATAAAATGACTCCATGATTCCCATGATAGAAGAATCTAGGGAGTTTAAGTACAATAGTATTACTTTCATGAATTCTGAGTGTGTAAGACGTGAAATCAGAATATATACTACATGGGGAAAAAATGCAGTGACCTATAAACAGCATCCAGGGTCCAATCAACATATGTCATTGATTCTGGCTTATATTTTAAGTGCTAACATATAATTAAGTAATTTTAGGCTTTGAATTTAATGACCCATGCACATTAAATAACTTTTTGTTATTGTTGAAGTTGTAGTCCTGATAATTTAAAGATGATTTTCTACAAAGGTAGCCTTGAAATTATTGGTAAGATGCTCTATACAAATGAAGCTGTACACTGCAATAAGCAATCATAAGGGATATATTCACGATGCAGTCATGACAAAGATCTAAAAGAAATATGCATTGTACAGAGTGACATACAAACTTACGATTTAAAACAAATTTTGGCTGAACCTGAAATTTACATATTTTCTGGCTTATGGTCTGGTAGAAATAGCTACAGACCTGCAGTCAGATGCCAAGTCTTGGCTCTGGCACTCCCCAACTATTTGACTCTAAGAAAGTCATTTAAATAACCTATGTCTCATTCTACCATCTGTTAAATGTTGATGAAGTGGGGGTGGAAACAGGCACCAGTCTAACTTCACAAACAGATGCAAAACACCTTTTAATATCCAAATACCTCAAGCAAATGTGAGATTTAATTATACTAGTCAAACAGTAGAGCTGCCTAGGTGGGAAGTTCAAAATATTCCATATCTTTACATAATAAAATACTAACTTGGAGACTTTTTCCTTCAAATATTCTATAGGAATCAACATCCTTCTAAAGAAATGAAAAATGGAGATAAGGGAGTATTTCCAGATCCTTCCCAAGGAGAAGATAAATAGTTTATTTGTATTTGGCACAAGGAGGCTGATAATTCTACCAGCTGGGTCACCTTCAACTAAATGGGGGAATCCCTCAAGTTTCAGGTACTTGGTTTCTCATTAATATTCCTATCTTAACCTCTGTTTTTTTCTTCATCAAAATACTCCAGCATTCTTGAGACCTAATAAAATTACCTGATTTAAAAGAAAGTGTTATTTCTTGTGGAAATATAGAGATGGATAAATAGATATCTGAAGTACCACTATTAAGAACAAATTTAACTTATGAGAAAATATTTTACCAGCATTATTAAAAAATAGGACAGAGAGGATAGTGAAATTTGTAAAGTCATGAAGCTTGTAATTATGTTCAACTTAATTTGAAAGTCAATTTTTAAATCTTTAAGGTTATTCTGCACATCATTGGTAGCAGTATAAAAATGAACTGAACTTACCCATGATTTGCTTGAACCCAAATCTTTATATGCTTATAAATAGAATAGCAATAAAGTCTTTGATTCAAAGAGAAAAAAACTAGTTCACTTTATTATGAATATATATAGGATTTCTGCCAACTCCAAATAGCATCTAATAAATTAACAATGGTGCTGGTGACTAGCATGTCCAAAGGAAGGATATTGTACAATAAATACTTTCTGCCTGCTGGGAAACTCATATTTATTGTAGACGGTTTCCCAGGGGCTTCATATTAGGTAAGCTGGGTTTGGAAAATGAATTGGCTTATTTACAGGGCTATGGCATTTAAAGACTGGAAGTTCCTCAAGGGTAGGTGAAATGCTTAATCATTTTGGATCACTAGTGACTAGCACAGGATGTAAAATATTTACCAGTCATTAAATATTAACAAATGAATTCAGCTAGTCATTACTTAGTATATAATTGATTTACAATTCTGGCTGATAGTTAGATCCCATTAAAAGAAGAGGATAATTTTACTCTGTGAGAAATGACCCCATAAAACACATACCCACACACTAATTGATGAAATTGCTTATGTTTATAAATAACCGACAATAAATGATAATTTGAAAATGGGAATTCCAACCAAGGGACAAATGTATAAGAAGTTGAAGTTAGTAACCAGGCTAACCGTTTGCCATTTGTGTCCAAAAATATATGTTATCGGATGGGAAATGGTTGGCAGGGAATCTGTAAAATGGGTGCCTGAGGAGCAATGATCGTTCCCGACTGTTATCACTAGTACATCAAGAACACTCTGGAGTCCATGGAATCTAGTCCCAACAGTGCAGATGGACACTTCAGACCCATGCAGTCAACTATGACAGCTATTAGCTACATGTGGCTATTTATGATTAAAGAGAAAGAAAAGATTTAGTTTTTTAAATGAAAAAAAGTAGTTTTTTAGTCTGAATAGCCATCTTTCAAATGATCAATAGCTAAATATGTCTGGTAGCTAATATAGTAATAGAAACACAGAACATTTCCTTCATCACAGAAAGTCGTATTGGACAATGGTACATTAGACCAGAGATTTAAAGTGACTTGTATTAGTGGCACAGTTTTGAATAACAGAATTATTGTCATGATTAAGAAGAAAAGAAACAACAACAACAAAAAACTTCTCTCTCTTACTCACACTCTGTGTCCTCAACAATAATTTCAACAAGCTCACTGCTGTTATACTAATGCACTATAACAATGTCTTTCAGAGCCTAGTAAAGTTCCAATGGCTATCATATATTCTTTTAGTTTAATTTAAGCACTGCTCTTTCTTCTTTAACCATTCTAATATACTCACAGGAAAACATTTGCATGTGAACATTATACATATGGCTCAAAGTTGGTCCCAGACCCAACAAATGTTCATAATGAAGGTATTAATTGGAATCTACTGAGTGAAAAATATTCCAGTAGGGTTTTTAACTTTACAACAAGAGCCATTAAAATTATTTACTGGATACTCTTAATATTCTGTCTTCACCAAGCAAAATTATATCTTCACTTTCTAATCATAAAGTAACTTTTTTATTTGTATTTTTTAAAGATTCATTTATTTATTTCAGAGAGAGAGAGCACACACGGGAGAGGGGCAAAGGGAGACGGAGAGAGAATCTCCAGCCGACTCCATGCTAAGTGTGGAGCTCAACGTGGGGCTCAAAGCAGGGCTCCATGGGGGTGGGGGGGGGCTTGATCTAATGACCCCAAGATCATGACCTAAGCCAAAATCAAGAGTTAGAAGTTTAACAGATTGAGCCACCTTGGCAGCCCCAAAGTAAGTTTTTTACATGGAAACTATGTGCTCACTAGCTAATATATATAATCTAGTCTGTATTTCTTTTTTGAGAATTATTAACATTCTATTTTGTAGACCAATCTCTTTCAAGACTATTAGGTAGGTTAATTCCTAAGGAATTTAACTGCAATTTCTGAGTATTTTAACCATATCAAACTGTTGTGCTCTGATGAAGCCTGGTCTGAACATCCTATCAGCTTCCCAAGGACCTAGTCCCTGTTTAATTGCAGTTGATAGAGTATACTTGTGGTCGCCAAGACTGTATCCTTCCAAGGATAACTAAGTATATAATAGTATATTGGTACTATTTATTGAGCACTCTCTATACACCAAACAATGTCTCTAGCTAGAAGAGAATACTGATTTCCAGACTTCTACAATGTTGCTCTGCCTGCTAAAGACTGCAGCATAACCTAGCCACTTGAGAAGGGTGACATTCCTGGTTATGCTGATGACAGAAATTCATAATCATTTGTCATTGTGATTAGAGAGAGAAGAAAATTCCCTTAGTCTGCAGAAAAGCCTCAAAATGTTAATATTCTTTTCCTTTGGAAAGACAGACATAAAAGCTTTGTTAATGGATTTCTTTGTGATTTAATACAACATATTAAAAGCAGGACTTGTGACTCTTGAATAAAGAAGTAAATGTTGTTTCGTAAAGATGGTCATTCATCATTAGTTATAAGAAGTCTATTTGTAATTTGAAGTTCTAATTTAATTAGTGTCACATTCTTGAAGGCTGCCTTGTGTCAACTGTTGTAATGACACGCTATCTATTCCTTCAACAGTGTAGGTTGCTAACAAGCACTTCAACTGGAACAAAATGATAATGAGAAGAACAACGGAAGTGTTAATTACCTATGCAATTAAAGTGCCTTATAATGTAATGCTCTACTGTATTTACATTTCTAATGGCTATTCATCTTCAGTTGAAAATACCTATTGGCACTATTTATAACTTTGCAGTTAAATTATGGCAAGAGGTAATGGTGTGGCTTATAGGCTGTGTCTACAAAGTTTCAACCTATTGAATTTTTGTAAAGCAATATACTCATTCAAGATCTTGGTATCAGTATATATTAATACAGATATATTGTATACCATGCATGGCACACTTTTTGGCTACATGCAACAGAAAAAAATTTTTTCCTTCTCAAAACATACATTGAACTATTAAAGCATTTATTGTGTCATTTTTATTTTATGAAACAGTACACTTAGGAAAAATGTAAGTTATTAAGTATAATATGCTTTAAAAATTAAAATATAAGGCCTAATTGCCTCTCATATGTATGGTATCTAAATCAAGGTTCTGAGTTGTTTGAAACATAGTCCTCCTTCCTTTTCTTCACTTGCTAATTCTAGTGACAGACTGCATATAGGTGGTGCTCAACAAAAGTTAGCTTAAAAATTTACTTTTACAGATGTTTAACTCAACTGAAATTGGATGTTCACCAGATAGGTAATAGCTACTGAGATTAGGTTGTTACTTTTGAAAAATATAGTCCATTATTCATACATAAACTTCATGGCATCTTGCCTGAAACATTTAACAATGGATTTTGAAAATAAGATAGAACTTTAGATCTTTAGACTTTAAAATATGCATTTACAGAAAATAGAGTTTGCTATGGTACAGATATTTTTTAAAAAGACTCATCCAGGTTTTGTTGTCGATGTTATTTGTTTAGCACAGAGTAAAGATTTTATTATTAAAGCAAAAGATCAATTTATACTGAACAATTACAACAAATTCTATGTAATGACTTTGTTTGCAGTGAACAGTTTTAAAAAATGATATAGATATTTTCCAATTACAAAATTATCCAAACACAAAATTATTCATATCTGAGGAAGGAAGGGATATCTAATATAAATTTGTTCCATTAAAAAAATGTGTGAGGTTTGTTCCTATCCAGTCATGCAGTAAAGCTGACAGCAAATTCTCTTCAGGAGAGTACAAATTTAGCATTCCAAAATTATGGGTCAGTTCATCACGTAATGCATTAAATTGCATCAGCAATATGGAATTCATATAAATATATTTGGTTTATATTATTTTTAAATTCTAGTAGTAGCTAAAAAAAAAAAAGACTTTTTGAATACCTACTATGCACCATTCAGTGTGCTTGGTACTTTTCCAGACATCGTTTAATTCATCCATCACAAGTTAGGTCCCATTGTCTCTCTCGTGTACAAAGAGAAAACTGAAGCTCAGAATAGCTAACCTGATTCAAGCTCACACAGCCAATGAGTGGCACATACAGGTCTTTATACTCCAAGTTTCCTTTATACTCCAAGTATACTTTGGAGTATACTCCAAGTACACTCCAAGTATACTAAAAGTTTACTCCAAGTTTACTTCATACTCCAAGTTTATTCCACACACATCTCACACGTCTCATATTCATGGATCCCTCTTCTAGCGCTCTTATTCCAGATGTACCAGAGTTTCAGAAGCTCACTGAATATCGGGCTCTACCTGAGCCAACTTCTCAGAGAGACCTTCTAGGATCAACCTATCTAAAACAGCATTGCCAGCATGTAAGTTACCTTCTTAGTACCTAGAACAGTTGCCTCTTGCTCTAGTAAATACAAAACGACAATTATCCTGCTACATACATGTTTTTTGTTGTTGTTTGTTGTTGTTTTAGTAAAAGACAGTTAAATACTGTCTGAAAAACATCAGTAATTATTAGAAAAAAGCATACATTTTCTTTTCAAAAAGTAACAGATAAATTAACACCATAATAATTAGGTTTTGTATATTTTGTAGGGGGGAATACAGCTTACTAACCATTACAATGATGGGTTCATTTCCCTGTTCAATTGTATCCATCACAGTGAATGGAGGCTATGGAAAGATAATTTGTCCTGATATAAAGCACCCTCTCTAACAATTAGAAAAGCATAAAATGGAATTGATTTCCCCTTGAGATTCCGATTCACAGTCAATGACACGTAAAGTGTATTTATTGACGAGTCACAGGGTTGGGACTTAGAGGGCTGTAGAGGGCATTTACTGTACAGGAAGGAGGGAGTGGTATGGACTGCCTTTGTAACTCTGGGCGTCTGTGTTTCTAATTTAGGGAGCTTTCAGGGAAAAAAAATCATGACAGAGGAGGAGAGAGTACAAAAAGTAAAATAAAAAACTTCCTCAAGCAGGAAATACAGCCTACTTGCATTTTATAGAAACTTGAGATATGGCACATTTAAAATAGGTCAAGACAAATATAATAATAAAGTCTCACCTAAAGCAAAAGAAATACACAGATATTTAAAACTGAGGATGGGACGACTAGAGAACTGTCAAGTCATGAGATTGTTTTGTCGTTGTGCTACTTAGCCTAATAAAGAGGCACCTCTTGCCCTGTTGCCAGCAATGAGTAAGCAATACCCATTTTTCTTGCACTGGAGCTTCTGTGAGTGGTGCTCATGCCTAGGGAGTTGTTTTAGTGACCACTGTAACTGTAATTTAAAATCTTTTTTTTTAATTCTTATCTAAACAATATCCAGATCGTCGTCCTGGAGCTTAAATTATGCTTTTCCAAACCGAACTTTGGAAGAGGTGTTAAAAGTGATAAAAATACCATCAAAACATTCAAGCAATGGTGCAATTGATTCAAAAGCAAATACCTCGAGAAACATAGGCAATAGGGCTGAGAAATAATAAAAGAAAATAAAGTAAAGGTATACTCTATTGGTTGTGGAATTATGTGCTCCAAGAATGTATGCACATTCTTTACATTTATTTCTATGGGAAAATTAGTTATGAATAATGCAAATGCTGATTTATACAAAATGTTAAGGAACAGGTCTCTGCAAGTGTAATATTTTTAGCAAAAAAACATGAATAGAAAAGAATTACTTATATTTACACTTATGTGTACTATTTCTATTAATATCAGTCTAAAATCCTAACTGTAGAGTGAAAGATAATAAATTTGTGTTAGAAAATTATTTGATTAAAAATGCAGCCTTAGGGCACCTGGGTGGCTCAGTGGGTTAAAGCCTCTGCTTTCAGCTCAGGTCATGATCTCAGGGTCCTGGGATCGAGGCCCACATCGGGCTCTTTGCTCAGCGGGGAGCCTGCTTCCTCCTCTCTCTCTGCCTGCCTCTCTGCCTACTTGTGATCTGATCTCTCTCTCTCTGTGTCAAAAAAATAAATAAAAATCTTTAAAAAAAATGCAGCCTTATATTATCAATTCCAAAATACATATTCATACACTGAACTGATATTTGAGGACACACACACATACATATTTTTAATTACTCCATGCAACCCTATTCCTAAACCATTTTTCTTCACAAAGTCATCTCTTTTCAAAGAAAGAACTTCCATTTGAACATCCTATCTTTCAGCTGAAATCACAGCAAAACAAACATTTTTCCAATCTTTAGTACCTTAGGGTAAGGCAGGATTTTGTGTTTACAAATATCACTTGCTTTTTCCCTTTTACCAGCATGTGTGTTGGGTAGATCAGATATACTTTCCATTTTACAGATGAAAAAATGAGTCTCAAATAAGATCCGTCTCATATTCATGGGATCCCCCTTCTAGCGCTCTTCTTCCAGATGTACCAAAGTTTCAGAAGCTCACTGAATTTTGGGCTCTACCTAAGCCAACTTCTCAGAGAGACCTTCTAGGATCAACCTATCTAAAACAGCATTGCCAGCATGTAAGGTACCTTCTTGGTTAAAGGCTTCACCCATCACTCTGACTTGTTTCTTTCAAGATTTTTATATTACTCACTTATTTGTGTCCATGTCACTCCATTCTTTCCCCCTGCATCACACCTTCTCTGTCCAAACACAAACACACACATACATACTCTGCTAAAACTCTCTTTTTTGTTTAATTCAGAGGATAGAGTCTTGTACATATTGACTATCAACAGATGACATGAATGATATGTCTTTGCAAGGCAATAAGGTCAGAATAGCTAGAACTGGACTTAAAACCTTTGGCTCCAAGTTTGAGGTTTTCTCGGCCATATCGTATAGAGTTATCTTTCCCATGAGGGGTTGAGCTGGGAAGAGAATCAAAATATGTGGAGCCGTTATAAAAGTATCTAACATCCTTTTTCACTGACTTAATTATAATTTATATTTCT
Source organism: Ailurus styani (assembly GCA_002007465.1). NCBI lineage: Eukaryota > Metazoa > Chordata > Mammalia > Carnivora > Ailuridae > Ailurus > Ailurus styani. Next base: position 453,845 of record LNAC01000472.1, on the reverse strand, counting down.
CTAATATGTATTTTGTGGCTGACTAATTAGGGATACAATCTTTTGTCTTCAATCAAAACAGAAATTTCACAATTTTATGAGCACAAACACCTGGTTTATCTCACATAATCCATCTTTCTTGCAGACAGCACCCTAACTAGAAGAGGATTTTCAGTTAATCACAATGCAAAGTATATTTTCTTAGATTTATGTTGGAAATTAGTAGCAGCTGCCCACATCAATATTTTAAGGATAATTCCACTAAAATGCTGCTCCCATTTAAAACTGAAATCTCAAATATCTATCAGGATAGTTGGGGGATGCAGAAGATATATTTCTAAATTTTGGTTTATTGTAAAATATGTTATGTTTGCAGGAGATTTTAAATGATGAATTTCCACTGCCAGAATAAGTTACAACTTTTCTTTAGTTAGCCTGCTATCCCAGACTTCTTGTGCCTGCTGACTTCATAACCTACTTGCAGTTCCTCCATTGTGACCTACCAGTATTAGTGGTGAGTCCTAATGGATATTTTAGGAAATAAAATAAGAAGTTCTAGCCAAAAAATAACTTTAACTCTGTATTTCCGTTTGTGGTTCTCTAAGAAAGGGAGGGATAATTTTATAATTCCCAGTTGACTTTGAGTTTATTCTCCTGTGAACACTACAAATAAACTTTCTTATGAAGCATTTTCCCCCCCAAGTAACTTATGAATGAAGTAATCAGCTCCTTAGCGAATTTCCAACCAACTGGGTACAAACATTTTGATTAACAGAATACACAGGAAAAATAATCACAGAGTAAGTGCAATGATGCATAATTCTTCTGTTTTTTCCTCCTGTTCTCTCACCCTGGAGAGAAATTTATTTATTTTATGTGGAATGTACTTTTATTTATTTATTTATTTATTTAATTCCATGTGGAATGAGAGTTTTGGTCAGCCTGTGCTCTACCCTCTCTGTACCTGTACCTTAATAATAATGCTAGTGACAAGAATAGATTATATTTACTAAGCCCTTACCATATATTCTGAATTACACAAAATGCTTGGGATGTAATAGTTTGTTTCTTCTTTTTTTTAAGATTTTATTTATTTATTTGACAGAGAGAAATTACAAATAGGCAGAAAGGCAGACAGAGAGAGGAGGAAGCAGGCTCCCTGCTGAGCAGGGAGCCCAATGCGGGGCTCAATCTCAGGACCTTGAAACCATGACCTGAGCCGAAGGCAGAGGCTTTAACCCAGTGAGCCACCCAGGTGCCCCTACTTCTTAACAACAGTTCAGTGGAGGTGAATATTCTTATACTAACATAGAAGATTGCTGAGAGCCCCCCACATCTCCCCACATCTGTTCTCCCCCTTTTCCTAGGCACATGGGCATCTATGTTTCCCAGCCCCTTTTGCAGCACAGTGTGGCCACACTACTAAATATCTACAAGTGTAAACAGAAGTTATATACATCACTTCCTAGACATCTTCTGAAAAAAGATTTGTCCCAGACTCGCTCTCCATTTCCTTTTCAATGTCAGAAAGTGATAATGGCTGGAACTATGTGTTGAGAATGGAAGAGGCATCCCTTTAGCCTACGTTCCTGAACGACTTCATGGAGCTCAGCACACCTGTCTGCCCCAACTCTTATATAAAAGGGAAACATATTCCATTCAAACTTCTGTAATCCAGGATCTCTGTGTTACAGCAGATTAGCTTTCACTTTAGTGAATCCACTTGGTATTACACATGAGAAGACTAAAGCTGAGAAAAGAACAGGTCCTTGCTCAAGGTCACAGCACATATCCTACACATCCCCAGTTTTTAAAAAGAATCTTTGAATGGGTAAATGACCAAGAAAAGTCAAAAGTTGACTTGATTAGATTTAGTAATCATTTTCACATCCAACCCTTTCCTCAATTTCATACTATACTTGTCTGTGTATTCTAGGATGGGGAGTAGCTAAAAGAATATGAGATCATCTTCATAGATAAATTATTGCATTCAAGAGTATCTAGGACTTTCCCCAAACTGTCAAATAATCCACTTCTAGGATGACCTGTTCCTATAGCTGTCCTACAGTGTACTCACCACCATTTTTATCATCTTAGGTCCTTAGCCTCAGCAACTGGAATAGGATCTGATAAAAAAAAAATAGGATCTGGTACATAGAGTGTCTTTGATAAATGTTTTCTTTTGAAAGGATAATTCAACAGTATCATGGAATATGATTCACTGTATGAATTTTTTAAAAAATCATGGAAGGCTAACTTAAAATAGAAAAAGTAGGACTCTAGCATTTTAGTTTGTTTATGATTATCTAAATTTTCCCATAATTTTTAAAAGTTATGAATTAATAACCAGCATCTTGGCTTTTCTAGAAATTGGTTCTTCTTTTTAAGATTTTATTTATTTATTTGACAGAGAGAGAGAGATCACAAGTAGGCAGAGAGGCAGGCAGAGAGAGGAGGAAGCAGGCTCCCCACTGAGCAGGGAGCCCGATGTGGGGCTCGATCCCAGGACCCTGAGATCATGACCTGAGCCGAAGGCAGAGGCCTTAACCCACTGAGCCACCCAGGCGCCCCTAGAAATTGGTTCTTTAATTTTAAACTACTTTAATTTTATTTTTCCTAAATGAATGTATGATAGAGATAAAAGGTTAAATAACTTCCTAAATGAACAGAAGTATGAAGGTTGACTTGTTTAAATTCATGTATATTTTATGTTAATATTAAAAATAATATCTAAATTTCACTGACTTTTATTTTTTATTTAGATTCAATTAATTAACATATAGCGTATTATTAGTTTTAGATGTGGAGGTCCATGATTCATCAGTCTTATGTAACACCCAGTGCTCATTACATCACGTGCCCCCCTTAATGTGCATCATCCAATTACCCCAACCCCTTACCCGCCTCCCCTCTAGTAATTCTCAGTTTGTTTCCCATGATTAAGAGTCTTTTATGGTTTATCTCCCTCTCTGGTCTCATCTTGGTTTGTTTTTTTCCCTCCCTTCTCCTATGATCCTCTGTTTTGTTTATTAAATTCCACATATGAGTGAAATGATATGTAATTGTCTTTTCCTGATTGACATATTTTGCTTAGCATAATACCCTCTAGTTCCATCCACATCATTGAAAATGGCAAGTTTTCATTTTTAATGGCTGAGTAGTATTCCTGTGTGTGTGTGTGTGTGTGTGTGTGTGTGTGTGTTGTGTGTGTGTGCGTGTGTGTGTGTGTATGTGTGTATCACATCTTCTTGATCCATTCATCTGTCAATGGACATCTGGCCTCTTTCCACAATTTAGCTATTGTGGACATTGCTGCTATAAACACTGGGGTGTGGGTGCCCCTTCAGATCTCTACATTTGTATCTTTGGGATAAATACCTAGTAGGGCAATTGCTGAGTTGTAGGGTAGTTCTATTTTCAACTTTTTGAGCAATCTCCATACTGTTTTCTAGAGTGACCAGCTTGCATACCCACCAACATAAATTTCATTGACTTTTAAATGAATTATGTAGTCAGGATAATATTCTATTATTTCTCAGCAATTGCCTTTCTCTTTGGCAGTTAAACCCAGTACTGAGTCTTTTAATATCTGCATGATAAATGATTTAGGTATGCAAACAGACAATTAAAGGTCGTAGGCATGATGACTCTCAGAGATGTAATCCAACGCCCTTATTTGATTTTTTTTTTAAGGAGAGAGATAGAAATTCACAGTATTTCTCTGGGGTTTAAGAAAAAAATCAGATTCTAGACAACGCCTTTCAGGAAACGGCTTCGGTTCACTGAGAAAATTATCTTCTAGTTCAGTCCTACCAGGTATAGGCTGGAATCTATTGGAGAGGTCATGGAGACTCTTGAAGCAGCACCTTAAAAGCAGGCATTCATTTCCAAACTGTAGGAGGTGACCTTGCATTTCTATTTGCCAAAATCCATTGGTAGTAGGATATCAGCTATTGTTACTCTTACTAAATATGTACAGCCACTGGGTGGCTCAGTCAGTTAAGCATCTGCCTTCAGCGCAGGTCATGATCCCAGGGTCCTGGGATCAAGTCTGATATTGGGCTCTTTGCTCAATGTAGAGCCTGCTTCTCCCTCTATCCCTTCCCCTGCTCATGTGCTCTTTCTCTCTCTCTAACAAATAAATAAATACAATCTTTAAAAAAAAAGTAAAGTACTAAAAATTTGGTATTTATTAGCCAATAAGAACTATGGACAAGATTTGCTAGCTGAATACTTCCTCTAGAAAGCATTCTGAATTCAAAAATTCTGACAGTGAATTTTTACTGTGGTTTTAAATGCTAAATAGTAAGACTATTCATGAAGAGAACATATTTATTTCTTAAGCTTCTAAAGGCCATTGTACAAGGGGAAATGAAGTGATACATAATTATCATGATGTTCATAAGAAGAATTTAAAGAGTTTATCATGGGTAACTTAACAAGGTGTTAATGAGGAGTCACATTAACATGAACACTCAAGTTAACTGTACTTAAGAATGTTCTCATGCTTAGAAGTGGGGAGCCAATATCTATCACAATGTGAAAACAAAGAGAAATCTTGCATTCAGCTTAAAGTTAGACTCCTATTTTACCTGTGATGATTAAATTAAGGCATTCGAAATACAAAACAGGAAACACCAAGATGCAAGTCTATTTTGTTTAAAGTTACATGATGTTTCAATTGTCACTAGAGAGATTTAATCTAAAATCTAGGCCAACCTACATCAATTTCTCAGGAACCCATTTCTGGCCAGGTTTCTATGGTTAGGTGTGACAAATTTCCCAGTGGTACGATGGCCTTCAGAGATGTTTGCTATTTACACCCCTCTTTCTGTAACGCTCAGAAGAATTTCAAAGGTCTTGATTTCTGTATGTAAATTTCTATAGCAAGATAAAATATGAAATACTAACTATGCTCAGATCTCCTATTTAAATATATGCATGATGAATTTCTATTCACATTATTTGACAAAACCATTACTGATGTCATAAATCCTAATCATAGTGTTAGATCAAACAAGTCTTTTGGCTTAGATCTAAATTCCATAGATCCCAGATATTATTTTTCCTTAGTACCTTTTATTAAACAAATATATTTATTCTAATCAAAATGGAAAAATAATGAGTTGGATCCAATATAATTGATTTTCCTCAAATCTTAAAAATTCAACCACAGCAAAGTACAATTAGTGAATTGATGTTTTTTTTTCTTCAGAATAGGTCAAAGTCTCTATTCTTTCCAACATGTGTATGGCTGTAGCATAAATATGTCTACTCTTTCATATTGTGTTTATATAAGGGAGCAGTTTATTATAATTGTAAGGTAGCAAATGAATCATGCCATTAACATTCACTCTCTTCTTTTCTGAACCTACCAGTGACTGTTACTTTACAATAGAAAGAAGAGAACTCACACACCTACACACGTACTCACTCAGAACAGTGTGGAGGAAAGACCTTTAGATTTTGATCTCAGATCTCTTGGTTCCAATCTTAATTTTTCTTTTTCCCTTCCAAACCAAGTTTCCAGTTGAACTACTCGGCTTTACTGCTGCTCTGTCCCTCTCCTAGAAGTGTTGACTATAAATTCTCAAAGAGCAAGATGTGTATCTGTGGAAATCAGTGTATAGAAAACAACAAAATATTCTGCATACAATACCAGTTATGCTTACAGAAACATTTTGATTTCCTAGAACCCCGTCTTCTGAAAGCCTCAGTTAAATTTAAGTTCTTCTTCAATGTAAATTAAATGCAGGAAAATAATAGCATACCAGTGCATCTGTTTAAAAGCAGCTCCCAAACCATCTCCTACAATGTTTATCTCTCTAGAAGTGAGCAATGTGTGACATATGATCCCAGAACTATCAGGTTTAACCAAAGATGTTTCATTTGTACTCAGAAGATTTTACTTCCTAAGATGTGATGTGGACTACCATAATAAAATAAATATTATTTAAAGATAGGGGAATGTTTTTGTAAATTAAAAAAAAAGTAATCATAAATCTCCATTTGGAACAAACCGCGGTACTGGTAAAAATTCTGTTTTGATGACTTATGTATTCATTCAACAAATACTTACTAATCTCCTACTATGTGCCATTGTTTGCTACAAATGAGGTAAGGGGGGGGAAAAAGCATAGCATGTGGAGCTTGCAAAATCTTAGGAAGGACAGACATTAATCAGATTAGTGAATGTATAGTTCTAGATTTAGCAAGGTGATCTAAAAAAGAGTTTAAATTCTAGATAGGTCTGAAGCTAAAAAAACACAAAGAGAGACACAAAGAGCCCTAAAACCAAGTAAGGGGCCTGTCCTCAAATAAGCCCCAGAGCATGGGTGTGTGTAGGGCTTTGGGATGCTTGTACAGATGTTTATTACCTGGAAGTTAAAAGATTCCTATCAAAACCTTTAAGTGTGGTTAGAGAGTTGGGTGGATCAAAGTGGTTACTTAAGTTATACATGTAATCACTAACGATTTCTTTTTTTTAATTTTGTTCAATTAGCCAACATATAATACAATCAACAACATCATTAGTTTTTGATCTCTTAAAATTTAGGCACATTTTCTCTCAAAATCGGCTAATTTAATTCTCACAGAAAATTTGAAAGAAAATTTTATGTAAAAATAACTTGCATTGACAGTTTTCCCCAAACAACACCATTATCGCTGCTGATAATAAGAAACTTAGAGCAAAGGCTAAAAGTTTGATTTTGGTTTGTTTTGTTTTTAAAATATTTAATTTTGTTTGGGTTTTCCATAATTGTATAATGTTCTCAGAGTTATCACTTCCCACATGGTAGTAATATAATAAAAGATGGGTGGTTTGGGTGTGAAGAGAGACAGACAGACAAACACTTACTGTTGCTGATTAAATACTGAATCAAAGTTTCAGTGATTCTTCCCCACAGTAGGCTGGGAGTGAGACAGACTTTCCATAGCAAATAAGATAAGAATGTGGAGAGCCAAGCTCCCTCTAACTGTCCCTGTCATGGATCAATGGGCTTTTCATAAATTTAAAATTTTAAAAAAAATTGTATTTAAAAAAAATTGTGTCTGCAGTGAGAGAAAACTTAAAAAAAAAATAAAAGCAGTGCTATCAAGACAATTTCTTTTACATTAGCTAAAAGGATTTATTCAAAATGTTTACATTAGCCAGGCAGCCAAATAAACTTAAGTGATAGGTATCCATTTAAAATCAGTAACTATCAATCAGGTTGTACTCGAATCCACAGCTCCTCAATGTCCAAAATAGTGGCCATGATCGAAAACAAGTAGAAAAATGTTCAACCATTTATGAGGCTTCAGTCAATGATATGATGCAGTATTTATAGTGTTTAAGCTGTGCTATCTACTTCTAACCTAAAGCATTTTCGAAAAACAAATAATATTCATTGATTGTTGAATTCTCACTGACATATGCCCAGTATTGGGATAGCATTTTAGTTATGACAGACAGTTCTTCCAAATGGAAGGATTCAATCATATTTCACTTCTATTTATTGAGCTGTGAGAATCAAGAAATATCTACCAAAACCCAAAATTTAAACACCTGGAAAATCTTGAAAGCCAATGGGAAACTGAAGTCACTTGAAATTTCTGTGGGGGGGGGGGTGCATGTGCATACCCATATAGAGTGTTGTTGGATGTTGGGATAATGGAAACTCAGATTGAGTAGAAAAGTAATTCCCTAGTTTGGAAGTATTCTTTCTTACCAATGTCATCATCTACCAGGGCAAGCTAAGCCAAGAAATAGGATCAACAATAGGACATGGAGGCTGTTTGATGCTTGGCATTTCTACATCAGATGACTGGTTGACTAAAAAAAAGAAAACAAAACAAAACAAAACAAAAAACTCCTTCAGGGATAAGAGAAGAACTTTAAATTTCCTCTGGTATGAAAGCCAAATAAAAGGAAAAGAAGGAAAATACATGTATATAATATTTATCTCAACCTAAAACCGAAGGTATTTTTCATCTGATTTTCAGAAAGAGGCTGTCACACTTTTTCTTGCTGCTTGTCCCATCCAGCTGCCATTTTGGGCTGCAACAATGAGGCCAGTGTAGAAGTGGAATAAAGAAACGGGGTACATTTGGATTTGGACAATAAACTCATTCATGGCTTTTTCAGTCTGGAAGATTCTGAGACTTTAGCAACATAGTAATTGCTAAGTAAGAAGAAGGCAAATGGATTCTGATAAAGGCCAATACAAGTGATTTCAAAGAAAGGGAAATACTGCAAGGCGCTTCATTGTGAAAGGCTGCTCCTTGGTGGATCAGGGAGTGTCTGTCCGCACAGCCTCATCAAAAACAAGCAGAATCACTATTTCCTCATAAAACTCAAGGTCCTGAACTAAAGCCATTTAAAATAGATGAATTCCAACAGAATAAAGGGGGGTGATTTTTAAAATTATCTCTATCTTTTTAAATCTCTATCCATTCCATGTAATGTTTCTCAGGCCACTTTTATTAAAGAAAACTCAAATCCTGGGTTTCGTTCCAGAATTGATCTCGAGGCTATTTCTTTTCTGATCTCTGACCAACTGGCTCCATTCTAATGGCAACAATAAACTGGAATGGGAGAGGACCTGAAAGGATCAATTTACCTCTGCTTTATATTTTCAAAAGATTCCTGCTCTCCTTGATGATAAAGATCATAAACTGTCACCGGGAAAGCAGACTCAAACTATCTACAACTCCTTCCAATAATACAAACTTAAAGAGCGCTTTTTGAGGTTCTCTTCTTTTTTTCTTTCTCCCCCCTCCCTTGCTTTTTGCTATTGTCGCCTGGATGCTTTTACAGGAAAAAAGCAGGTCAGTGTGCTGTTGGCAGGATTTCCTCCCCCAGTCCCTTTATCTGATTCCCTTGGTGATGGCAACTTTCCTCTCCACTTCCCCTCTTCCCCTCAGCAAAAGCAGGCGGGGACTTAAAGGGCTAATCCTTCAGCGCCTAACTCAGGCTCTGCAGCTCTTTCCCCACCTGGCACAAATCTTGTTCAAGGTACACAGCTGACCTTAACATAAAAATAAATAAGTGAAAATAAATAAAAATTAAATGCTACCTCTGTGCTCAGAACGAGTCAGGGTGGACGTGTTATGGCAATGTTACTCCGAGGGATGGCAGTTTCATCTTCTGGGGCCTGACACTTCATATATCCCTCTCTACCTTTTTATCCTCTGCTCCATCAGCCCTATGCACATGGGTTTTTTAGGACCAGATGTTCAGAAATCTCAGACTAACAACATCAACCACAATCATGGATTCTTCGCATGTGTATCTGTATTGTAAATCACGGTTCTTTTTCTTCGTTCTTTCTCTCCTCTCCTTTTCCATTTCTTTCTCCCTTTCTAAATTACCAGAGAGTAGGAGTCAGCAGCCAAAAAGAATGCTAAAATTTTAATCCTTGTCTGGAAGTGCTTTCGTATTTACATTGTCAATGACTAAATGCAGAATACAGATTATGACATTTCATGATTTCATATTTGTTTTCAGATTGTGACATTTGTTATTATATATATATATTACTATAGACACATATTTTTATATACACATACAATATAATCATTCCTTCTTTTTCTATTGTCTTTCTACTTAATATTTTGCATCAAGTCAGGTATTAAATCCAAATCATAAATTTAACATTTAGAGGTATAAATTAGATAAAGAAATCACTAATAGCTTCATTTGTTAGATATTTCATTTTAGTTTATGTTTTCCAAGTCTGATTTCTGTTAAGGACAAGATCCTTAATCTAGGTCCTGGAACAACTATTTAATTTAATTTTATATTTTAAAGATTTTACTTATTTATTTGAGAGAGAGAGAGGTTGAGAGGATGAGTGGAGGAGGGACAGAGAGAGAAGCAGGGAGCCTGAGGCAAGACGACCAGACTTGATCCCAGGACTCTGGGATCATGACTTGGGATGAAGGCAGACGCTTAACTGACTGAGCTACCCAGGCACCCAAGGAATGATGATTTTAATTATAATTAAAATTTTAATGCATTTTACATCATTTTCCTCATTATAATACATTTCTAACAAGCATGGCCATTCCATGTATGTGTTTGGCATTATGCTGGGTTTCATAGGCACTCAATTGTATGTTCTTTCCTGCAAATAGTTGCATCTTTTTTTTTTTAAAGATTTATTTATTTATTTATTGTTTGTTTGTTTGAGAGAGAGAGTGCACAAGGCGGGGGAGGGGGGTGCAGAGGGGCAGAGGGTGAGGAAGAGAGAATCCTCAAGCAGATTCCCCACTGAACACTGAGCCTGACTCAGATCATGACCTGAGGCGAAATCAAGAGTCAGCTATTTATTGACTGAGCCACCAGGTGCCCCACAAACAGTTTGCAGTTGTAAGATAGAGTGAATAGTTGTGATTTTTGCCTGCCCCAGGCCACAACAACAATTCCATCTTCTAACAATAGTCTCTGGTTTTCCTTCAGCCCCTGTAGACATGTCAAGAAAGGCCTACATAATCATTATTCCTTCAGCCTCAGTGTAAGAATCTTTGTTTTCTTTATGAAGTGAACAAACAAACAAACAAACAATAACAAAACTATTGGAATGTAATAGTTTTGGAACCCTGGGTGGCCAGATTTTCCCTCTGGACAGAACCAGCCTCAGAAAGAAACAAGACCTGAGGAACCAAGAGATTTTAAAAAGGTCATAACTGACAACATATACTGAGGTTCTAGATTGAGCTATGCCTTTTAAGCCATAAATCTTTTTTTTTTAATTTTATTTTTATTCTTTGCCCAAGGGGTACAGGTCTGTGAATCATCAGGCTTACATCTTTCACAGCACTCACCAAAGCACAAACCCTCCCCAATGTCCATAACCCATCCACCCTATCCCTACCCTCCCACCCCCCAGTAACCCTCAGTTTGTTTTGTGAGATTAGGAGTCTCTTATGGTTTGTCTCCTTCCCCATCCCATCTTGTTTCATTATTTTTCCCTCCCTACCCCCCACGACCCCCCACCCTGCCCCTCAAGTTCCTCATATCAGAGAGATCATATGATAATTGTCTTTCTCTGATTGACTTATTTCGCTCAGCATAATACCCTCCAGTTCCATCCATGTCGTTGCAAACGGCTTAAGCCATAAATCTTAAAATTTCATCTACATGATCCATTTTTCTTGCTTTGGCTAGTTCGGATTGGGTTTGTGTCATCTGATCAATAAGCAGGAAAATTTGACCGCTACATACACTACCTCACATCAGAATTTCTGCAAGTGTGGTGCATGGACCTACAATAGCAGTATCTCCTGGGAACCCGTTAGAAATGCAAAATTTCAGTTCCTGCTGCAGATCTAACTACACTATAAACTCCAGGAGTGGGGCACAGCAAGCTGTACCTTCACAGGACCTGCAGAGGATGCTAATGCCCTCAGGGGGTGGTCTCAACCAATGTTCTAACTCACTTGTATCTAGACTATACGGTAAGAATAGATTCCTCTTCTCCATAGAGTTTCTGGTGCATTAAGTAAAGATCTTCTAAAGTTGAAAGTTTGGGTGAGATCCACAATAGAAATCAGGTTTGAGTAACAGATGAAAGAAAGGAGAACCAGAACATGGCAGAAGAAGGGGAATGTTGCTAACACATCAGCTTCTTCTGGACCCTTAAAAAGTAAGGTGGAATAGTTCATTCACGAAGGTGCCTCTTAAAAACCAGACTTTACCTTTATCTTGGGCTGGAAATATTTTATTCGTCTCATAAGTCAGAGAAACTGCTGACATTCAGAAAAGCAATGGTGAGCTAAGAAAGAGCCAGACCTGAGGAGATCTTTGAAAGGTGAATAGAATCAATAGGAGAAGTCAAGGGTTCAAATATTGGAAACGTAAAATATGTCAGTATGAGGCCATGTATGGAAAGCTAATACAAGGTAAGGCCAAGAGCCAGTACTGAACCAATGAAAAATTGCTTTAAAAAAAATCAATGTCTGGCAAGGTCTTTTGCCTTCTGCAAGCTAGTTTTTGCAGTTTGAAAGTGTTTTCGCCTTATCTGTGAGCAACCACTTGAGTTACTGACATCTGTTTCCATCTAGCCAGAGAATCTCCTGTAACCACTGAGCTAATGACATGTGCAGAGATCCAAATGACGGTCAGATCTGCCAGGAATCAGTATTTGTTTCAGGCTGCAACAATCTTCTCCACCCTAGAGAACAACTGCTCTTTGTCATGAGCACTCTGACATCTTCCCTGACCCCCAGCTCGTCTTCTTCTCTTAATATACAATCAACTGCTTCCTCAGTAAGGTCACAGTAGAAATCAAAGCTCAAATAGATATTTAAAAACACAATGACGGAAGAGCCATAAATCTTCTTAAAATTTAAAAGTGCTTGGGCCATGAAAGAGAAATAAATGATAAGGACGATCAGTATAATTCTAAATGAGATTATTAGCACATTTTAAAATTGGTATAGAGACTCAGAACATATAAATTTTTTTAGTTGAATGCTTTTTATTTTTTTTAAATGGCAATGCAAAGTAGTTAAGAACTTGGGTTTTCTGTTAAGAGTTGGGAGGCCTGGGCGCCTGGGTGGCTCAGTGGGTTAAAGCCTCTGCTTTCAGCTCAGGTCATGATCTCAGGGTCCTGGGATCGAGGCCCACATCGGGCTCCCTGCTCAGCGGGGAGCCTGCTTCCCCCTCTCTCTCTGCCTGTCTCTCTGCCTCCTTGTGATCTCTCTCCCTCTGTGAAATAAATAAATAAAATCTTTAAAAAAAAAAAAAGAGTTGGGAGGCCTGAGACCAATTTCAGATTCTTATTATCTAGTTATGTTATCTCTCTAAACCTCGATCTCCTTATTTGTAAGTCTATATAATGAGAGTAATTGCCCAAAACAGTAAAGAGCCAATGAATTAACACAAATGACCATTTTGTATCAGGCCCAATACTGATGAGAAATCAACACAATAATAATAATAATAATAATAATATATAGTCCTATGTGCTGTTTTGCCCTTTAGACAAACTACACACGATAAAAACCAAGAGGTATCAAAATTACAAAAAAGTATCTTTTCTTTTTTCATATAAACTACTGCATACTCAGAAATAGAAAAGAACAGGTTGAGAAAACTCTAAATAATCATCGAGAGCAGTTTTATACATTTTAGTGGTTGCTCAGGAAAGCAAAAGGACACTTTGTTAGTGTCAGGCAAAAATGAATTAATGTTCTCTCTGCTACCATAATAACTGAGTGAGGTCCATTACCATCTTACGATTCATGGATTCTTTTTGAAATTTAACACATGCTAATTGAACACCCACTGTGTGCTGTCCCTGCACAGGCTCGAAACTAAACCAATGACTGTCACTTGTAATTGTCTCCAGTGAAACCTGCAATAAGATCATTTGTCTGGTAAAAGAAATTAAGTATCAATTATTTTTCAGTATAAATTTTTCATTGTAGTGTCAAGTGTTTCAGATGTGATCTCTGACTCCCCAAAGCACAATTTCAGAGTACTTGAATATAATATAGTTTTTCTGAACTTCTCTTTTCTCTGCTCTATTGTACAACCATCAAAGGTGAGGCCTGTATTTTTTATACTCCCCAAATCTAGCTCAAAGTCTTGTGCACAGTAGGTGTTCAATAAATACTTATTGTATTCCACTGAAATCTGTCTGTAGATGCTATAAGAAGATGTATATTACATATTATTAACCTCAGTGCCTATGGACAGGCTATGTTTCCTTTTTTTTTTAACAACTGATTGCCCTACTAATAACCTATCCTTCTTTCTGTCATTGCATTGGAGCGTATCCACAGAAAAATCTTATTGACCATAAACTAGGGTTCATTAGAACTTATTTTAAGTCTTGCTTCTACCTGGGTAGTCCTATATTTTCTCCATATATAAACTTGAAAGAATACCATTGACTCTTTTTAGAGAAAAGGGGCAGGAATTATGTCTAAAGAATGAAATATTTGGGTGCCTGGGTGGCTCAGTGAGTTAAAGCCTCTGCCTTCAGCTCAGGTCATGATCTCAGGGTCCTGGGATCGAGCCTTGCATTGGGCTCCCTGCTCAGCAGGGAGCCTGCTTCCTCCTCTCTCTCTGCCTGCCTCTCTGCCTACTTGTGATCTCTCTCTCATTCTCTGTTAAGTAAATTAAAAAAAAAAGAATAAAATATTTGAAGTAATTTTTTAAAGAAAAAGTAGTGCAAAGAAAGGGAAAAAACAGTGCTATTTGATTCATGATATTATTATTTCACTTTTTAAACAAAGAATCTAGTAATGATCTATTCTTTTAAATCACACTTTTGAATGTATCTTGAGTGATGCAAAAGTATATAGGAAGGTCATCTGGTCTAAAATATCTACTCCCTCAAAACATCAATATTAACTAACTCCTTTCTTTGGCTCTGGAATACTTTCCATATTTAAGAGTCCTTCATAAAATTACAATACCTGAACTAACAACACTGACCCAGAAACAGTTATTCCCTAACATATTAGTGGGTTTGGGGCAATATTCAACTGAGGCAAGAAATCATCAGAGTTTCAGTAATAAAGGCAAAAGTGGGAAGACAGGAAAGATGATCTGAAAGAAAAGAAATGGACAATTGACTTTGGGCTAGAAACTACTTAGGAATTATACCTGGGTAGATAACTGGAATAGGCCACTTTTTAAAGATTTTATTTATTTATTTGAAAGAGAGACAGACAGAGTGCACAAGGGGGGAAGGAACAGAGGAAACGCAGGCTCCTATTGAGCAGGGAGCCTAACACGTGGGCTCCATCCCTGGACCCTGACATCATGACCTGAGTGGAAGGCATATGCTTAACCCACTGAGCCACCCAGGCGGCCCTCAAATATTTTTCCTTCTTTATTGCTGTAATTGCACAATAAATTTTGTAGAAGATTTTTAACAGTAGATTTCTCATTATCACTATCATTATCACCAGTAGGATGTAAAAACTGAGGGTCTTTTAATGATAAAATGTATCTTCCTGTAGCATTATTTTTGCAAGAAACTCTGGAAAGTTGGAAACAATTTATTATCAACATTATATTATTTATTATGAACACGTAATATGTTTCATATCCCCTGGTCACTCATAGCCCTCCTCAGAGCAAATGCATATAAGAATAATTATATTGGATTGATTCTGGATAGAGCATTTAAATGAAAAGGAACAGATATGCCATATGAACTGACATCTTATATGATCATTGGAAAAAAACACCTATATAGTGCTAGTAGCAGGACTGTTTTTACAAGAACTTTACATATATTAAGTAGCGTTGCCAGATAAAATAAAGGAAATAAATAAAAGATCAAACAAATATTTATTTAGCAAAGGAAATAGAAAACTCAGTTCAGTTTTAATTTCAGATAAATAACAAGTAGTTTTTTAGTAAGCTACACCTCATACTAAGTAAGAGTATTACTTGTACAAAACAGTGTTATTTATTGAAATTCCAGTTTAACTGGGTTTTGTTTTATTCTATTTCTTTGCTAAATCTAACAACTCTAATACTAAGTCATTTAATCTTCATACAACCCAACAAGGTAATATTATCATTCGCTTTTTTAAAAGATTTTATTTATTTATTTATTTGAGAGAGAGAGAGAGAGAGAGAGAGAGAGAGAGAGGGAGATCACAAGCATGGGGGAAGGGTAGAAGGAGAAGCAGACTCCCTGCTGAGCAGGGAGCCTGGGCGGGGCTCGATCCTAGGACCCTGGCATCATGACCCAAACCAAAGGCAGACGCTTCACCGACCGAGACACACAGTTGCCTGTATCATTCACATTTTTATAGATTCAACGAGACAGAGAGAGTTTGAGTGTCTATTCCAAAGCTAGAGTTTGCATATGTCAAAGCAAATCTTCCAAACCAAGCAGTTTGGCTCTGAAGCTGTTTTTAACTGCTATGCATACTGTCTCTTTAGAATAAAGAAATGCTGTTTAAAATATGATAATAGTTAGATATTTCCAAAGGAAAAATGAGAATGACTTGAACAAGACCATAGGCTATTCAATCAATGTTTCTCTTCAGTAGCATATGAACAGTTTTCTTTTAGTGGTGAGTTAGGTCCAAACCCACTTAAAAGGAAAGAAAAATAATCAGGCAATGACATTCCTATCCTCCAGGTCTCACAGTATAAAGGCAAAGCCCACAAATCCATTTAATCTACAAGGCAGTTTTCAAAGTCTTGATCCAAAAATTCTGATTGCCAGCGAAGCACCACATAATATTAATTCCTTCGTTGTGACAATAACACTAGAGGACAGCTAATTTCAACTCGGATTCTCCAGAACTTCCTTATGCTTTTACCTCTAATCCAGCAGTGTCCTGCAGTATCTTCATGACAATCTACAAAGCCCTTTGTCACTCTGACAAGTTCTGAACTCCTCATTCTTGCTTTGATTATGTTTCATCCTGACATCCCAAGCCTTACTTTTCATGTCTGGTGGGGTTCATGTCTCTTTTCTAAACTGTCTTTATTCTTTTATCATTCCTTATCTTGTCTTCTTGAACCTTTCATATTTTTTTTTTACTACAACTCATTTCCTACCAATTCATTTCTCTTCTTCATTAATATTCTTTTCTAATATTCAAGCATTGATTTGCCTTTCTTTAATTCACATGGTTGTCTGATTTCTGCCCTGCTTCTAAACCCTACCTTGAAAAAGAGCAATTAAACTATTCTATACCCATGTTTTCCACCCCATTATCTCTCTAGGGTGGTTGGAATCTGAAGTTTGTCAGAATTAGAGAAATCAATTGCTAACTAAAATATTACTCATACTGCCTTCTACTTGCTCTACTCTTAATTATTCAGTTGTAATGCAGGCCTTATTACCAGCATAAACCCACTAGGAGTAAATTTTTTAAAGTGCTTAGGACAGTATCAGTGTTTGATGAACAGTGATTGGAGGAATAAATCATCACTACATTTAATTCTTTGCCTAAGCTGTTCAGAGCTGTATTGCTTTTCCACAGTCACTGGTATCTACATTTCCTGACTTTGTTTTGAATACAAAAAAAAAGAAATGGAAGTTAAGACTACATTTATTGTGGTGACCATTTTGTAATGAATATAAAATGTCAAGTCACTAACATAACTAATTGTAGTTGAAACTAAGGTAACATTGTATGTAAGTTGTACTCCAATTAAAAAATGAAAAAAAAACAAGAGTATTTGAACAAGTTAGAGAAATTTGAATTGTATTCCTGTATGCATTTGTACAACTTCTAGAAGGTTTTAGAAATCAGAGTCAAGGAAAAATCTGTGAACTCTACTTTTGGATCCTGCAATATCAAGACTGGTAGTTAACGGCAGATAGAATCATAGGAATAAATTTTAAATAACCACTCAATAACTGATTATACCTAGGCATTGAGAAGACAAGTATGGAAGGGTGTTTTGTTTTGTTTTCTTTTGTTTTTAGGCAGTACCTTATTGTTTCTTTCCAGGCCAAGACTAACAATCCCTCCACTATCTATGAAGATGGATGTATTCTTTGTTTAAACACTAAGGTGTTTACTTTCTATCAGTCTTCCAAGGGATATAGTAAGGTAGGTGTGTTATTTACTTTAGCTTCTGCTTGTAGTTTCTTCCATGTAAAGACACAGATACAAGAACAAATTGTTTTTGGACTTCATCTCATTAATATGAATACGGGCATTTTCCACAAAAATCCTCCAATTCTAGTTACAATTGGGGGAAAAAAGTAGTAACTCCCCATTTATTTGCTATCATTATTGACTTATTTATTTTTACTTAAAAAACATACCACTATTTAGAGAATATCAATGGAAACTTCACAAGAGCATAGAAGAAAAGTATATTTTTAAATGTGTAATTAATATAGATATAAGAGAGACAAAGATTTTTTAGAAAGCCTCCCTCCACCAATTGAAGAGTCATTGAATTTTGAAGGTTTTTATGTAAATGCATGTACAAATGCATTTACATAAACAATATATTCAAATATTTCAAAATATGATATGTGATTTGACTTGAATATATGTAACTTAGAAACTCTCTACTTGTATATGTGAATTTGGAAACCTAATTTTCTTTACTATAAGTCTTTGCCATCAGGAGTAAATTAGAGTTGGGGTAAAATCTAAGGCATCTGTACCCCGGGAGTTAAATCAATTGAAATCAATTTGTCATACATGTAGGAATAGTGGTTGAACTCCTGGGAGCCAGAAAGACTCAGGACTGTAGTTGTTATCAGAAAAACACAAGTATCTATAAGGTAAGGTCTATAACAATTTTCTGAATTCGAGGACTAATTCCCTTCTATTCATAATCACATATAAATATCTACTATTTGCTAACAAATAATTTAAATGCATTTCATTTTTTAGTGTGCATAATTCTTAGCCCCAGGTGTTTGTCTAAAGCACTGAGTATTTTAGATCCTGACAGAGTAGAATCTCTTAAGTACTGTGATGTGACACCTAAGTACAAGAGAGACATAGAACTTAAAGAAATTTCCCAACTCTGATTCTGCAATTAGTCTAATCAAGTATATTTGTACTTTGTAAATGGAGACAATGGTTCTGGGAAGGCTACTCCATTTTTAGTTAGGTAACATGCATCTTTTCAGAACTTATTAAGTGCTTTACATGAAAGATATGGTCAGGGCGCCTAGGTGGCTCAGTTGTTAAGCAGCTGCCTTTGGCTCAAGTCATGATCCCAGGGTCCTGGGATGGAGTCCCACATCAGGCTCTATGCTTGGCAGGAAGCCTGCTTCTCCCTCTCCCACTCCCCCTACTGGCGTTCCCTCTCGCCGCCTCTCTCTCTCTGTCAAATAAATAAATGGAAGGAAGGAAGGAAGGAAGACAGACATGGTCCTTGTGCTTGAGGCATTTGTTTTCTCATGGAGAAAGAAAAAAAATTAAAAAGAACAACAGAAAGCCAGGGAAAAAAGAGTAAAAGAATTCACAATAGAGATTTTGGGATACCGAAACTTACATGTTTTAGATTCTTATGTATAACACATACACATATTGCTCTTTAGGATTCACCTTGAACAACCTCTGAGATACGATCTTTATTCCATACTTCAGATATTCCTGGATAATAAAACTGACTTGGATTTAGGTACGGGAATCTGACTTTTACTATACTTGACTTTTTCTGTAATTTTTCTATTTGCACTCCATTTACATTGCAAATGGATCCTGAAAAATATACCACTATTTATCATATCAGCCTTTATCATTATTCAGCAACATATACTGTTTAGAAAAAAAACTTCTCTACATAAAGGATCTCGGTAGTAAGAGATAAAATACTACTGTCATTTTTTTAACAGCTGGTGTTAGTGTGTAGCACTGAGAGCTTGCTGAATATAAACAAGAAAAATGATCTAGTGTACAAACCACATACTGTTTATGTGGTTGTATATAGTGGTGACGACAAGCAGTAATTTCAAAGCTACTGCGTAAGATCTCAGGCAATTTACTGTGAAAAATAATGATATATTGCTTGAATACCATTTAAACCACTAGTGAATAAAAGGGAGTTATTGTGAAATTTTAAGATGAAATCTCATAAGTATTGTCATCCTAATAATAGCAATCTGATTATTTAGAATTGTAATTACATAAGAGGAAACCAAGGTCTTTGAAATAATAGCCCAGGAATATTGATTTTCTAGCAGAAAGCATCATTATATAGGTGATGCAATAATAGCTTCAAGTAGCTAATGTCTATAACTATTCTCTAAATAAGGTTGATTTATAATAGTTATAGAGTTTATTGCAGAAAGGTGTCAGAACAGAAGAGCATTTTTCTTTCCATCTGCCAACTAATTCTATCTCTGATCCCTGGGTAATGATCTCTTCAAATGCTTACCTGGAACAGGTATTCATTCTTCATTCACTTCAACAACAAATGGTTGTTGAATATCTCCATTTGCATGGTTCTAGGTGCTAAGGATATGGCAGTGGACAAGTCAATGTTTCCACTCTCATCAGATGATAGAGAAGCAAAAATATCAGATGGTATCTCGTGCCATAAAGAAAATGAAAGAGAGGGCACCTGGGTGGCTCCGTGGGTTAAAGCCTCTGCCTTCGGCTCAGGTCATGATCTCAGGGTCCTGGGATCGAGGCCCGCATCGGGCTCCCTGCTCAGCAAGGAGTCTGCTTCCTCCTCTCTCTCTGCCTGCCTCTCAACCTCAAGCCTACTTGTGATCTCTCTCTCTCTCTCTCTGTCAAATAAATAAATAAAATCTTTTTAAAAAGAAAGAAAGAAAATGAAAGAGAGTAACTATACGAGAAGTTTAAGCATTAGGGAGGGGACAAATATTAGACAGGGTTATCAGGAGATGACCCCTCTCAGGAAGTATCACGTGAATTGATGCTCGACGAATGGGAGGTCGCGGTGATACAGAGCATTCCAATCTAGAGAATAGTCAATACAAAAGGCACAATACAGGAATTAATATGGTATGTGTGGGGATGAGAGAAAGTCTGCCAGAGCACAGGAAAGAGAGGGAAGAGGAACAAGAGAAAAACTTAGGAGTGGCAATGAGGACTAGAGGGCCACATGAGGCCTCACATCAATGTCAAGATGTTCACATACTGTTCTAGGTTCGATGGGAAGCCCCTGGTGGTTTTTAGCAAAGAAACATCATAATCTGATTTATGTCTACAATGATGAATTTAGGCAAACATTTCTACCAAGACATGTCAGAAAAAAATGAAGAGACATGGGGGGAGAAGGTAGCGACTCATAGCTAGGAGTAGCTCTAGAATGTGGCTGTATCCCTGACAGAGTTACCCGCAAAATAATCAGCACACATTGAGGAGGGAGTGGCAAGACCACTTCTGAAGCTAGTCATTTCCGAGTGCAGAGAAAGGCACAACATGTGTTTTCGTATCATCTCAATATTTCCCCACATACTACTGACTCTTCCATTCAACCTCTAAACCTGAAACCTGTGTGTCTGTTTTCCAAGGTGTTCCTGACATATTCTCATTCACATTCTCATATAACATATTAACATAACTTGGCCAATATCTCCTTTTCAAATTGTATTACTACAGACTAAATAGCATTGATATGAATGTTTACAGCTTCATAAAATCGACTGTGTCATGTACAATGGAAGCTATGGTTGCCTGCATATTGTAATATTATTGCATTACAGGAAGGTAATTGATTTGCTTAAAATGTTGCAACAATAAACCATTTCTCAGAAAAGATTGCTGCTTAACCAAGAGCACACCAAAGTCAATATAGAAAGACAATTTAAAGAAATTAAATTTTGATCTGTTTTGCAAAGCAAGCTGGTCATATTACATGGGGATGAATTAGACAATGTAAATGATTCAGCATGGTCAAACCACTCTGAACCATTTCTGTTCTGACATACTCAGGTTTGTAATTAAAATCAAATCCAAAGAGAATAAAAACTGTTCTGTATAGGGATGTCAAAATCTTTGTGGAACCGTAGCACAAGTGCATGAGGTAGAGAAATTATAGATCTTACACTGACATGCAGCTATACTTAATTATCTTCCTTCTGCTGGAAACTGGAATCATAACTGCTGGCCCTGACTGGAGTGCAACAGTCTAGAAAAGTCATTGTTTGTGCTGCTGATTTTATCCTCAGCCATTCACCCATAGAGTATATTGGCTGATAGAAAAAAACAATTGCTTATTGGACTAGCTTGGAAAAATAAGGTCATAGTGTTTAAAATATCTGTATTATTGCCTTTGTGATGATGTAAGTATCTCTAGAGACCTTTACGAGTTGTATGGTTGCAATCTGCATATCCATTGGTCTAAAGAGATGATCATATCAATATCATTAGTTTCACATTGAAATAAGAGCATCTATTCAGAAATCAGGTAGAATTTGAACACTTCAAGAGCAGCCATGATTGGCACTAATTTTCTCATGTGTATTTTGGACTCCTCTCTAATACTTCACTGTAAACTTAATAAACTGCACTACTCTTCAGCTCAATTAAGCCATCCTACTCATCAATGATATATGCCTAACCAAACATTTTCTAGTCTAGGAAATAACAATAATTAACTATATGATTTGAAAAATACATTTTCATTACCATGTCCAAGAGAGATGATAGAAGTCATTTTAAGGACTCACTGTAATTCATTTTTCCCTTTTTTCCCCCTAGCATGAATAGTATTGGTCTTTTAAGTAATATCAGAGCATAGATAAAGCAATATTATCTTCTGACACAAAGGATGAGTGTTCATATGCAAAGATGAATATATTTCTTTACTCTCAATAGGGCACTGAATCATACTTTCATATTAATGGATTTTCTCTTGAACAACATGCTACCTTTTTTGGGACCCCTCATATCTAATGGCATAAATTTTCAGAATAGCTGCTTAGGAGAGATGAGAAGAGTAGGTAAAAACCTACAGTCAGAAAACATTGTAAAGATGTGGCATGTACAAAAATTAGACATATGAACTTCACCTTATTAGATGAGTGCCTGAGTCAACTGAGCTTCCTCCCCTCAGACAAACACAAAGACCTGATGCATCCATAGTCCTATGTCTAAGATGGAAAAGGTACATTAAGAAATAAAATAAGACTCCAAAGTTTGATAATCACCAGCTTACATTTTAATTAAAAACAAAACCTGTGAAAATGTCAATATTAAGATTATTATCTTGGAAAATGTTGATTAATACTTTCATAATTCATTAGTGTATCAAAGAGCACATTTCTTATAGAGAGAAGGAAAGCAAACAGCCTTCTTTATGTTTTTCTTCCTTATAATTATATGTAATAACATTCCAACCTGTTTGCATCTTTTCATGAGAACTAGAAGCTGAAAGGAAGCAATCTCTGTTTTGGTACACAGGTGCATTTATGTAAGTATACGTTTGTACATTTATTTGATAACCCAATTATGGGTAAATGCTATTTACAAGTTTGATAAACAGAATGAAGTCAGCCCTGAAAATTGTTTCTTTTTCTTCTCACCTGAGATCCAAATTTTAAACCACCACATATCAGAATCTCCTACTGAAATGAGGATACCATTAACTGCTATTATCACAACTGGCTACTGCTACATGACTACGTTAACCACTTGATATCTCCTCTAATCAGGATGAGGTCCATACGGGTCATCATCCTGTTTCTCTTTGTTGTAATAGCTCAGAGTTTGAGGATTTGGGTGCCCAACTGCTTGCCTGCTTCTATCAACAATATTACTCCATGATTGTGAAAGACATCCTGATTTTCACTTATCACCTGTAAAGAAAACAGATCTGTTTGTTTTCTACCCAGGTTTATGCTGTAAGGGCATCAAATGCATGCACTTTTTTCCTCTTTTTAAATTTTTCAATGTGCACATTATATCTGAAGGTGATAGGAGCAAGCAACATATCATCAAAAGTGGTTAATCATTCTCTTGCGTGTGTGCGCGCTCAATCTCACTCTCTTCTTTTGCATGCGCATGTTCACTCTCTCGTAGAAATTTATCACGACTTCATTAGATCCCAAACAGACATGTGTTTCCAACTGCTTTCTGAATCAGAAGATTAAAAGAGAATTATAGGGTAATCTTTCAAAGAACACATGCCATAAATATATATACATATACATATATATGTACATGTGTGTATATATATATATACATATATATATATATAAATGAGATGAATGATGAAGTTGTCAGTTAGAGTTCAAATGAGGACTGAACACAAACCAGAAACTATGAAATGGACAATAAAATTGTGCTGATTGATGAGGGACATTAACTACACTCAAAATTATTTTAAATAATTTAAAATTATGTAAATCACTTGTATGTTTCTATTAGAAGATTGGAAGATTGACATCAGTCCCTTATACATTCAAATATCAAAACATTACAAAAGCTTTTGACAGTGCATTTCTGCTTCTTTTCAAGATTGGTAAGTAAATAACCCAATGGAAGAAGTATTTGGTGGTTCTTCAGGAGTACCTAAATCTTTGTTGTTATGAGCAGATTAATTCCAAACTCCCTCTTAGGCAATACAAATCATCATCCCTGAGGTCTAAATACTCCACTATCTTTCCAACTCAACACACACAGAAGAGGGAAACAGATTTGTGTAAATATAAAAGTTCTGGTCAAGGTCTCATCTGTAATTGCTGCCCCTTTCGTACCAGAATTATATCCTCTGAGATAGGGAGCTTTTTACTGGTGGTTGGCAGGTACCCAGAGGCTGCAACTAAAAACAGAAGAGAAAATGCTGCAGTGCATTTTAATTCCCTTCAGATTTCAAATAGGGCATTTTCTTTTTGTTCCTAAACCCAGTACCCTTCAGGGCATGGGGCTGAAAAAGAAAATCCATGACCTCCTCACAGAGACACTACACTTTCCATTTTTTTCCACTCCCTTTCTGTCTCCTGGTGGTTGGGTATATCTTTTTTGAACACCAACGCTTTCCCTTTAGTTTCTAAAATTGGTTTCTGGCAGTATGACTTCCCTTTTCAAGGCTTGGGTTGTTTCTAACTTTTGTATGGCTGTCAATTTGGACTGAGTCTTTCTAGCATGGTTCTTTGCTTCCCAATCATTTTTGCTAGTCCCTCTTCTAATAATTATCTAACTGCTCTATTTTCTTTGCATCCTACACCTTAGTGTCTGCTGGTAACACTTTAAATATGCAGACTTGACTGAGCAGACCTCTCTGTGACCTGCAGTCCTTCCTCAACTAGGTCCATGTTTTCTAATAAACATCTCTGGAAGCAATCCGTTTTCACAGTAGTTGTTGACTACTTCCCTTTCAACTCTTCATGCACATAAAATCTAGCAAAAACTCACTATCTATAAACTCTGCAGTACGGTATTGGTTTGTGGCTAAAATAAAAGCTGCCACAGAGTAAAGTCATGGGGTGATACCTAAACTATTATTGTTTTATAAATATGTTAGCACTCGGGGAGATAAGATTCCAGATTCTCCTTTGAACTTTTCTAGCCAAGAGAACTGTCACTTCTAAGATTCCTGAAAATGAAATGGTAGTAAAGAAGACCTAAGTACAGTGGACTAAGATGTAGGATTAAGGCTTTTCAATGCTTTAGTGAAAAAGGAAGCAGATTAATTGATACCAAAATGAAGGAAGAATCTATCCTGTAAAATAAGCTATGCTCCAGGCAAAAGTCTGATACTTTTACACACACATAGGAAACCAACTTTATATGCTTCATAGCAGCAGTTTAATGAACTACTATCTTGTAACTCTTATTGATGCCCCAGTAGCCTAAAAAGGTTAATAAACCAATGGTATCTATTTTATCATTTCAACACCCACTTGGAAAAATTTTAAGAAAGCCCCTTTAAAGAAAAAAGGAAACCTGAACAGACCAATAACCAGAAAGGAAATTGAATCAGTAATAAAATATCTACCAACAAACAAAAGTCCAGGGCCAGATGGCTTCCCAGGGTAATTCTACAAAACATTTAAATAATTAATATCTATTCTTCTCAATCTATTAAAAAAAAATGGAAGGAAAACTTCCAGATTCAGTCTGAGGCCAGCATTACCTTGATACCAAACCCAGACAAAGACAACAATAAAAAAGAACTACAAGCCAATATCCCTGATGAACATGGATGCAAAAATTCTCAATAAAATGTTACCAAACCAAAGTACATTAAAAATCCAAAGTACATTAAAATAATCATTCACCATGATCAAGTGTGACTTATTCCTCGGTTCAAGGGTGGTCAAATATTTACAAATCAATGTGATACACACACACACACACACAAGATGTATAAGAGTGTGTGTGTGTGTGTGTGTGTAATGTAATATTACTCAACCATATAAAAAGAGTGAAATCTTGCCATTTACAACTACATGGATGGAGCCAAAGTGTATTACGCTAAACAAAACAAATCAGTCAGAGAAAGACAAATCCCATATGATTTCTCTCATATGTGGAATTTAAGAAACAAACAAAAAAAGTGAGCATAGGAGAAAAAAAAGAGAGAGAGAGGCAAAGCAAGAAACAGATTCTTAACTATAGAGAACAAACTGATGGCTATCAGAGGGGGTGGGTTAAACAGGTAATGAGGATTAAGGAGGCCACTTGTGATGAGCACTATGTCGCATGTACGTATTACATCATTAAATTGTACATCTGAAACTAATATTACACTGTATATGTTAACTAACTGGAATTTAAATAAAAACTTAAGAAAAAAAAAGAAGGAAGCTTATGGGGGGGGAAGAACCCTTAAGATACGAAAACTTCTGAGGTTCTTAAAAAGCACTTCTCCATCTGTCATCATTAATTATCAACATTGACAATTGCATAGCTTAAGTATATGCCTATTACTCATAGAAAATCTATTCACTTAGACTAATCAAGTTATAATCTCACAATAACACACACATATATAAATAGAACTCCTGCTATAAATGTAAGATTGTTTAAAATTCAGTGTAATACTTCCTTATAAAGAAGTAAATGTTGCAGATTGAATGTATCGACCTACATTTGATCCATAAGCTCAAAACTTCAAAACTTTTGTTAAACCATTATTCCATGAGATGGGAGTAATGTTTCATGAACAGCTAGTTTAATTACTTGAAGTTATTTAAAGCTTATGATCATTCATTGTAGTAACAGGAGTATTGACCTACATTTCCCCACAGTTTGACCTAGTGGCTAAAGTTTTAACATACATGAAATAACAGTAAATTAAGTTAAAATTCCAGAAAGCATCAATGGTAATTTTAATGAACAAATCTGAGAAAAAAATTTTTAAAGTTTATGTGCTTCAAACTTATTAATGACTACCACACTTTTCTGAAATGAATCCACTAATTTTTCCATTGTTGGAGCTTCAGTTTGTGGTTATTAAATGGGCCCTTGCTTCCTTCTAAAGAACATCATAAACATCCATAAAGGAATTATAAAAATTTTTTGTGAATGCTTTACCAAAACTAATACTGAATCAATAATTATGGAAGAAGTAAAAACACAGTGAAGATTGACGGCCATACAGCAGATGTAAAGACAATGGAAATTGCCAATAAAACATTGCTTGCTAGAAGTCCATAGGAGGGACAAGTTTCACATCCAATCATGCTGATTAGAAGCTCCTCTAGAAGCTGAGAAGTTTATTTTGGGAAGCACACTGAATACTTACAGACTTATTTGATCAACACTGTAACAAAATTAATTGCAATTTAAGAGATAAGTTGAAGGAAACATGACAGTATTTTTTTTTCTCATGCCATCGAAGAGGGAAGAATGTGAGTAAATTATGAGCCTGACATTTAGTTAGAATCAATGAAAATACATGACCACAGTATCCGTGCCAGACACCAGGAAATTAAACTGTCAGGAGGACACACATTTTGAAGTAGAAAATCTTGTCACCAATTCTCCTCATATCCATGATCCTGCTATAATTTACACAGGCATATCTTGAAGATAGTGTGGGTTCAGTTCCAGACCACCACAATAAAGCAAATATTGCAATAAGGTCAAATGAAATTTTCGGTTTCCCAGTGCACATAAAAGGGATATCTATAATGCACTGTAGTCTATTAAGTGTACAATACCATTATGTCCAAAAACACAAAGTACAGAGCTTAATTTAAAAACCCTTTATTGTTAAAAAAAGTATGAACCATCATCTGAACTTATTAATGAGTCATAACCTTTTAGCTGGTGGAGGGTCTTGACTTATTGGATGCTACCTGATCAGGGTAGTGGTTGCTGAATTTTGGGATGGCTGTGGCCATTTCTTAAAATAAGACAACAATGAAGTTTGCTACATCAATTGAGTCTTTCTTTCACAAACAATTTCTCTGTAGCATGCGATGCTGTTTGACAGCACTTTGCCCACGGTAGAACTTCTTTCAAAATTGTATTCAATCCTCTCAAACTCTCCTGATGCTTTGTCAGTTAAGTTTATGTAATATTCTAAATCCTTTGCTATCATTTCAGCAACCTTCACAGCATCTTTATCAGGAGTAGATTCCATCCCAAAAAACCACTTTCTTTGCTCATCCACAAGAAGCAAATCTTCATCCACTCAAGATTAAACCAATTCAGTCACATCTTCAGACTCCATTTCTAATTTTAGTTCTCTTGCTATTTCCACCACATCCACAGTTTCTTCCTCCACTGAAGTCTTGAATCCCTCAAAGTCATCCAGGAGGGTTGGAATCAACTTCTTCCAAACTCCTGTAATTGCTGATATTTTGAGCTCTTCCCATGCATCATGAATGTTCTGAATGGCATCTAGAATGGTGAAGAGTTTCAACGGACTTTACCCAGAGAATTAGTATCTATGGCAGCTATAGCTTTATGAAATGCATTTCTTAAATAATAAGACCTGAAAGTCAAATTACCCCTTGATCCATGGGCTACAGAGTAGATGGTTCGTTAGTAGGCATGAGAACATCCTTAATCTCATTGTGCACCTCTATCAGAGGTCTTGGGTCATCAGGTGCATTGTAATGATATTTTGAAAGGAATCTTTTTTTTTTTCCCCTGAGCAGTAGGTCTCTCAAAAGTGGGCTTAAAATATCCAGTAAACTATATTGTAAACAAATGTGCTGCCCAGTCTTTTATACATTTATACAGCACAGGCAGAGTAGATTTAGTATAATTCTTAAGGGCCATAGGATTTTGAGCATTAGCTTTAACTGAAAGTCACCAGTTGCATTAGCTCCTAAATAGAGAGTCAGCCTGTCCTTTCTTTGAAGCCAGGTATTGCCTTCTATCTAGCGATGAAAGTTCCAAATGGCATCTCCCAGTACAAGTCCATTTTGTCTACATCGAAAATCTGTTGTTTAGTGTCACCACCTCCATCAACGATCTTAACTAGATCTCCTAGATAACTCACTGCAGCTTCTACATAACCTCTTGCTGCTTCATATTGTACTTTTATGAAGATACCTTCTTCCTTTAAACCCCATGAATCAACCTCAACTAGCTTCAAACTTTTCTTCTGCAGCTTCCTCACCTCCCTCAGCTTTGAAGAATTGAAGCAAGTTAAGGTCTTGTTCTGGCTTAAAGGACTGTTGTGGCTGGTTTGATTTTCTATCCAGACCATGAACACATTCTCTGAATAATGTTTCACTTTCTTATAATCCGTGTGTTAACTGAGTAGCACTTTTCATTTCCTTCAAGAACATTTCCTTTTCATTCACAACGTGGCTAACTGACACAAGAGGCCTAGCTTTTGGCTTTTGGCCTTCAATGTGCCTTCCTCAATAAGCTTAATCATTTCTAGCCTTGATTAAAGTGAGAGATGTGTGACTCTTCCTTCCACTTGAACACTTAGAGGCCATTATAGGATTATTAAGTGGCCTAATTTCAATATTGTTGTGAATCAGGGAATAGGCAGGGAGAGAGATGTGGTAATGGCTGGTCTATGGAGCAGACACAAAACACACAACATTTATTAAGTACATCATCTTATGTAAGTGGGTTCATGCTGCCCCAAAATAATTACAAAAGTAACATCAAAGATCATGTATCACAGATCACCATAACAAATATAATAATGAAAATGTTTAAAATATTGAGAGAATTTGACACAGAGTCACAAAATAAACAACTGCTGTTGGAAAAATGGCGCCAGTAGACTTGTTTTACTGTAGGGTTGCCACAAACCTTCATTTCAGGAAAAAGAATAAAAACTCCACTTTTCCAGGGAAACTAGTAAATGACTGCTCCAAAAGTAAGAATCACAAACTGTTAGGTAAGAGTATATTTAGCCTTATTTGAAATACTGCTCTGTCACTAAATTACAAAAAATTAACTTCTTTGAGTAGAATATGGATTCATTTGGATGTAATCTGATATACCAATATGCTGGAAGTACACATGAGTGAAATTTAATGAATGAAAATATGTGAAATGAGAGACTACATATTAAAGTTCTGGTTATCTTGCTCAATGGTTATAGGGATTTTAAGTAAGTAAAACATAGCAAAATGTAGCATCATTAGTTATTTGGAGCTACGAACGTAATTGCTATCTTAATACTCAACAACATGAGAAAAAAAAAAGAAGTAACTAGATTTCACTGGTTTTTGGTCATCTCAGTGTAGACACATATGAACCAGGAATTTAAAAAGGAAAATTAGACAGTTTAATTATTGTTTTATAATACAAAGAACATTAGTAAAAGAAAATTAATTTGAATTTCAATTCTACATAAAACTGAGTACCTTCAGGTACATCACTTGAACTATTTGAGTCTTAATTGTAAAGTATAAATATTTATTGTAATTCTAATGTATCTCACAGACTTTCAGTGAATTTAAAATTAGGTAGTATAGTCACAAGTATTTTGAGAATCATCACATTATGTTAATGTATGATGGTATTACTGTCACTGTGATAAAGAATCAAAATGAGAGAGAATTAGGGCGCCTGGGTGGCTCAGTGGGTTAATGCCTCTGCTTTCGGCTCAGGTCATGATCTCAGGGTCCTGGGATCGAGGCCCGCATCGGGCTCCCTGCTCAGCGGGGAGCCTGCTTCCCCCTCTCTCTCTCTCTCTGCCTGCCTCTCTGCCTCCTTGTGATCTCTCTCCCTCTGTGAAATAAATAAATTAAAAAAAATCTTAAAAAAAAATGAGAGAGAATAAGAGGTTATGATAATATGTAAATTTATTTTTAGGTTTACTGGACACACATATCTGAGTATATGAGTTCCTATACAGAGGATGAAGAGACATTCTGGTGTGTCTGTGCAAGGAATCCATGCAACCACCAACCACCATTTTCTTGCTGTTCTGAGCTTGTTTTCTGCAGACTCAAGCATCTCAGGAAATCCCAAAGATACTCAGTGTCAAACAGCAGAAAAGGAGAAAATACAGGATATAATAATTTGATGTATCCATTTGTCTTCAATTATTATTATGTGAGCTTTTGTTCAAAAATTCTCTCCCTAGCTTCTATAGAAAATGACAAGAATTTGGTAAAGTGCAAAGCTTTAACAGATCTTTCCTGGAATCACCGCTCAAAAGCCTTTTTAGGTTTTTTTATTCCACCAAATCATCACTCATTACTCTAGCAACATATTGCAACTGAGTTATGATCCTCAGATCATTTAGACTTAAGAAATATGTATTATTTCACTAAGTACAGGTAGGCAAGTGATAAATCCACATCTACTCACAATGTCTCTCATCCATCAGTCTCATGGCTTAGAGAAAAAGACATGCTGGAAGGAAAGTTTCTGTGAAGCTGTTGTTTTGGAAATAAGACTATGGTATGAACATACAGCTATGTTTAATAAGCCACATGTTCCTAGCATCTAGAGTTACGTTATAAAAATAATACCTTCAGAGGAGCTACAAGCCTGATTGGATTATGATCAAAACAGTAAAAAAATTATCAATCATCATGTGGTGTCAACATTTCTGAGTTGAAACACAAACTGTGTATTAATATCACAAATTTGATACACAGACATAGTGGTGACTCGGGATGTGCTCATAGATTTAGGTCAGGAGATAGCCCCACGGTAGAATTGGATGTGTTTCCATTATTTAGAGAAAGAGGCAACATAGATACTACAATTCACTTTCCCTCTGATTTGAAAACCGGCATATTTCCAAAGGAATTGTTGACATGAATTACACAGTGTGCATGATTCAACTATATTTTTATTACTCTGATTTTCTCAATCAAATCATATTAGTAATTTCTTTTTTCCCATCTCCTAATTATCTAGTCATTTTTTTATTTTCCCACCAACCGAGTCTATAAATAATTTTGTGCTTCTATTTTCTAATTCTTTAGGTGTTTCTATTTTTTGAATCAAAACCTATAAAGAAAATTTTCTATTTCCATATTCATGTGTAGGTCCTAAGTAAGATGATAGCTACAGAATTAGAATAGGGGTTTGCAAATCTTTTCTCTAAAGGTTTGTTTCATAAATATTTCAGGCTTTGTAGACCATACATTCTTTAATGCAACCATTCATCCCCTGCCATAATAGCATGAAAGTAGTCATGGACTACTAATTCATATCCCTGATTCAGTAAAACATTATTTATAAATAATGACACTTGAATTTCATAACATTTCATGTCAAGTGATTTTTTTTTTCAAGCATTCAAAAATATAAAAGCTATGGGTCATGGAGAATACCTCGGTGACTCACATAAGCATCGTACTCTTGATTTCTAATGGAGTGGTGATCTCAGTGTCAAGGGATATAGCCCTGTAACCGGCTCCACGTCTGGTTTCACCTCTGCCTCTTCCCCTGCTCATGCACTCTCTATTTCTCTCTAAAATAAATAAATTAATCTTAAATATATAAATATTAAATATATATACACATATATATATACGTGTGTGTGTGTGTATATATATATATATATATATATATATATATATATATATAACTATGGGTCTTAACAAAAGTAAGTCACAGGCCAGATGTGGGCAGCAGACACAGTTTGCCAAGTGCAAAGTTAGACAAACACAAAATTACAGAAATTCAATGAGCCCTCTAAACAAAAAAGTGTGTTATTATATCAAAAGCATCCCAGAAAAAAATGTTCCAGATAGCCTCTAACTTAAGCTAGACTGCTCATGTTTAAATCTTGCTTTTTCTTTAATGGATTGTCAACAATTTAGCACATGTATTCTTTCATTTAATCCTCTCCTTCTATAGATGGAGAAATGGAGACACAAAAACTTTAAACAACTAATATCTACAACAAACCTAGAAGGGGAAAGAAACCAAAATCCTGTGGAAATCTGACGCATGTTGGGGATTATGCAGGTCATTTTTGTATAAGAACCAAAAAATGTTACATCTTCATGTTGACTTAAAGATATAAAATTCATCTTTTTCAAATATTATCATTATTATCAGATATATTCATAACTGTATTAGTGTACACCTTCTAATGTAGGTTCTCTTAAAGGAAAATTTCAATGTGACCATTTTGGCTAGTTTTATGTTTTGAATTTTCAGAGTGTAATTTAAATGACAATTGATTTAGTAAAAGAAAAATGTTTAGTCACCTACATTAATAACTGGAGCCCCAGAGAAAGTCAAAGACAGCTTCATTATTGAGGTGCTCTTGATTCTTTTTAGAGGGCAACTCTGTTGTAAAGCAGCACTTGACTTCTAATTTAACTCAACAGCAATTTGAAATTTCTAACTTGTATACCAAAGGATTTAATGTCTTTAAAATTTGAGGCAAAGCATTATTAAATAACTGCCATGTTATTATGATGAACTTGTGCTATTGTGAGATCATTAAAATACAGTTATTACCTGGATCCCTTGTACTTTTTCCAGATTTCTTATGCTAAAAATCACCTGTGCTCATAGATTGTTAGCAGTATCATTCTTCTGAAAGTAATATGAAAATGACTTGTCAGAGGTAGTGAATCATTCTCTGTATTTTTAGCTCTCACATAGAGAATTATTGAAGAACACTACAGTCGTTGGTATAAAATAAAAATCTCTACAGGACATCCTGTGAAGCTATTCAAAAATATAACATTAAAAAATGTATCCAATAGATCACTTTTAATTTACAAAAGGAAGTCATTCAAACTGAACTCTTCCCTCAATACAAGGAGCTTTCTGATTATGAAATATATAACACAAGTTTACCTAGTCTTTAAATACTAAAATGAAGTGGGTGGGTTAGGGAAAAAAAGTATTACAATCCAGATAATGTCTATTCCTTCTACAAAGTTACTATTAGGTCCCTGATAATTTGTTACATTTTGATAGAAGCATAATCGAGAAAGTAGATTTTACAAACTAGGCACTCATCTGTTCAGACTTGAGATGGAAATGCAAACAGATTTATGTTTCAATTTTAACATGCCTTGAAAGAAGACAGATGACTAATTCTGTTTGTGGCCTTTAGGTAAAATGACATTTGAACTACATCCTAAAAACAGTAATTTGGAAAGACCTGTTTAACCTAAAATCTTCATGTTTATAGTAGCTATCACCATATCCTATGTCCAGCAGATTCTTAAAATGTTTGTTGTTGGTGAAAATAACTATGTCAGATTTCATCTCATTTTTCCCCTTTTGTTATAAACATTCACACATCCAGATTGAGCACAATCCTGATAGTTCAATTTTAATTCTCAGTCTTGGATATTCAATAATACACATGTGGGGAGTGTTAGAATTCAAACAAGATCTACTTGTTCTTCCTTGCAATCTATAATGTGGAGTTACCTTGGAGTACATCTGTGGCTAAAATAAATGTATACTCTATTACTTTAAAAAAATTAAAGAAGAGAATATATATGACTTAGAAATAGTCAAAGGTAATGGTCAAAGGCATTTTTTGTAAAATAAATATAGTAATAATGCTGATTTAAAACTGTTCTCAAGGTTAAATGCAAGAATTTAATTTAAAATTTTGGTGGATTTTCACACATAATAGATACTCTGTGGTTTTTGGTGTCAACTTTTTCACTCAATTACAATTTCATATTTAGAAAGAATGTTAAGGACATCTATTCAAACCTTCTGTCATTTTTAACAGAAGATTTTGTGGCTAAAAATATGTTGTTTTCCCTCTCTTCATGCAATCTTTAAGTATGCATGAGTACCATAACATTCTGAAATACTATATTTATCTTTACAGTAATAGCTTTTTACCATACCTCTGATATAAGAGGTTGATATGCTTTTTTTTAAAAAACTGACCTTTTTCCTAAATAAGAAGACATTATAAAAAATTAGACCCCCCAGGACTGCACTATAATTTGAAGTATAATATTGCTAATCATACAAGAGTCTAGCATTAAAATAGAATTAGCAGTGAATTTGGAAGAGGTAGAACATCTTCAAACTCTATTCTCTGCTTTCATTTCAAGGCAGGAGAGTGTGGAATGACCTTTTTTTTTTTTTTCCTTCTCTTCCTTCTAATTGAGTTAAAATAGCTCTGTTAAACCAGCCTCCTTCCTCGTTCCTATTTGCAGCCCTGCTGAAAACAAGGACTTAAATGGAAAAGGTCAAAAAATCCCAGATTACCTAGATTTTACTCAGATAAAGAAGAATGAGGTAGTTCTTTATATACTGATAGAGACATATTTCTAAGTTACTTTATTAACTGAAAAAAAAACCCACAAGTTTTTAGAAAGGTGTGTCATTTGTTAAAAATAAAGATATTTATTACACATTTATACATTAACTATCTCTGTAAGGAAATGTAAGAAATTGGCAAGACTGGTTACATCCTGGGGAGGAGTCTGGGTATTCTGGGAGAACCTGCACAGGTGTGACAATAGAAGGGTCAAGGGAGGCCTGTTATCGATAGCTTTGAAGAGTCAGGAAAGAGACCACAATTGAAGGAATGTGGGGAGTTTCAGAAAACCGGAAAAGGCAAGAAAACAAATTCTCACTTTGATCTCCTAGGAAGAAACACTGCCCTGCTGACACCTTGATTTTAGCCTACTAAGACCTGTGTTGAACTTCTGACTTAGTGAACAGTAAAATAATACAAATGTGGTGTTTACTCCACTAAGGTTTTGGTAATTTGTAACCACAGCAAGAGAAAACGAAAACAGCCAGACATCTCAGTGATGCTTCCCTTCACGTCATGAGAGACCCACTATCCCAGGCCTCAGATATTGGTAAGTTTTACTCTTTGACCCTGACACCATCAAGCCAGAATCTGATAAACTTCTGATTAATTACCATTACATTTTTTTAAAGATTTATTTATTTGAGAGAGAGAGTGTGTGAGTGGGATGAGAGGGAGAGAGAGAATCTGAAGCAGACACCCCGCTGAGCCCAGAGCTGGATGTGGCATGGGGCTTGAACTCATAACGCTGAGATCATGATCCTGAGATCATGACCCGAGGCAAAAACCAAGAGTCCAACACTCAACCGACCACTCCATCCAGGAGCCCCATTATTATCATTACATTTATGCCACTATCATCAAGTTTGTGGTTACTTTTAGCTGATCTCACTCCTGATGTAATCACTTACTAAGTTAACCCTCACCTCAACAGCCCTCTGCTATAGGAGCCATTATGAGCACCATTTCCTAGGAGAGGAAACTCATGCCCAGGTAATTTGAATCATTTGTTCATGATTACAAAGACAGTAAGCTAGGAAGTAGCATTTAAGCTGAAACTGTCATACTCCTGATTCTAACAGTGTCTCTTCTCAGAAATATTCTGTCTCTTTTGTACTATCACCTGCTCTGGCTGTATCATGGATCATCTCTTCTCTTGTCTCATATTATTTTATCAGTCTATCAATGTTCCTTCTTCTAAGGACTTTTTGTCTGTTACTCTCAGTGTCTTCAAACCAAATTAATTCAGCAACCCTAAATATATATTGAGCCCCTACTAAGTGTGAGGGATTACATATCGCTTGCTAGACATATAACCTTGATGAATGCAGAAAGAGAGCAGATCCCTTTTCCTAAGTAGAACATCTGTCTCTTGAAAATTAGCACTGAGGTCGGAAGCACCGAATTTAATAGCCTCTTCTCAGGATCGTTCACTGATGCCCCATGTTCCAACAACCCTTATTTCCTAACAGCGCCCAAGTGGAACTCAGCAGTTTCGACTACTTTTGTTTAAATTTGAATTTCTAATATGCTCTTGGGAGAGTACCTTATGGTTGTCCTAAAGGGAACACAAACAAAATACTTCCCAAACTGTACTGTTCAGCTCTCACATTGATTCTTTACCTGGTGTTTTCGATTAGTGGTATCATCTTCCAGCACAGACTAGGTTATTTTAGAGATATTTTAAATGCATTCCTCTCCCCACACATGCCATCGATTTCACCTCTGTAATGTCTTTCAGATCAATAGAATCCTTACGTCTTCACTTCTAATGCTTTGGTTCCAGCTCTCAATTTCTACCTTTAAGAACTTTAACAGCAGTCTGCTAATTGTTTCCCAATTTGCCTTAATTCATTCTTTCCACATTGCAAGTGAAGATAGTCTTTTAAAACTATTATCTGAACATGGCTTTTTCCAACACAAAACTCTCTGATGATTGCCATTGCCCATGTAATAATGTCCCAATTCTTTAGCCTGGCATTTAAGTTCCTTTATAAGCAGGTCCAAGCTATTTTTCCAGCTCTACCTCTTAGTATTCTTATTTTCATCAATCTGCTTCTGACTCTGATCACCAAAGACTATTCAGCATTTGTCTAAGTACAACACACTTTCAAGAGTCTATGCTTTGTTTCATGTGTTTCACCTACCTACCATGCTTCCTTTCCTCCCTCACCAACCCTGTACCTTTACCTCCATGCTCTTCTCAAAGGCTCTCTGTCTTTAAACTTGTCCCTGATTCCTCTGCTCTAATTAATTCTTTATCCATTCTTTACTTATTATAGTAACTACAGATCAAAGATAAGAGATGGTTCCTGCCTTCAAGGGATTTGTTTAGTAGAGATAGAAATGGAAAATTATACCTTAACATACAATATATTTTCTAAAATCAGTATGTATTAGGCACTATGAGCGCGAAAGTTGGGGGCGTATGGCAGTGCCCAACCATGGTGAGTATAGGAGTAACAGAACCTTGAAGGAAGGATCAAGGGAGACTTTATAGAAAAGATAATAATTGCTTTCATGTCCTGAATATACATGAAAGAACAAAAGTTTCAAAGTCACACAGAGGAGGACTGTGTTTGAAACTCAGCTCTGGTACATAAAAACTGTGTAGTCTTAAGCTAATTATTTTACCATTGCTAAACTCGATTTTCTCATAAATGTGATGATAGCAGCATGTGCCTTTTATGTCACTTTGAAATTTCAATGAGATATTGCTTTGCAAGCATCTGGGTTAGTGCTCAAAGGTGTGAGTTTATCATTAGTGCCACAGTCATTATTATCCTTATCATATTGTTACTATGACTGAAGGATGACAGGGAATTAAACTAGTGTATAAAAAAAAAACAGGTGGATAAAAAGGACTCTGTTCCATGTAGCATGTGCAAAGGCACTTAAGTATAATGCTGAATTAGATGTGGATTAGATCAGGTCATGCTTTGGAACCATTTATCTTGCTCGTGAAATGCTTACTTGCTTGCTATCTACCCAAAAGACATGCTGACCTTTGAGGTTTTTGTCTTTTGTTCATTGTTAGTGTACTGCTGAGATAACAAAATTCAGTGAAATCTTTCAGCTCAGTATTTCCAATAAAGATCTTTGACCTTGGATAGGATTTCTTTGTACATGACCCCAAACTTGTTCTTCCTGATTGTTAATCCATATCACCATGCTGACTTAGCAAATCATTTCGTTTGGGTACCAGAAGGGTGCATTCATTACATAGGTACACACATAAATACTGCTTGATGATGGTGCACATGCTATCACTGAATAATAAGGCATCCTGCATTTACGTAGCTGCCCGTGGCAGCAAAAAAATAACATTTTCTAATCGAATGTCCTAAAATCTTAGAAATTTCTGCCCAGTCTTTAAAGTGATACAGCATAATCTCCTGAAAGATGAAGCATTTAGTTTCCTTTGAAGCACTGATGGGTCAAAAAAAAAAAAGATACCATGTAATTAGAAAGATATATAGTCATCAACTATAGCAGTAGGCCATGATTTATTGCAATGATTCATTCTCAAATCATGTACTTGAGAAAGATGTAACAGCACATATTCAAATGGAAAGTGTGTTATATAGCATCAGTTGCTTCATTTAGAAGAAGAAATATAGTAGGGTAGTTAAGAGCACAAGCTTTAGAGTTAGACAACAAAGGATCAAATCTTGATTGATTATATTACTTGGTAGTTAAAAGATCTTGGGCACCAATTCTCAGTATCCACACCCCAAAATGAGAATAATTATGTCAACTTCATGAGGCTTTTATGAGGATAAAATGAGACATTGCATATTAAGCCCTTAGAACAGAATCTGGCACAGAGTAAGCCCTCAATGTTCGCTGATTCTATGATTGAGGCAGGATGTATAGTAATGAGTACTATCACATTATCTTTATCCATTTAACAGAAGGCAATAATTATAATTATGAAGACTTTGGAAAAATCTGCAAGGAAATAATCTTTTTTAACCCCAAATGACTGATATACCAGATGTCAATTCTGGGGCTCTTGAAACAGTCATTTGCATTTAGACTAAGTATTTCCCACCACTTCATGCTAACTACTTTTTTCCAACTGCATGTCTCTTCCTTGGTGTGGCTGTTCTAGTAAAGATTTTACAGTGTGGTAAAGGAACAACTTCATCTAGAGTCTAACATTTCCCTTTTTATTTATTTAATTTATTTATTTATTTTGGTTGCTTTTGTTTGTTTGATCTAATGGTTCAGTGAGGATGATATAGAAGAAAAGACATCCGGCACCACTCACCTACTGCTGGAGGTTGGGCTGTTTCGGGGAAGTGGGGGTGGAATTAACAACTGCACTGCCTTATGTCAGTAGCTGTTTTCAAGTCAAGCAGCTCTCCCCGCCCACTCCCCCCCCACCCCCTGGCCCGGACCCCTTAACAAAAAAGTAAAGAAAAAAAAAAATGGTGAGTTAAGCATTTGCCTAATTTATGAATTAATGCAGAAGTTTAGTTTTCCTTATTTAATTTATAGACATTCCTTTTCACTAGACTTGGAGATATATTTTTTTTTCTTTCTCATCTTCAACATTAGCAAAATCTTTGTTAGTTTTATCTTTTTCTATGTAATTTGACTCCCTTGTTTTCCTTTAATCTTATAACTAGTCTCAGCAGCTATTGTTTCAGACTTCAAAGCAATGGAAGTGCCCTCATTTCTTTAAGCAAAAACAACTTTCTTTCATATCTTATGTAAACTACCTTTAAATGTACAAATGTGAGTTCAAACTTGCACAAGACAATCCTTCTACATATATTTCATCTTTGACTACTGTATGTGTGTTTTATGTTTGGCTTTAATTGTATCTTCTCATTTAACCCTGTCAAACTCTTATCTAAACTTATTCTGAATGGTGAGATTATAAACAGTTTTAATTTATTAGTTTTGGATTATCTGTGTTTTATAATTTTTTCAATAACCATATATTATTTTTGCAGTAAGAAAAGCACAAAGAAAGAGAATTTTTAAAAATCTGTACTTTTTCACTTACTGAAAGTCTTTGGAACCGAATCTTCCTCATTCCACCTACTAAAATACATTCTTTGTATCAACATTGTAATCCTTTTCAGTTTACAATATTTACAAACATTGTCATTTGTAAACAGATTTTAGCTCCTCCACTAAGATAAGTGTCAGGTGCAAATTCATTTTAGAATTTCTCATAATATCTTAAGGAGTGGTTCTCAGAAAATATGGGAAGATAGGGAAGAGTGAATCTAGAATTAAAATTAATGGGTCTGTATTATCTAAAAGTTTCAGATTACCCTTCAGTATGGATATATTTTGGCTCTTCTTTCAGCCTCCCCACCTCCCTACCTAGTTTTCTACTTCTTAAATTAGACATCTCACCTATTTCCTTTTTTTTTCCTAGATTGCCTTCCAATCTTTCCTCAAGCCTCTTGATGCTTCACACACACACACACACACACACACACACACACACTCAACTTAAACCAACTGTTTATACCACTAAAATAAGAATGGGTAATCAATCTCCTCTAACAACTATTCTCTGTATTACATCCATCCCTTCAAATTCCAGAAACAAGTCCTGACCCATATTTCCTACTTAAAGTGCTTTTTAGAGCTATGATCTATTGCATGACATACTTTATTAATTCACCCTTTTGGAACAGAATTTTACTGAGAAAAAGGGTTATTCATCAACACATAATCTAAGTAGATACAACAGAAATATACTTTCTATTAATATAAAACACACACATATTGAATAATGAAATGTTACCTAGACACATACTGCAAAATATTTTTATGTTATTTTAAACCTTCTGTGATAGAGTCAGAAAAAAATTATGGCTTGCAATCTTAGCAATTATATGCAAATTTTATATAAATATTACATAGCTCTTTATTTCCTGTTGGTAAGTGTGCACTTGGACACTGTAGCTAATAATTAACCATAAAATTTGAAATAAAAATAAGTGTATGGACAGACATACTGAGAGATTTTTTTTTCTCTTGTTTTTAAGTGTGGCTTCCAATAAGCTAAGGTTAACTCACAGTCAACAGATATTTTAAAAGTTTCTAAAAAGTTTCCTCAAGTCTTCTATTTCTACAAATTGCCAGGCAATGATACTGATATGTATTAGATTTAGCTCTCGATTATCCATTGCAGAAATGAATAAATACCATCCAAGTTTATATAAAAATCTCACTTAAATGAATTGATTTTATTGACTTCTTCACTAAGAATTTTTTTTATATAAAAAGCCTCCAATCACCAAATACAAAGTTACTGGTTAAAAATTTTTGTCCAAATTAAGAAAATCAAAATATGTCTGCATTGCTCTCCCTGGAATATATTCACATCTCAACTGCACCATATTTTAAATTGGTTACAGCACTTTCAAAAGTACAAAAGGGAGCCACTTAGCCTATAGTAAACCCTGAACTCAACTTTGACTACTACTTTTACCCCTATTAAAAATACCTAGGTGAAAAATGGCAATTCCATCGAAAGATACTGGTTATTTCATCTGAGGATTGATATATCCTAATACTCTCATTTAATGAAAATGACAAACATCCTATTATCTTTCAGAACCAATTTATTCTTTAGGAATATTCCTCAGTTTTTTTTATCACAGATTCCAATCACTTATAAATAATTAACAAGTATTTAAAATTAAGAAGTCTCTGCCCTTCACATAGTTCATTTTTTGACTATTGGCACCAACTGGGTTTCCAATGTATTTTGTAATTATTGTGAATCTAATCGCAACATGATATTTAATTCAAAATCCTTTTTTTAACATTAATATCAGTAATTCATTAGAAACCTATTGTCAGAAAAACTATATTCCTATCATTTGTGTCTTGCTCAGAAATGCACTGGGGTGCCTGGGTGGCTCAGTGGGTTAAAGCCTCTGCCTTCTGCTGTGGTCATGATCTCAGGGTCCTGGGATCAAGCCCGGCATCAGGCTCTCTGCTCAGCAGGGAGCCTACTTCCTCCTCTCTCTGCCTGCCTCTCCGCCTACTTGTAATCTCTCTTTCTGTCAAATAAATAAATAAAATCTTTAAAAAAAAAAGAATGAAAAAGAAATGCACTACCACTGCTACCAAGGAAACTAAGTGGGCTAAAGGACAAAGATCATTTTTTATTCCCCCAAACTGTACTTAAGTCCTATGCTAGTGTTGTGAATTATCTGTAGTGGTAAATAAGAATATGTTCATCCCCAAGCACTTACATTTTTGGAGCCCAAAGGTCATGTCTCAGCATCTCTGAATGACACAATAAAGCATTCTCACATTCTAAGTATTGAAGTGGAAAATTTTTCTATGAATCTAAAATAGTCTTGATAACATCTTTAAAATACTTCATAGATCCCAAGCTTAATTTGAATTATAATCATAGTAGAAATGACCATTAAAGGAAGTAAAGGTTAATCTACTTGGACTAACTACCAGCTACACAAAGTTCTCCAAATTTTCAAACATCTGGTGTACCCCTCTGCTTTAATACTTCTAGTAACAGGAGACTCACAACCTTGTGATCTAGTGAACATATAATAATGATAAAATATGATTATTAATGGTATCACTTTAGAAATTCCCTTTGTATTAAACAAATGTCCTTAAGAAAATACATAGTTAAGTAGCTTGAATAAAATTATGTGTGGGATTATGGGGAAAATGTGTTCTGAGATTCCTCACGTGTATTTAACCAACAGAAAAAGTCTTTGGGATGGTAGAGAAGAGACGGCATTTGGGAAAGAGAAGGCCCCTGTTTCCATGACACCACAGAAAGAATACTAACATATTAGAACAGATAAGAATACTTGGATGATGAAGGGATACAGAAATGTTGTTACATAAAAAACACTGAGAGAAAATCAGAGTCAGGTAAACATGTACAAAAAGCAATGAGGACAGGTGGTAGGGGTTGGGGACAAATGCAGTGATTTCCCCCTGGAAATGCCAAGTTTATCTTGTCTAATGCCAGTCTAACACCAGTAAATGTGCTTTATAGGATGAGGACTATTAGCTCAATATGGAATAACTTCCCAAGACAATGACTGTCTTCCCCTCTGCTGTGAAATGCTGCCTATAATTAACAATGTCCAAGATGAGAGAGGATGAGGGACAAAGAAGAGTGGGCGGTTTCTAAAACCTAGTTCAATTTAAGAAATGTAATGTTGTTGCATAATTGTTCAAGTTACCAAACAAAGATTTGGTAATGAAATCTTGAGAGTATCTAAGCTCTATGAGAAATTCAGTGTTAAGATAAGAATACCAAAGGAAGAGCTGTGGAGGAGGGAGGGTACTAAAAAGAATAAGTCTCTAGGGTATCTTTATTAGTTCTCTTTTAAGCAGACAAAAAGACTCAACCATATGTGCATATTTGACAAATATTTCTAAGCTTCTTCTCAGTCAACAAGTAAAAATCCAGATAAACAGGAGAGTATAGTTGAGAAACCTTTCATGCTGCTATTTTATAATAGTCTATCATGTTCATTTTGAAGTACATTATTATCTTTACCTTAAAAAGCTGGGTTTTTTTTTTTTAAACAACTTCTTTTGAGAAACTAGATAGGGATTCAAAAGCCAAGTTTCTGAGAGGAAAGTGGTCTACTTTGATTAGCAAATCTACAGCTGTGAAACTCAGATTCATAGAGGAGAATGAGTGGGCCTAAGGAGACCTTTAGATCCATAGTATCAGTGGACATCATGATTTTGAATTGAGCCATATCTCACTAACTGAATAAAGCAAAAATGGTAAGAGTGATATTCACACTGAGACAGGCTGGTAAGAAATCATACTGAGGGCATAGACAAATATTCTGTTTACACCCTAGCAGAAGGCAGTCCAGGAGAGAAGGGAAGCTGTGAAACCCAGAAGCTTGTCATGTAAAAGAGGAAATATCCATTCTTAGGCCATCTGTACTTTGAAGGCCCATAGACACTTCACAGCTAACAAAGCCAAAGCCAAGTTCATTCTCTTCCCTTTCAAAGACACTTTGGTCACATGATTCATCTTTGTTTCTCAAAATTCAACAAAGAACTCATTGTCATTTTAGTCAATGCGTATTTCCTGGGCACCTACTAAATGACAGTTAATACGCTAGGTAGTAGGGATTGAATGGCAAGAAGACACACACCATCCATATATTTGTACTGTTTGTAGCCTAGTTTATGTTCTCAAAATCCCTTGCTTCTATTACTGAAACAGTTCTCCACAGAACCCATCTCCATTATTGCAAGTGCTTCCTATTCCCAACTATCTTCTACAAAGCTGAAAGAAATAACTCTTTAAAACAGCAAAAACAACAGCCAAAAAAGATCATGTCACTTCCCGACTTGAA
Organism: Ailurus styani; assembly: GCA_002007465.1. NCBI lineage: Eukaryota > Metazoa > Chordata > Mammalia > Carnivora > Ailuridae > Ailurus > Ailurus styani. Next base: position 409,508 of record LNAC01000472.1, on the reverse strand, counting down.
ATGGCTAGTGGTTTCTGAGGATAAAACTCAAACTTTTCATTGCAATCTTTATGATTCTTTATAACGTGGCCTCTTACCTAAGCTTCTGATCTTAAACTGCTTCCTAAAGTAAATGCTAGAATCCAAGAATTCCATATGACAATGGTAATATAACGTCTTTTTTTTTTTTTTTTCCTATTTGTAATTGTCTTACTGCCTTCTTTATCTGGTTAAATTCCCCTCACTCGTTAAGGCACTGCATAAGGGCCATATGCCCTTTGAAATCTTCACCAACAGCCCAAGGGGAATCTATTACTATTCTCTCTCAGATTCCATGTAGAACAGTCAGAACTTCATGCTTGACTTCTGAGTGCAATCTCAAGTAATTTTTCTTCTTGGTAGACCTTATCTCTGATGCTGAGGTGACCGTTCTAAAATAATTATAATTATATTATAATTATTTACAGTTATCCACCTTTACCACAGTCTTTGGACCTACTTGAAGGCAGAGTCAACATCCTATTTATTTGTATTCACAATGCCTAACACAGTGCCTGGCATAGAGTAGGCACTCAGTGTGTTTATATTGTAAGGAAAAAAGGAAGGAAGGGAGGGAGGGAAGGGAGGAATTTATCTCTTTCACTGGAGCTCAAACCACATTTTATTCATCTTACTGTATGCCTTTCTCTTTACCCAGCTACATGTGACATTTAGCGGAGTGTTTAATATTTGTTTTATGAAAGAAATCATGAACAAAACTGATTAAAATTAATTTATTCACAAGGGTTTCAAATACAGATAAGGAAAATTATCTGATATATTTAGTGTGGTAAGAAAATTTCAGATCCCATCTGTGTAAAGAAATGCATCAAAGATATATGTGTATTTGCATAGAATGCCTATGGAAAGAATATATAGTGGTTTTCTTGAATAATGGGATGGAGAATTGGGGTATAAGTTTTTTTATTACTTCATACCATTTGTATGTGAAAGGAAACATATACTTAGATTAAGACAAATGATATGGATAATAGCAGGAACACTGAAAGGGAATTTCAAATTGGCTTGATTATGTATTGTAAATTTCTCTAAAAGATAATATTTTACTATAACCTATAATCTTTCTAAGCACAAAACGTATAGTCTTATAAACACCTAATTAGATTTATTTTAATTAAAAACAAACAAAAAACAACAAAACCCAACTGCTTTGAATAAATACCCTTTTATTCCTCAACAATTAGTGATCTAGAGTAGTGCTCACACAACGTAGTCCACAAAACTGCAGCACCTGCATTCTTGTTAGAAATGTCAATTCTTGAACCCCACCCAAAATGACCAAATCGAATCTTTAGGGGTAGGACCCAGGAAGCTGTGTTGTGTAGAGTCCGTCAGGTGATTCCAACGCATACTGAGTTCTGAGAAACACGGCTCTCAAGAGCTTTATTCTTGAGAACTTTACAACCTAACAGCACCGTCTGTTGGTAGTGACTCTCCCAGAACCAGGACACAATGTCCCAAAGGGGAACACGCCCAGACATTCACATATCTATGAGTTGTCATGCACCATGTTAAAGACTGAGAATAGACGGAGTGCCTGATGGAAAGATACCTACATATACAGATGTACACAAAATTCTAAGAAAACTTACAATGTATTAGAGGAAATGTGTGTAAGCAAATAAAATCATTCTATTTCTTTTTTTTTATTTCTTCTTTTTTAAATAAAGTACAAATAACTTGTTGGTGGGGCACAGAAACTATAGCAATCAGGTGGATCAGAGGAAGTCAGTAAATGCTCCAAAGTAGTGGTGACATTTAAAGTAAGGATTATCAAAATTTAAATAAAACAAATCTAAAAAATCAAAGCCAATACTTAGTGAGCACTTATTATGTACCAAGCACTCATTCTGGGACCCTGTCCTTCGTCCTAAAGATACAAGACAATCAGTCCAGGCCAAAGGAGGGTAGCAGGCATATCCTAGGCATTCAATAAATCTCTGGTTCAATAAAAGAAGAGACAAGAAAATACCATATATTTGGTTAAATTCTTCATAAAAGGGAAGGATTTTTAAAATGTTATCCTGCTTAGAATTTCTACAGTCAAAGGGATAAACTTGCTATTATCTGAATTATTTGTGTATTTTGAAAACTTGCCTTCATGTTTTATAAAATTTTTAATAACTGTTAAAATCTCTTATTAAAACCTCCTCCAGTACTTTCTAGCAAGCAACATTTATGAAATTCTTTCTGGGTGTACAACACTGTATTCTATATATATTCCATTTATATTTTATAGACTACAACAGTCTTTGAAAAGGCAGTTCAGAATTCCAAATCATAGGCACTTCCAAAAACACTTTCTATACCAGGATACGAAAGTGAGTTAAAGTGTAAGTAAACCAGTTTTTAATTTCCTTATGTCTGCAAGGTTCTTTTGTTAAGTGAAATCATTCCATTTTCTGTCGGTTTGTGGTGACCACACACATTATAGAATTTTAGGACCTAATTCACATTTTTATCTAAAGTAATGTTTATCGTAATAATCATTATTGGTGATGACCAATGTGCCAGCATAAACTAAATGTTTTCATGATATCCATTAAAATTAATTCTTGTGGTTCACTTGAGACTACCACAAATAGGTTTATGTGTCCGCTGCCAGGATTACATTAGGTAAAAATGAAGATAATTAGCTGTATCTACTTGTAAGAATGTACACGCATTGAAGCACCAATACTGCATTATTTGCCAGAAGCTACCCAATATGAAGAACAAAACAAATTCATTAGAATGCCAGTTTGGTAAGTGTCTTTTGGTAAATTACTCATTTTCCAGGAAGAATTTAGAAATAGGGCATCCACTGTTAGTAAAATTTAATCATTGTAAATGTTCTGATTGTTGAGGTTTGAAAGACAGGTTTTCTCTACAAAAGGGGTAGATTCTCTATCTGTTAGATACTGAATGCATCCTACAGGGACTTGGTTACATCTTTACAAGATCCAGGTATTACCTGAATGATTTGATTGGGGGTATTTATTAACAGGTTTGTACAAATATCTACTAGAAACTCCTTTAAGTAGATGGAAGTAGACCCTTATATATTTCAGAAACCAATACTACATTTCCAGAAAACCTTCAGATGTTAAGCAAATGAAGTCTGGAATCAGATAAAGGTGGGTTCAATTTTCAGTTCTGTTCTTTACTTGGTTGTACATGGGGAGGTTCATTTCTACCCAAGGGTATCATAAGTATCCGATGAACACTAGTAAGCACTTAACAGTATTTCCATTTTACAGAAGAGGGACCAAAGTCTGAGAAATTCAGTGATCTGTTCTGGGTCCCATAGTAAGCAAGCAGAAGTTCAAGCAAGACTACAAAGCTATTCTAGCTGACTCCTACATATATTTTGGCTCTATTTCCTACTCCCACCTCACTGTGCTGAAAGCCCAGATACAAAAAAGAGTGACAAAATTGTTTAGAAATAAGGAGGAAAAAATATTCAATAAGCATCAAAGAAGGAATTCAGCCACCACAGTTTAGGGAAAAAGATGGTGTAGGAAGAAGCTATTCAGAATCTGTCTTCTTCCAAATTTCAGAAACTAGGCTACTTGATTTTCATTTAGTATTTTTTTTAATTACTGGTATTCTAAAAATGACAAAGATAGTGCATGTTCATTGAAAATGTCCAAACAACCTAGAAGTTTGTAAAACCGAATAAGAAAGTCTGCCCTCCTTCCTGCTCTGCAGGAAAGCCTGCTTCTCCCTCTCCCACTCCCCCTGCTTGTGTTCCCTCTCTCACTGTGTCTTTCTCTGTCAAATAAATAAATAAAATCTTTAAAAAAAAAAAGAAAAAAAGAAAGAAAGTCTGCCTCATTCTTTTCACTCACCTCTGCTACTTAAAGTGCACATCGTTAGACCTTTTCCATTAACAGATGCCTGAGATCAATACTGTTCTGTACCCACCATTTTCTTCAATACCATTCCTTTCTCTATTTTCTTCCATTCCTTCTTCCAGAGCATTGAGTATAAATAATATGCTTATTTCTCAGCAACTCTACTACTCTCTGCTGATGTTACTCAACAACAAAAACAGAATTTAGGGGCGCCTGGGTGGCTCAGATGGTTAAGAGTCTGCCTTGGGCTCAGGTCATGATCCCAGGGTTCTGGGATCCAGCCCCACATCAGGCTCCCTGCTCAGCGGGAAGCCGGTTTCTCCCTCTCCCACTCCCCCTGCTTGTGTTTCCTCTCTCACTGTGTCTCTCTCTCTGTCATATAAATGAATAAAATCTTTAAAAAAAACATGATTTAAGTAGCAAATACCTGTGATAAAAAAGGAATGTTTAGAGAAAGTTTCATACACTCATTAATTTCTATGCAGTAGAAGGTCCTTATTCTGTCCCCAAGAAAATGTCTGAGCTGGCTGAAGAAAGAAAATTAAAAAAAAAAAAATTAAGACAAAACAACAACAATAGCAAAAACAAAAACAGAAGAAGAGAGTACACAGAAAAGTAATTCTTGGGCTAAGACTCCACATTTTATGGAGATAACACCTTGAGGAAAATAAAGTAACATTTCAGTACTGCATGGATGTTACTGGTAAAATCTTGAGTGCTAGAAATGTAAGATTTTTTAAATAAAGTATTTATGAACAATTGCAGAGAGGCCCTACATTTCCCAGTCTCCACAGTAGCTAGATGTGGCAAACTTTCTCATGAATGGAATGTGAGTAAATGGTGATGTATGTAACTCCCACATCAGTTCCTTAAAAGAAAACCCATATCTTTCACTTCCTCTTCCATTCGCCCAGGCGCTGAAATGCAGATATGGTACACAGCTGATCTAGAAACCCTCAGAAGTGATGAGTCACAGAGAAAAAGGAACCTTGGATAACCTTACTTGATAAACTTATCTCCTCCAGACAACCTGCCTACTTCTGGATTGTTGCATGAGAGAGAAACTTACTCTGTTTGAATTATTCAAGTTTTGGGGTCTTTTCATTCAGTTTTGCCTATACCATAACTAATGTGTAAACAGGTACCTCCAAATGGAGAACTCCTATAACCAAAACCTATTAGTTGGGCTGTGGGCAATAAGAAAATAATGATCTTAATTCAGCCATGGCCATATAGATGGCCACACAGATGCTTTTGACCAGAATGTTGAAGTGTGTTGGTTTCCTCTTGCTACTTATTAGATGAGTCTCTAAAAACAGAGATAAGGCTGAACAAGAGTTAAGAATCAACTTGCTTGGGTGCCTGGGTGGCTCAGTGGGTTAAAACCTCTGCCTTCAGCTCAGGTCATGATCTCAGGGTCCTGGGATGGAGTCCCGCATAGGGCTTTCTGCTCAGCAGGGAGCCTGCTTCCACCCCCCCACCCCCACCTCCCGCCTACCTCTCTGCTTAGGTGTGATCTCCCTCTCTCTGTCAAATAAATAAAATCTTAAAAAAAAAAGAATCAACTTGTTTGCAAGCAGATGAAGAAATTAATGCAGCTTCTCTAAAAGAGAAATGACTGCCTATAGCCTGCAACATAAATTAACCAGGAATCTGGAAATGTGAGGATTTGCAGGTTGGTAAAGGTAACTAATCTCAGAATTTATGACTTGTTGCTCATCAAAACTCTCACTTCCCTGAGTCCATTGCTCTTTGGAACCCAGTTGCCCCCTTTCTAATCAGTCTTCTGATATGCACTTAGCCTTTAGAGTACTTTTAAATGGGAGCAACAGACATGAACTAGTAGGTCTCCAAGGTTCAACAGAAATGAACCAGGAGGGGATACCTAACCTTAAGACGGTCATTTACTTCTTTAGAAACCTATATTGGGGTGAAGCTGTCTTAGGAAAGGTCACTTGACATCTTCTCAACACTATTCAGGCCTTCTCAGGAAAATGAGGCAGATAATTTTTTCCTCAGCAAGCTAAAATAGGTCAGTCACAAAGTGCCAAAATAATTCTTAATTGAAGTATAGTTGACCTTTGAACAACAATGGGGGTTAGGGGCGCTGATCCCCATGCAGTTGAAAAGCTGCATAGATCTTTTGACTCCCTAAAAACTTAACTACTAAAAGCCTACTGTTAACCAGAAGCCTACCGATAATAGTCGATTAATACATATTTTCTATGTTCTATACATTATATATACTGCATGCTTACAAAAAGAAAATCATAAAAGAACATACATTTACAGTTCTGTTCTGTAAAAATACACATATACATGGACCTGTGTATTTCAAACCTATTCTTGTTCCAGGGTGAACTGTACTTTTATCCTCTAAAATTAAATCACATTCAGTTCTCTCCTCTTCACATAAAATGGGGCTCTCTGTACCTCTTCTTCAACAACAAACTTAATAATGAATTTGTGAGCCAAGTCTTGGATCACCCCATACAAGTATATTAATATGCAGTTTAAATTTGCAGTTTGAATTTTTAAATCTTAGACAATTTGCCCTGTTACAACATGGCTACAACATCCAAAATTAAAGCACAGACGGAATAGCAATGCAAGTAAGAAATAACGCTTCTAAGGTCATTCTTCACTTTAGACCAAGTTTATGCACTAATAGTTACAGGCAATCTCTACTCAATATCTTTGAGACCTAAGTAGGTCACAGCATGAAAAATCGGAAATCGTCTTTAGCATAAGAACAAAATATCAAAAATCAATACACTGTTCAGTTCTTATATTTTTAATACTACTCTATGAATCAATTCAAGGTCACAGGGATGAAATATTAAGAATTGATAAATAGAAAAAAAAAGAATTGATAAATAGAGCTAAGTCATTATGTCTTAAGCCTACAGACCTGAATATTTTTTGTTCATAGTCTTACTTCTAATTTTACCCCTATATCCTTAATATTATCTATTATTGATCTTAAAAAAACTTGAGAGAAAAAAGTGATTACTATTTTTTAGTCTAAAATTTGGCACTGTTTTTGATATATTATTTTCATACATATTAATTAGGTATTAATATTTGAAATTTGGTCTAACTTTAAATAGTGATTTAAAAATATTATTATCACTATTATGTTCTTTTCATTTCTCAAATTTAAAGTTTTTTTTTACTTCTTTCAAGAATGATGACTTTTTTTCCATAGAAAGTTGTTAAATGTCCACTCTCAGAGACAAACGTTAGTTCTATCAACAGTCTCTGATTGATTTCCATCGGCAGTGCATCTGACAACATCCTTGTTTCTTAGCTTGTCGGTGAATAAGAATCCTGACCACATGCCCAATATCAGAACTGAGAAGACATATCTAAGCCAAATTAAAGCAATGCTGATAAAATGAGGTGTCACTATTTATCAGGTTAAATTGCGCCTCTTCTTGTTACCAGATCTGACTAGAAGTAGTATCACTTTGTCTTATTATATATATTGTTATTTTTAAAATGTTACTTTGTATGGTGAGAAGTCAACATTAATTTGGATAATAGATACCTATTGTAATTTAAAAATGGACTGTGTTGGTATCATAAAGCAAATTTGTTCCAAATAAGAAACAGTGTTATCATTGCCAGCACAATGCACTGAACACTGTAAGAGCATAATAAATAATAAATTTCAATGACCACGAGGCTAATAAAGTAATTGGGACTTGAGGTACAACTATTTTCAACTGCTTTCTAAGAACTTAAACACATTAGAGAAACACATTTTTTTACATACCTACGTAATATTGTGTAATATTAATGTTTGTTTTATTATTGTTGAATTTAGGACTTTATAAATACATGAGAAATTCAAGGTGGAAATAAGATAATTTAGTCAACTCCTTTATTTCATAATGAAGAAAACAGATTCCATAGAACACAAATGAATCTCCCGAGGTCAAAACTTCAAACCACAACCCTAGCTTTGGACTCAGGCTAAGTTTTCTTTGCTAAACGATGACCCTGTCTTAACTGCTTTGGGTCTTTGTGTTTCCTCTTTTGACACCTGACACATGCAAAAAGGCAAAAGGATAGTTAAGAAAAATACTAGAAGATGCACTATCTAAACCATTCACGATATCCTAAATTAGCTATCTAACTATTCCCTACACTTTCAGATATTTAACGTATCCAACATTATGGTGCACTTATGTCAAAGGAGCATCAACTTCATTCTCCTTTCCTCAAGGCAGCCTGAATAGGGAATAAACAAAAGTGCACTTGGGAAGAGGGTGTGATGCTTTTTAAAAGCAATCTTATCTATGCATTAGTACTTAAATTGCTAAGCCACTGGATTGCTTTTCCAATTTAGTAGGTTTGTGGGTTTTCTACAACACTCATGCAGAGTATACATCCTGGAGACGTTGCATTTTATTCAACTTTCCAAAGGGAATTTATATAATAATTCAACTGATCCATTCTGTGGCTCACTTAGCTGCCTGGATCAGTGGATTACAGGGAATTTAGGCCTAAATCTAGATGAAAGTCTGTTTATGTTTCAGCACACTGATAATGGATCATTCCTTAGGGGAGGGAATAAAGGAGGAAGGCTTTTGCAGGTGATGCAATCAAGGTGATTTAACAAATTGTGGACATTAAAGAAACTATACATTCTTTAAAAACTAAAGTATCTTTAGATTGTGAGATTTTGTAGAAAACTTATTAACTAGTTGAAGGTCAGAAGATTGACTAATAAGCAAAATCTGCATAACTGAATATGAGTTAGGAAATAGTGTCAGGAAATACAAGCTATACTTTACTCATAATCATTAACTCCTGAGTTATAAGGAACTCATTATAGTGTTTTTGGAATATGCAGATACCTGCTTCTTTGTCTTCACACTTAGGACAAGTTTGCTCTACCAAGACCTCCAGAAAAAGGTGGGCATTTGCATTCAAACCGATTAATCAAATTGTGAATTATCTGGTCTAGTTTTGGGGGTATAAGCAGGGTAGAACTTGGTAAATAAGTATAAGCTTTTTGAAATGAGGAAAATTATTTTTTTTAAATATTGTTAATACCATAAGCCACAGCAGACAAGAAATGTTAAATACAATTCTTGAATGATATCCATAGTATCATGTTCCTGAAATGAACTCCATGTAATATGCTATCTACTAATATTGAAATGACATATACCAGAATTTGAACCAACTTCCATAAATCCCAAACATTTTCTCAAATACATTAGCATTTATAGAGAAAGGACTGGGCCTATTATTTCTCAATATGTTGGTTTATCTGTGTTTAAAATTAATTTAAAAGTTTATGTAGCAAACTAGAACTTGTGCCTCAGGGCAGGAAGGGAGCAAAGATGTGAACTTTGGCGATTTAAACATCTTGCCTCTGTGAATGTCCCCATTTATTACCCTGCTGCATTATCAATTTCACCTTTTTATAATGATCTGGCCATTTTCACTCCCAAGTACACACACGTTAAATTATTTCAGAAAAATTAAATGTCTTTGTTTAAACATTTCATGGTTTAGTCTGAGATTGAAACCACAGACTGTCAATTTTCTTCACCTTTCACAAATCTTCTTTTCTCCCTCTAATCTGTAATTAAAGTGATAATGGCTACATTTTATAGTACCATGACAACCTCCTTCTAATATACTCTGAATGCATTTGTCTTACTTAGAAACTTAGGCAAAAAGTGTAAGAGAATTCTTGAAAATTTACCCACTATAAGTTTAAACTTTACAATAACTTTTATTTTACCATTATTACTATTATTGTTATTATTATTTCCAGAGTAGATTGCCCCAGGAGATACCTATCTATGTTTAATTTATAAATTTACTTAATAAATGTTTACTAGTGCCTTTCTGCTTTGCAAGAAGGATTATATAGAGTATAAATGGAGATGCAAATGTAAATAAAACAAAGCTCCCCATCTCCAGGAGTTTATAATATAATAGAGGAGATTCTAACAGAAATAGTTTTAACATTGGATCAAGGTGATCAGTTATATAAAAGAGGGGGAAAATAATGAATCGTGGAGGTTGAGAAGTTATATCAATCTAAACTAACTGACAAGTTTCAGGGAAGGATTTGTGAACACAGTGTCTCATGAACTACATCAGATACTGAACGGTATCTCGCTTTTGAGAAACTTAGATAATATTCCAGTGATTTGGAGAAAGGTTCTGGAACTGACCCGAACAGGGATTTCTTTTTCATCTCTGACAGTTGTCTGCTTTCATGAATAACAAACTCAACAAGGCTAAGGGACCATGCTTTTCTCACCCACTCAGTATGGCTCCAGCTGCACCTCACTGTTACTCCCCACTATGCACCTGCTGCTGCAACCTCATGATTCTGTTTTGCAAATGACTCACTAAACTCAAGGCCTGCTTTTGCATACTTGATACTATGTCTGGCAATCTCTACATAGGTCCATCTTATGGGCAAGGCAAAACAGACCTTATGGTGTGAACTGGATCTTTACGAGCACCTGAAAGAGCATTCCAGGCAGAGAAAACTGCACAACCTCTGGCCTCACGTCAATAAGAAGCATTTAACAAGCTGTGGGTATTCTGCCAGCGGATGAGTATCTCAATTCCAATTATGCATTCTGGAACTGGGGAGATGACCAAAGGATGGGTCTGGGGTTACTGTGAGACAGATCTGAGCTAAAACTCCATTGATCGCCTGACCTCTATAAGCCCCTACTCTGACTAGTAGGTCAGAGTGACATTTTGGAATTAGTGTCAGTTCAGAGCCAAGTGTCTAGCAGTCCCCAGGTATTCTGATTATTTCCTTTTCCCTAAAGCAGTTACTCCGATAAAAGATCATAGGTTCCTTTGGCAAAAGCTAGGAGAATGATTAACGGTGTAATTTTTGATAGTGTACTGGGGTCCTTCCTCAAGGGGACCTGACCTCTCCTTTGTTCAAGGAGTTTTAGGTCTATAAACTATGCTAGATGTATGAGAGTATTAACAATTTAGGCCATAAGGCAAATGAACTTCAAATATCCTAGTAACTTGAATTCAGGGCGAAGAGAATAAGCTCCATTTCGTAGACAACCAGGGAAAGTTGCATATGTCTTTAGTAATGACATTTCATCATTAAGGATATGAGATTAGAGTTTTTTTCCTTAAAGATTCCATCCTGAAACAGTAAAGAAATAACGAATATAAACAACAAGACCAATTAGGAAGCTAAAGCAATCATAATATGAATTGATAAGGATAGTGGCAATAGGAATGAAGATTGGGCTTGAGGAAAGAAGGTAAAAGACTTTGAAATTGTGGCTGAACATAACTGAATATATGAGGTGGAGGAAAGTTAAAGAAAGTTTTAAATAAGCCTGGATAAGATGATTGTTAGAAATTTTAATAAAAACAGTGTGTACAATAGAGCAAAAATAACAGACTAGTTCAAGGGTTTTGATATTAATTCATCTCTAAACAAGTGTAATTAAGCTAAGGTACTAGATATTCAAGTGGAGAATTCAACCTTCCTTTAGAGATATTTATCTAGATTTGGGGGAAGAAGTAAGTACTTTGGCTTCTGAAGTGATAACTCCCTATATAGCAGTAGGAATGAGTAAATTACCAAAAGAGAAAACGTAGAGAGAAAATAGAAATTAGGCAAAATCCAGAGGACATCTAAATTTAGGAAAGCAAGATGAAGTAAATGAATCCATGAAGGAAACAGAAATATTAATCAGGGAAACCAGAGGACAATGAATAAAGTACAGCAGACATATCGACAAGAAAAGAATAAAAGGGGGCAATTGATAGCTTAAAATTTGAGAGACTGAGGAAGTAAGAAGTATGAGAGAAGTTAATAGTCGGTGTATCTTTTATAGAATAGGAGGGGAGGACCAAGATTTAGAGTGGAGTATATACCGTACTATAAACCCCTCTGGGGCTTAGAGAGGTCAGGCGATCAATGGAGTTTTAGCTCAGATCTGTCTCACAGTAACCCCAGACCCATCCTTTGGTCATCTCCCCAGTTCCAGAATGCATAATTGGAATTGAGATACTCATCCGCTGGCAGAATACCCACAGCTTGTTAAATGCTTCTTATTGACGTGAGGCCAGAAGTTGTGCAGTTTTCTCTGCCTGGAATGCTCTTTCAGGTGCTCGTAAAGATCCAGTCCACACCTTAAGGTCTTAAGTACTCATCATCCATACAGTAATTGGATGATGAATACAATGAAGTAGAAAATGTATGCTGCCATTTGCAAAATTCAAGAAATAGAAGAAAAATTATATATCTAAATAGAAAACTGTGTGAAGACTGTGTTGGCTATATGAGGGTCTTGAGTGTGTTAATAATTTCTGAAGAACATCTAATAAATAACCAAAACCTAAAAATGCTGAATATAAAGGAGATAATATGGAACATGTTTCCAAAGGCAATTATGGGAAAAACTTGGGAAAATGAATGTGGGTTTAGGGGCTGTATTTGGAAAACAAAACCAATGTTTCTTTCTCTGAACCAGAAAAAATAGGAAAGAATGAATGAAGATACAGAGTGATATTCATTTGCAGAATAAGCAAGTTAAAAGATTTTATTTGGGATAGCCTTGGTTCCAAAGAAATAACAAGTCAGGCCAGTAGCTCAGAATGAGTGACAAGGGATGAAGAGAGTTGGATTGGGGCATAAGTAGAGTAGAAATTCTTGGGATTTGAATCAAAGTGATGTGATTCCTCTGGTAGACCATTAAGCCTGTTTAATCATCATTTTATCCATGTTAATTCTCCTCTTAGGGCCTTGTTGGGTTTTATATGTGTTAAAGGGATATTCACAATACATTTTAAAGGAAGATGGGCATCAGGACTGGAAGGTGCTACTACCGTGTGTCAGGAAAAGGATGTGAGAGACGATATATGAGATATTTGAGAGACTGAAGGGAAAGAATTTCTTATCAAATGGTATTCTTGTAAGTTTCATCAAGCAGAGAGCACTATGAAAGTAATTCACTCTAATAATTTACACTGCGGCAAGAGGTCAAAAAAAAGAAGCATGAGTTCATTTTAGTAAATAACTAAGAATAGTGCCTTGTACTCTGTAATAATACATTTTTTAAAGTGAAACCTACCAATAAGGATGTCAGAATAAGAGTAATGCAATCATTAATAACTAATAAAAAATTTGAAAGAATAAGATGACAAAAACATTTTAAACTAACAATTCATTCACAGTTGCTAAAATAATGATTATGTAGTCTAGAAAAGAGTTTTCTGTACAGAGCAAAGCCTGTCATTCTTAAGCTACTTCAACTGCCTGTATTGCCTAGGTCCAGTACTAGAGCTACTGAAATAATTGTTATTTACTTCTGTAATTTAGAATCCATTGAGGCCCAGAGTTTTAGCAAGAGTACACTTGTGTCGGGTACTGTGAGTTCAAGCAATAGCATAACAAGAATGAAAGAGGACATTTTTTTATGTTTTCTGGCACAGTACCTCTGGATTGCTTATAGCTACGGTATATTCTACAGGGCTTAGCTTATTTACCCCACCCCAGGAGACACTACTCAGATTAAATTAGAATACATTCTTCCATTACATTTTTATTTTCTGTCCTTTCATCTAAAGCCTAAAGAACATGACATTATAAGTGGAAAGGGGCAAAAAGTGATCAATCATGGCTTTTAAGAGCTACAGAGGAAGAATCTGCAATACCTTTCTACTTTATAGCCAACATAAGCAAAATATAGCAAGTAATGATGTGGATGCAATAAAGATTTTATTATCATTTTATTGGGATGAACATCCTATCCTACTCATATTTCTACCTATATATAGTTCATTTATCCCAAACTTTTAGTAATAAACTTAATGGCATTCCACACTTAACATCCCTGCACTATTTTACACTTTATGCATATATGCAATGGCAAAATATAACAATCCAAGGGTAAACAGAACCCAAGATTATACTAAGTTACATAATGATAAATTAATAGGTACACAGTTTATTATATTTAATCAGTAAATCAAATCTTAATTCACTATTGACTTTCATCACATTTTTTTCTTCCTCTGCTTCCACAAATACCAGTTCTTTCAGATCAACGATAATTGAAGATATAACTAACTTTATTAAGCACCAGATTTTTGTACTCTGCCTGGGACTGTATGCTTTCTTATTGTATCTAATTCTCCCAACATTTTTCCAAGCTACAAGTTGCTTTCATTACTTTGCAGAGAGGTTTTAACCCACATAAGGTCTGAGGAGTGACCTTACAGGGATTGAAGTTCAGGTCTTTCTGGTTATAAGTGGCTATTCCACTAGTAACATCATGGGCAGAAAAGGACATTTAAATATCTTAAAAGTTAGTGTTCTTTGTTAATCCACTGAGACACATTTCAATAGGAAAAGAACTAGTAACAATTTGCTGAGTTCTGGAGAAACCATACACACACACACACACACACACACACACACACACACACACACACACAAGGGGTGGGGTCAAATTAGGAAATAGAGCTCTGACCAAATACATACTTAAGTCGAAGAAAAGGGATATTTTTAAAAACAATGTAATTGACATTTATAGGAAAGTTAAATGATGTAAAACTTGATCATGACAAAAACATAGAAAAGATAACTTTGTACATAAAAACAATTATAATCAAGGCATTATGTTAAGTAAAATAAGAAAGAGACAAACACTGTGTAAGCTCACTTATGTGGTCAATTTAAAAACAAACACAAAAACAAAAACGAAGCTCACAGATACAGACAATAGAGTGAGTGCTAGAGTGGGGGATGGAAGATAGAAAATAAAGGAATGATTTTTTAAAATGTAAATAAATTCAAATTAAAAATTTTTTAAAAATAAAATAGAATTGCATAATTTAAATACGAAAGACTGAATGATGGGTAACTACGTATCTGCTATCAGCTTAACTGGCATGCAAATATATCCACTATTCTTTATCTGTATTTGTATTGAATTATTTGTAGCTTTCCCGTATGGTTAGCTTCCCATTAAAAAGTGACTATTTTATAAATATAAATTCCCCAACCTTTCTTTGCTTTTGTTTTCTCATCTAGCAAACAGAAATGCCAGAACCCTTTTCTCATATATCTCACTGATTAAAAATAAATTTCAAGATATAAAAGCATGTCAAAAGAAATTTACTCAACATGGAGGTTATAGTATTATTAACAATTATAGTTCAGAAACAGTTGTCTTAATTTGCTTTAATCAACCTATCTGGTAATACTTATGATTTTTATTTTTAATTTTTTTATTTATTTTTAAAGATTTATTTATTTATTTATTTGACACACAGAGAGAGATTACAAGTAGGCAGAGAGGCAGGCAGAGAGAGGAGGAAGCAGGCTCCCTGCTGAGCAGAGAGCCTGATGCGGGCCTCGATCCCAGGACCCTGAGATCATGACCTGAGCGGAAAGCAGAGGCTTTAACCCACTGAGCCACCCAGGCACCCAATACTTATGATTTTTAGATAAACAAGATCGTGAAATACCCAGAGAATTAGAGAAAGAGTAAGTAATTTAAATATAACTAAATATTAAATCAATTTAGTTATTATAAAAGAAACTTTAAAAAAGAGGAATATTTAATAGAATAAACCTCTGCTCCCTTGACTATCCAATATCATCACAGTCCTGGTAAAGGCAATTTATAAGACCATTTTGCTATCACTTAGATTTATATATATGAGATATATTTTTTTCCATTTTGAAGACAATATTATATGAGGGGAATTTCAATACTTCTTTGCAAAATTATTTAGGGAAGAAAACATTTGCCTAAAAATAACTACCTACCTCATGAGCTAACATTTTTGTTTTCAAACAATGAAAACAAATAAATACAAAAAAATTTTGCTATTTGTATAATGTATTTGCTATTGAATAATATATTTGCTATTGAATAATCTTCAAGATAGCTAGTTACTATATTTCTGCTTTGATGTTTTTAATTCTTTTTAGGTTTCATAATGATTTCTTAAAGTATTCAAGGCTATAATCTAGATTAATTTTCAGATTTGAACAAGTAAAATAAATATCCTTTAGTCAGGTCATTGCTTACTCGTCACTTTTACATGATAAATAATAGAGAAAGAAAATAGGTGATCATTACCATATGTTATGAAAGACTGTTTAGACCCTGCTCTGAGAACATATTGGGTATGTGTAGAACCTGCATACGAACTCTTTCAGAGTCTGTTATTTTTACCTGGGAAACTAAGAAGTCTTTAACCTAGACTACTAAAAGTTCACCTTGCTTAAAATCTCTTAAGAGTTAATTTTGGAAGGGCCAATGGGAAATCAGTTTCCTGTTAGAGGCGTGGCCTGAATTTATAATGGCAGCACTGAAGGAGGTGAAACTTTTTCTTGGCGGCCTCTCATCTTCTGTTGCAGCTTTAGCCAAAGTGAATGATAGGGGAACCGATGATAATTGTCCAAATTAGTGCCTGGTATTGGCCTAATTGTTTATTCCTCAAAACCCCACAAATGTTTATTCATTATCCAGGCATTCAACCAGCATTTACTGAAAGTATACTAGTTATCCAGAACAAGGCAGAGTGTTAAAGACACAGAGGCAAATATTTAACATGTTTCCTGTTTAAGGACCTTCCATTTTATTATATGTGGAAACAAAAATGTAATTAAATAAAAAGAAAAGCTTTAAGTGCAGGATAAAGTGGGAGTACTAAGGAAGGACTAACACCATAATTTCATGACACTTAGGAGTTTCAAAATAATTTTGCACACATTTTCTCATGAGAGTTAAAAACATTTTTCAAAATAAAATACCACTATACACATGACTACTTTACAAAGGAAGGTTAGCTAGTATTGTAAGAAACTTAGGATACATCTAGTTCTCCCTGAGGTAGAAATAAATTGCTACAATGTCTCAAAATGAGTTTATAGTTTATGTTAGGAGGGGGAAATTAAGGACTACCTCACTAAAGAGGTGAATTTTGATTCAGGCCTTTGAAAGATAAGAAAAGTGCATATTCAGAAAAGAAGCGAAAGGAATTCCAGTGAGGAAAATAAAATGTAGATTATAAACCATATATTTGAAAAACAAAATTGCTATCTTTTGAAGCCTCAAAGTATCCTGAAAATGTCAGGTAAGGATTATTTGGGTCTGTGGAGGAAGGGATTGATCACATAGATAATTATAGAAAAGTAGGGCAAAATTTTAGCTTCTGTAATGTCTTAATTTTATTATTTGATGTAACAATGTCCTGTGTACTATAAAATGGAAATCTATTTTAAGCAACATTAAAGTACTATGCCAGAACAAGTTGGACTCAGACTTCCTTTTTAATGTTGAAGATATTTAGACTAATAATTCAAAGCATTTTTTTAAGTTGGCTGGCTGGAAAATGCCAAAATAACAAGTGTTAACTAGTCTGGCTTGAACTTTATTTCATCTCATTCGATGTCATCAATTTTTTTCTTATTTTTCAATCAAGGGCTACTTTGAAAGGCATGTGAAATTAAGGCACACCCAGCAATGTAAGTGAGAGAAATTAAGAACACAGTTTTTCTAACTTAACTTTTCACATATGTCCTTACAGATGGTATTTAAAAACATTTAAACTACATTAAAAAAAAGAAGTTTTAGACAATAGTTTGACCCTGAAACACATATTAACCCTCAATCATTTAAAAGAAGCTTTTTTGAATACAAATTGAGGTCCTTTCATTCTGGTATCATTAATGATATACTATTGCCTACACACACACACACAAACACATTCTCAAGTGTCCAACATGTGATAAAAAGACTGTATTTGCACAGCTAATTAAATTAACTATACTTATACATAAATACTTTTAAAATATAGGCACTATATTTTACAGGACATATAACTTGCAAACTTATATTGTACCTAAATAGAAAGAGTCAGAAACAGTGAAAAATAGTGAGTCATTGATTATCTGAGGAAAAGAATTAGAAAGCATCTTGCCCAGTGTTTTACAAACTGTGATAAAATAGAAATTTTAAAATGTTTAATAGTCATATATTAATTTAAAGTGTATTATAAAAATATAAAGAGTAACTTAAATCTTTAATATATGCCATTATTTTAAAATAAATTGGTTTATTTTTTAAGATTTTATTTATTTGAGAATGAGAGAGAAAAAGAATGAGTGGAGTGAGGGGCAGAGGGAGAGGGAGAAGCAGACTCCTGGCTGAATGTGGAGCCCACCATGGGGCTCGATCCCAGGACCCTGAGATCATGACCTGAGTCAAAGTCAGATGCTTAACCAACTGAGCCACACAGATGCCTCTTAAAATAAATTGATTTAAACAAAAAAATACTCAAGTATGCATTGTACCAGTAGTAGTATGTAAATACACAAAAATAGTAATGTGATACAAAAGAAATACATTTAAGAAACATTTATTGTTCATATAGGGACTTTGGAACCCAAATAAATGTGAAATCTGCTCGTGTTAAAAAAGTAATAGCTATTTTGTTCAAAAAAATGATTGGGGAAAACATCTTTAATACTGAAGAACCCTACCTAACTGAAGAATGCTCACCTATTATATTATTTATTCCAATTCAAGATGTAAGATTTGGACGTTAAACTTAAGTTCTATGTGTCTTATTAAAGTCTTAATCATACTTGCAACTGGAATGTTGATCATTGGTGGCTATTGAAAATTTGGGTTTTTTAAATAGATTATTCTCAACTTTAAAAGTAGCAGCATACAGGCACCTCAGTGGCTCACTTGGTTAAGCATCCAATTCTTGATTTCAGCTCAGGTCATGATCTCAGGATCATGAGATCCCTCTCTCCATGCCCCCATCACTCACATACACACACACACTCTCTCTCTTGCTGGAGCTGGACTCCGGTGAGTGCGGAATGAGGAGACACTCTCTTTCAAAAACAAAATAAATAAAAAATAAATAAAAATAAAAGTAGCAATAACCCAG
This sequence comes from Ailurus styani, assembly GCA_002007465.1. NCBI lineage: Eukaryota > Metazoa > Chordata > Mammalia > Carnivora > Ailuridae > Ailurus > Ailurus styani. The sequence goes on along the minus strand of LNAC01000472.1, from coordinate 390,687 downwards.
ACTTCATAGTATGAACAAAGAAAATTTCAGGTTTATCTCATATCGCATATCATATATTCTTTTGGGACAAGAAGATCATCCAAGTATTTGAATGAGAGCATTCAAAAAAGAGTAAGAGGACTTTTGTTTCTTTTTGTTTTGTTTTTGCGTTTTGGATATATGCCTAGAACCATACCAGCAGAGCAAATATTCCAGGGAATCAAGGGCTATATTTGCATTGTTTACTACTCCACTTGAATTGTGCCTTGTTCCTAGAATATGGTCAGTTTTTAATCTGTATCTTATAAGCTAATAGGTAGGAAGTTGAATCATTAAGAAAATAATTATTGCAACAATTAGAACACTTTGAAAGTGGACTGAGCTGCCCTAAGGAGTAATGATTTCCATGCCGGGGGACTTCTCATGACTGGATGCAATGGAGGGGATCCAAGCATCTGAATGACATTTGTATAGATTCCCTCCACTCTCCTCACCCATGAGATTCTAGGAATCTTTTCCTATGAAAATCTTAGACACGTTGAAGTACACTACCTCTTGAAAATCATAAGGGTATCACTTAAAAACTTACTGAAGTTGTATATCCATGAGTTGTAGTTTTGCAACTTCAAAAAACCAAGTGTTTCTACGGCATGATTAACATAATCTCCTGGCAGCATACAAGCAGTCCTTTAGGGGTGCCTGGGTGGCTCAGTCGTTAAGCGTCTGCCTTTGGCTCAGGTCATGATCCCGGGGTCCTGGGATTGAGCCCTGCATCAGGCTCCCTGCTCAGCTGGGGAGCCTGCTTCTCCCTCTCCCACTCCCCCTGCTTGTGTTCCTTCTCTCTCTGTGTTTCTCTCTGTCAAATAAATAAGTGAAATCTTAAAAAAAAAAAAAAAAAAAAAGCAGCTCTTTAGTAAACCTTCATAAATCATGATATCATTGCTATACTCATTTTACAGGTAGTAAAACCAAGGCAGGAAAGAATTACAAATCTTTTTACACTCTAGCCTTACTCATAATGATTTCTAGGATCTCACAGTTTATCCCTCAGAGCCCAGATATCAAAAACAAAGTTTCTGTCCATACTAATGAGAATAGAAACAGAATTTCCTTAGTGTTAAAAACATATATACAAGGGGTGGGGCAGAACTAGACCATCTATTCAAATGATTAGTTGAATGAAAAGAGCTCTAAAACATCAGTCACAACTTACCATCTTTGCTAGAAGAAAATCTCCCAGAGCACAAAGAATAGTTAGATCAGAAGTGACTATATATTCCATTACCTCTTATATATGTATGTATCCAAAGGCTTAGCCATTGCTACTTGATACTGAGTTCATAAATGAAATATTAGAAATGTTCCCAATTTATACATACTCAAAAGCTGTGGTGGAAAAATGAAAAATTCCAAAACTAAAAATATTTCATTTTGGGAACTCAAATTCATTTACTTCAATGCCCTATTGACTGATGTAATTTTAAGTTATAACAGGAAGAACAAAGCACACCCTGCCTAAAGTAGTAATAAGTAAGGAACATTTGGAATGGAAGCCCTGGAGACAGGAAAGAACTTAGGTTAAGGTTTCTGTGTATGTGTAAAAGTACCCATAAGTAAAAGGAACCAGTGTGTTGAAATGTAATTCTGTAATTCCCTGGGCAACATTTTGGGGAACTAAGTTTGCAAGCAATATGTTTGCGATACATGTTGGTGTGAGTTTCCAGAAAACCCAGATCAGTCCCATGAGATCCTTCTTATGGTGTCATCCTGAAATAATGTAAGTTATTAATTATGAGGCTATTTTTTTCTTTAATCAGTGGCATTCTGAATATTAACTAGAAACAAACTATTTTGGACCTCTCTATATAAAGGCCACATTTTTCACCCTTACATGGATGCCATTTTATTTACTCCTCCTATTTCTAAAAATAGCTGTAAACAATCCCTGCACCATCTATCCCAGTACAAGCAGAACAGACTCAGAGAATAATAACTCATTGAAATTGAGGCAGTTACAGTCACATTTGCTCTACCCGAAGCTGGCAGTTTCATTCTCTAGAGACAGGTGCATTTATCACATTCACAACCATAGTAAAATGAAATCATCAACTAAAGGGACTCTGACTCACTTATTTTCCTCGAGGAGAGCCAACGAACATTTCACATATTTAAGAAGAGGATCTCCAGACTCTATGTATTTGAGGGAAAGCAGAAAGCCCAGAGAAGTTGATGGTCAGTGTCAAGATATCCCATGGTACATCCAGAGCTAAGGGCATTAACAATCCTTAAAGATTGCATTACTATGTCATACATGAGCTGATTAATTAAAACCTGGGGGTGTGAGTGACTAGCTAGTAGACTAGCATAAAATAAACCTTCGGGAAAGATTTTAAATTTCAATTGTGGTCTCGCTGAATGTCTTCTTCTAGCCTAGTTTTCGTCTTTATGCTTCTTTCCTTACCCAAAACAAAACTAATAAAGAACTTTTTTCAAAAAAAGTTAAAAATTTTCAAAAAAAATAACACTTTTCATCATTGTTTTAACACAGTTCTCAAGATTTTTTATTACATGTTTTGTTTTTATGTACACAATATCCTCATCATCTCTTCTGTATAAACCTTAAATCAACTGACTTTCTTGGACAAGCAATTAGAATTTAACATAGTATTGAATTTAGTAATTTTCTTCCTCTACAGCTTACTGTTGTTTACTTAAGTGTATCCATAAGCCCAGGGGGAAAAAAATCAGGTTTTAAGGTCATTTTGGGCTCTTTCTCTTTATTGCTTCCATTTCGGGAATAGGAAACACTTGTTCTCATCAACTTCCTTTGGCTTTGAGCAACAATGGTCAAGATATTTTGCTTAGGAAGCCTCAATTGCTTTCCACAACTCCCACAGTTAGAAATGTCAAAAATTTTATTTATTTTTTTAAAAAGATTTTATTTATTTATTTGACAGAGAGAGATCACAAGTAGGCAGAGAGGCAGGCAGAGAGAGGAGGAAGCAGGCTCCCTGCTGAGCAGAATGCCAGATGCAGAGCTGGATCCCAGGACCCTGAGATCATGACCTGAGCCGAAGGCAGAGGCTTTAACCCACTGAGCCACCCAGGCGCCCCAGAAATGTCAAAAAATTTAAAGATTGTTACTTGCAGGCACCGGTTTAGACCTGCTATTTATGTAATATATATATATGTATGTGTGTGTGTGTGTGTGCGTGTGTGTGTGTGCGTGTGTGTGTATATATACACACACACACACATACATGAACAGTTTTTTGAAAGGCGAAATAAAATATATCACAGGGATATCCTGAGGAAAGACTTGACCCTATCTCCTCCAGTAGGTGCAGAACACTGAATACTATGTCATTGATGCATTACAAAGGTAACTTCTTGGGTGTAACAAAACCACAACGTTGTAAAGCACTGTTGACCTGTTTATAATAGAAACAAAAATACATGATCTCTACAAAGTATGATTTACTTAATATGTATTTTTATCTTTAAGGCAAAATTTTAAGGTATTCTTGCACAGACTGAAAAATAGCACTATTTGAAAATTAATTTGATGTCTACAGATAATGGCCCAAATATGTCAGGACAAACCTAGGTTTTCTCAAACTAAGAGCTTCCCCACATTCTAGCTTTCCCTGAATGAGGCCCACAAATTCTTAGGCCCTTTGAAAGGCCATATAAAAATAAACGGGAATATCAAGAGTAGTAAGAACACTATTTGAGCATACATAATTCACTTCCTCTATTAAGGAGTCTCTAAATATAAAGTCAAACTTAAACACAACACACTGCAAACTTCACTACCAAGCAACACCACTTTTGAAAACAAGACATTTGTTGTTTATACTAAAGTCACTGAAGTTTTACAGATAAAGAGAAAGAATTGCTCTCCAGATCTCAATGATGCTTATCAAAATGCGAGAAGGCAGTGATTACATATTGAAATGTGAAAAGATTAGCCTTTGGGCTCTCAGAGCACAGATAAACTCATCAGGAATTACTGCTCATTGGTTACTGGAATGCTTCTGCTGAAATGCTAGCACGGCTCCTATAAAATATAAGGTAGTCTAATGAGTGCATGTATGTCACATGAAACTGCTTGAGAACTGATAATGGTCATGGGATGTGGGATATTCAGCATCTCATACAAGCATCGTATGGCAAATAAGCCTTTTTATTTTCCAGGTTGAAGCACTCTTATGAACTTCACAAACCTGTATCTTCTCCTCTCTCCACTGAAACCTCTCAGTTATCTCCCTAATAGTACTCCCGATAACTGAAAAGATTTCTACTGATTAGGATAATCTCCAAACTCTAGCTCATCTACTTCCATGTGAAAACTGTCTGAAAACAATTTTCCTTAATTCGCTTTATGCTCCCTCCCCACATAACTTCTCCTATCTCATTTCTTCTCTTCTAGTTTTATTTTTCCCATACATGCAGATATTGATTTCCTGGTATTTTTCACATCAAATTATCTCTCTGGGTGCGTGGGTTAGCCTTTAAAATAATGGCCAAGTAAAATATCTTCAAGGGGGAGAGAAAACAAATTACTGTATTTTCAAGTTCAATTACCAAATTACTGGCAAAGAGTTTAAAACAGCTTTCCTTAAAACATAAGATATTTCTTTAAAAATAATCTATTCACAAAAATATTGGGTCTGAAAAATAGTCTTCTTAATTCTAGGTTATAGATAATTACAATGCTTCAAACCTCCAAGGAGTCTCAAGCCTTTAATTCATATGCTTGGCATATCATGTCTTTATAATGACATTCAAAGACACTAGGTTCAGCAGTTTTTCCCTTTCCTTTATCATTCATTACATTCCAAACATTTGTGTCCTACAATCTATGTAGGGCAACTGGCTTTACAACTATTCTTAGCTCTGAAAAGCCAAATGTTCCTATTCTATAGCAATTCCTGTTTTACTTTTTAAATATTTCATCACTTGATTTTCTAGCTAAAATTTTACCAAAGAGATGGCTCAAGATAAAGAAATAGTATGGAAAATATGTACTATAGTCATTTTTGTAAGTTTCTGATTCAGAATAGCGATATCAAATATATGAACTTCATTTATTCCTCAACCTTTCTTTTCTTAAAGAGAAACCTAATAATTAAAATAAAGAGGATTTTCCTATACACCCTAAAAAATAATAATAAAATAAATTAAAATAGGTTCTGCAATGAAAGTTAAGATTCCTCATGAACTCATCTTAGAAATTATTCTACTAGACTTTTTTTTTTTTTTTAAAGATTTTATTTATTTATTTCACAGCGGGAGAGAGATCACAAGGAGGCAGAGAGGCAGGCAGACAGAGAGAGGGGGAAGCAGGCTCCCTGCCAAGCAGAGAGCCCGATGCGGGCCTCGATCCCAGGACCCCGAGATCATGACCTGGGCCGAAAGCAGAGGCTTTAACCCACTGAGCCACCCAGGCGCCCTCTACTAGACTTTTTTAAATGGTCCTTATGTAAGAGGTAAAGTTACATTCCATCTCCATCTCTTTCATGTCCCATGCCTCAGTGTATTGACCAAACTGTTGAGACAAGGATAAGGTTTTTGCATTCAGGAATTAACTTTAAGTAACATGAAGACAAACAAAGTTAATGTCACCCACAAGTATTGCTGTTGCTCTTTGTGCTGTCATTGTGGGTAGTGTTGGGAGGCTGCTATGATGGTATTGTGTTGTGGTGCCAATGTGGTATTGTGACTTGGCCACATTTTCTTGAGTACGTGTAGATACTGTACGTGTAGATTCATTAGCAAAGAGATGTGCTAGTTTTATGTGAAAGAAAATTATAAATAACTAATTCTCAACAAAAAAGCAGGTATATTAGTTATGCTCTGAAATCTTCCCATCATAAACATAGTACTCAAAGTTTTTTGTTTTTTTTTTCCCCTGCAAATTTTAACCTAGGAAGATTCAAAGATGAAATATATGTGTTAAAGACTTATGGAAATCACTGGAGTAAAATCCGATCATTCAGCAAAATAATAAGAAATTTAGCAAAAATTTAGTGAAGCATTTCAGAAAAATTGGTTTGAAGATTCTGACCAAAACCAATACCTGAAATCTTGATGGTAATCTGTTAACAATTAATAATAATTTTTATAAATTCTAGCCAAGTGAACTTCTAATGTCAGACAGTTTGGAGAAAAGACATTTTTTTAAGACTTATTTATTTATTTTAGAGAGAAAAAGCATGTGAGCAGGGGAAGAGGCAGAGGGAGGGGGAAAGAGAGAATCTCAAGCAGACTCTCCGCTGAGAGCCGCACACGGGGCTGATCCCAGGACACTGAGATCATGACCTGAGCTGAAATCAAGAGCGGGATGCCTAACTGACTAAGCCACCCAGGTGCTCCAGAAGACCTATTTTTAACTTATAAGTGGTATGGAAACCTGGAAAAGGTAGTAAGCTGAATACAAGTTGGCTTAGGAAATGATAACTGGCTGGTAAAATATTGAGAAAAACGTACAGAGAGAGAAATCATAATTAGAGATTGAGGGGTTGTGAAGCAGGTATTGCACACAGAATGGAATGGTACTTGGGAAAATACAAGAGGGTTTTCCCATGGCAAAATTAATGAAATGCCAATTTTCAAGTGGTGGAAGAAACAGGAAATGAAGAAGTAACAGGAGACCTAAGAAGACAAGTATAAGAAAAGTCAGTAGGCAGTTTAAAAGACCGATATAAAACTATTATGAAGGTAGATAACTTGTTTTCATTTTTATAACAGATAATTGTAAATGAATGTTCATTAATGAAACAGTTTTCAAGTTAAGTCTAAGAATATTGTGAGGTTGGGGCACCTGGGTGGCTCAGTGGGTTAAAGCCCCTGCCTTCAGCTCAGGTCATGATCTCGGGGTCCTGGGATCGAGCACCACATCGGGCTCCCTGCTCAGTGGGGAGCCTGCTTCCTCCTCTCTCTCTGCCTGCCTCTCTGCCTACTTGTGATCTCTGTTTCTCTGACAATAAGTCAAATCTTTGAAAAAAAAGGAAAAAAAAGAATATTATGAGGTTAGGGTTATCAAATAGGTTAAGTCAGAAAAATTTTGTGCCTACAGATTAGGAAAGAACTGGGATGGAATAGCCAAGTCATTAGATAAAAGTGAGATGATTGTGCCTTTTCTTACTGTTTCTCACAGAACAGAAAGGGACCAGATTTGGTAAGAACAGATCCATGTTGGGAAAGGACCAAAAATTATGATGGTCAACAACAGTAGGCAAGGAGACATAATCTATTTTATCCACAGGAATATTTCAAAATTTAGAAGGGAAAAGTCTGTCGAGTGTTTACAAGTTTTAATATTATCATGTATGTATATTATTACTAATGGGAAGTTTTATAATCCAAATTACCAATAGCTAGAATATACAGTGCATAAGTGCGCACACACACACACACACATACACACACACACAACTGTCAAGAAATGTTTAAAAAAATTAAGTCAGGGGGTGCCTGGGTGGCTCAGTTGTTAAGTATCTGCCTTCGGCTCAGGTCATGATCCCAGGGTCTTAGGACTGAGCCCCACATCGGGCTCCCGCCTCTGTGGGAAAGCCTGCTTCTCCCTCTCCCACTCCCCTTGCTTGTGCTCCCCCTCTCGCTATATCTCTCTCTGTCAAATAAATAAATAAAATCTAAAAAAAAAAATTAAGTCAGATGGTTTAGGTACAGGTAATGTTAAAATAAGACAAAATTCTACAACATGGATGAAACTTGAGAACATATATTAAGTGAAATAAGCCAGTCACAAGAAGACAAATACTGTATGATTCCACTCACATAAAGTACCTAAAGTAGTCAAACTCATAGAGACAGGGGGTTGAATGGTGATTTTCAGGGACTGGGGAAAGGAGAGCAAGGGAAGTCGCTTAATGGGTTTAGAGGTTTAGTTCTGCAAAAGCAAAAAATTCTGGAGAATTACTTTACAAAATTGTGAATATACTTACTGCTAAATTACACTTAAAAATGGTTAAAATGGGGGCGCCTGGGTGGCTCAGTGGGTTAAAGCCTCTGCTTTCGGCTCAGGTCATGATCTCAGGGTCCTGGGATCGAGGCCGCATCCGGCTCCCTGCTCAGCAGGGGGCCTGCTTCCCCCTCTCTCTCTCTGCCTGCCTCTCTGCCTACTTGTGATCTCTCTCTCTCTGTCAAATAAATAAATAAAATCTTTTAAAAAAATGGTTAAAATGGTAAATTAAGATGTGGTTTTTACAATTTAAAATAAATTTAAAAAAAAGAAAAAGAAAAAAAGACAGATTGTGAAGTTAGGGAAGTATCTTATACGTGTCTTTTCTCCTTCCCACCCACAACCTCTGCTAATCTCTGTAATAGGCACAATAGAGTCCCAATCCCCTAATCCATCCCTTTGCCCTTAGTCTTTCTGGTTCCATACAGGCCTCCTCTCTTCCTCCTATGGGATAAATCTTCTCCCTTGTTTTCTACTGAAAGAACTCTTCACCTTGAATACAGAAGCCTTGTAAACTGATAATCCATTGAATTTTCCTAAATCATTTATCCGAAGACATTTTTCCTATACCAATCATGCTAAGATATTTTAAGTATGTCATCTTAATTGAATAAGCCTGTCACAAAGGACCCTTATAGAAGAAACCTTTACCCAATGCAAAACAACTCATGTCAATAGAGGTGAATTTGTGAGTATCCCACAATATTTTTTTTTTTTTCAAAGATTTTATTTATTTCACAGAGGGAGAGAGATCACAAGGAGGCAGAGAGGCAGGGAGAGAGAGGGGGAAGCAGGCTCCCCGCCGAGCAGGGAGCCCGATGCAGGCCTCGATCCCAGGACCCTGAGATCATGACCTGAGCCGAAAGCAGAGGCTTTAACCCACTGAGCCACCCAGGCGCCCAGTATCCCACAATATTGAGCATATGTGTGATTGCGTGGAGTTGGGAGAAAGGGAGTGGTCAGTTTATTTGAAGAAGAAAAGGTTTCCAATTAGACACCCTATTTCTATAGGGGTTAGAAGTTGAAGAAATTCGAGTCATATATGAATTAACCTTCTAAACATGTCTGTGGGTAGAGGAAGGGGGCGTGTGTTACCGTCGTGGGTGGTGACAGAGAAGTTACTCTTAACCACTAAATCTGAAGTTAGATTAAAATAATTCCAATATAATGTCAGGAAACCCTTTCAAATCAAGGAGATAATCATCAAGATATTTTAAGAGAAATGTTGTTCATTCCATTACTCAGAAAAAAATAACTTTAAAATGGGCTTTGATACAACATAAAATACATCTGAGGAAATAGTCATATCCTAGAAATAGAATAACCTGGTTAAATCATTAAACCTTCTTAATCCGTTATGTCCTTTTTTTCATTTTCATTTTATAAGATGTTGGATGTGAACAAAAATGTAGGTATAGGTCATTTTAACTTGTCAAGATTCCTTTATTTTTGCCTTGCAAACATACCTAAACTCTGCAGCATAAAAAAATAAGCCTTCAAAATCAATATTACTCACCACTTTTGGATAAACTCTTAACAGCAATTATGGTCTTACTGAGATATCCAATTTTTTTTTCCCTACAGTTCTAGTTAGTTTTTTTTATTATTTAGTAGAAATATGGAGAGATTATGAAAATAAAATGAAAGGCTGGACTCTAGTAGACAGGAGATAGCTTTGGTCCAGCACAAGCTGTACCCTAAAATAAATCTAAAGCATTTTATGGTTAAACCAGCAAGAAAGCAGTTTAATTTCCCATTAAATCACAGTTTAGTGCACTCTAGAACAAATGAAGTGATGGAAAATTTTAGCTATATGATATTTATATTCACACTTCACAAACACACATGCTCAAATGCCATCGACAAATTCCAAATATGTGTTAAAGAAAGAAAGGGAGAAGAAATGGTTGTATGGCAGACTGCATGTTAATACTCATTTATTTGTAAAAATGACACGTATACAAACTCATTCTGCAACATACACCCTCAAATATTTGTATATTGGAAAGAAATAAAGAGAAATGAATAATTAGTAACAAATACTCAAAGAACTTAGACTATAAAGCAAATAAAATACCTGATTATTTTCAGTAAAAAGTATGTGTCATCTAACCCCATTCCCTGCATCTAGCAGATTTAGAAATACTGAATAATTTAAATTATGCTAGTCAATAGTCTACCACATAGGATAATTAACAATTAATGCCAGGAGACAGCATCATATAGTTGAAAAAGCACCCGCTTTGGGGACAGACATGACCTTATATCCTAAACGTGCTACTTTTCATAAATAGAGTTTCTGAGTCTTTCTTTTTAAGTGGGATAATGCCTATCTCAAAGAATTATTATGATTAAAACATTAAATAGCATCTGTAAACCAACTAAAGAGTATCTGGTGCACATTAGTTTCTCAATAAATATTAATATCCTTTTCTTCTCCAGTTAAGTTATTTAATGAATAATATGTGATATTCCTTTCCCTTTAAACACAGCATAGAAAAATAACATGCTAGAATGTCTATACAGTCTTTGAAAACCTAAGGGCAATTATTGGAATTTAAAAACATAATTATTGGAATTTAAAAACATAATTACCACTGAGATTAATGGTACATAATCACTTTAGTAGTAAAAATACATGTGAGATACTTAATACTCATATAATTGAAATGTATAACAAAACAAAAAATAGTGGAGAAAAAAGAAATAAATGAAAACAATGCAAGTGGTGCACTAAGTTATCACTACTATGAACTAACTATCCAATAGTGTTTGATAAGAGAATTTAAATCATTACACAATATATATACACACCAGATGTTGTTACTTTGTCTATGTTAAGTTGTTTACAATATGTGGGAAATCCAAATTGGTCCTGTAAATGCTAATACCTTGCTAACCCAAAATAGGAGTATTAAATTAAACTCTTCATTAAATTGGACTTATCTGGGAATTTGATAATGTAAGTATCTGATAAAGCTCTCTCTCTCCCAAAGCCTTTCTTTTGTCTATGGAAAATCAAAAATATAGTTTCTGTTAAGATGTACATTCTTGTCCAAGCACTAAAATGTGTTCACAGAACCCTAAGGAACAAAGTTGGCAAAATGTACATTCATTAACTCCTTCCATAGGACAGCTTTGCCACCCTTCCAAGACTAGTGGAAAGAGACACAGAAGGCAAGAACAGGAGTGAGGGATATACCAAAAAGAAAGCTCTCTTGATTGTAGTCCAATTCAGTGTCTCAAACACACTCTAGTAGTAATCTCTGATGTTATTATGGAACTTAGTCTCCCTGTTTATAATGATGTAAGAATATGTTGCTTCTGGGTAGAGGTAGTTGATGGCTCTTCTTCATTTGTTAAAGAAAAGGATTACCAGGGCCTAAGGAGCATAACTTAATCCTGGCATGAGATCACAGAGCTAGTTAGATATAGAACTAAAACTGACTATCCTTTTGCCTAATGTATTTCAATGTCTCAGTCACTAGATGAATTGAACTATGACCAGACCATCATAAGAAAACACCCTCAAGTTAATTTTTACCATAATGTTAGTTAACAACTAACAAACATTTATGGACATTGTTTTAGCCCCGTCTAGCAATGGGTTAATGGTAAAGAGAACATCTTGCATTTGATACAGGCTCCCTCCATGGGCTTCAATTTCTTCATATGAAAATTGGTCTTTTAGGTTTATTGCAAGATAATGGGACATTAACACTGAACTCATATACCACAAGTAGGTGCAAACTTTAGGCTACTTCTTTCTCCATTGCAGATAAGAAATAACTCAGCGAATGGATGTGTTTTTATTATTTAATGTTTTAAAAATACCCAGTAATTATTTGGTTATTCTCCTGGAAGCAGAGATGGATTTAATTTTTGTGCCATTCTGAGGGAAAAACGGAGGCCAAGATTTGATAAAAACAAAGATAAAAAAAGATAAAGACAAAAGGCTACATGGGAATTGAACCTACACCTTTAATCATGCCAGAAAAATTTTGTAATATGGTTAGCCACCTACACACAAGAAGCCATGTTGAGACATTTATTGTCAATTTTAAATGACGATTTTGAATTTGGGTATATACTAAGTATATTAAATATGTTGAATAACCTCATTATATATATGTGTGTGTGTGTAATTGCATATATTCATATACGTGTAATAGGTACGTGTATATGCAATATGTTATATATAATATATATTTTATATATGTAATGTATATTTATATATAAATGCAAAATATATTTATATGTGTAATACATGTATTTTACATGTTATATATATATATAAAGCTTTTGTTTGTTTTTGTTAAAGATGGTTATTCTGACTGAAAATCTTTCTCAAATAAATTATATATATATATATTTTTTAAACTGATCAAACTCCTGAACTTAATGTAACAGTTTTTTAATGACCTATGCCCATCATTAGGAGTACTAGTTATTATATGGTGATGCCCTTAGGGATTCTTAATGTTTGTAGGTCTGTTTACCCTTGTTAAATAGCTCAGTTCCTGTGCTTTTTGAGTTTCTGTGTGGGCTTTTTATAGATTACCTGTCAGCTCCCTTGTTGTCACTCTTCACTGCTATCGTTGTGCTGGTACTAACAGCCCGCTCCCTTGTCTAATTTGCTGTTTCCTAATAAGCAGTGGGTTTGGCAACCAGATAACTAAGCTTGTTAAAATTGTCAGTAAAATAAGACTTTGTAGGTTCTAAGGGAACACTCCTAACTGAAAAGAGCATTTGCTTTGTTTCATGGACTTTGTGGTTGCAATTTGACTATGCATATTTTATTGTTTAAATCTGGCTTCTCAGTTCTGTCAAGAAAGGTAGGTTGCCAGAGAGCTGAGTCTTGAGAGGTGGGATGTGAACTGTTTATTAAATTACATAGACAGACTGCCACAGCCACCTCAGGTATGTTAAACAGACAAGGTAGGTCATGTCTGGAAAAGTTAGGGTGCACAGTTGGAGGAAGGCAATAAAATCATTCAAAGTTACACGGTATTATTAAAATAAACAGTACTCTTTGAAATTTGACATAAAAAGTCACTAAACTGCACAAGTTGTCCAACATGAAAAATACTGCCATATTCCTTGTTATTCTTACTTTACCTAAATGTCTGTTTTGGAATGGAAGGGCTTATATCGGCAGCTGTTTCACTGCAACCTATCCTGTTTGCAAACATTGTGATTTTTAGTTGATTCCACCCAGGCAGGAAAGTGCCCCACCACTTCACAGCCTAAAACAAACCATTATTGGTCATGGTCTCATTATAAATTACTTTCCATGGGCATAATGAGTTTTCTTTCTTTCTTTCTTTCTTTCTTTCTTTCTTTCTTTCTTTCTTTCTTTTTTAAGGGACTTAGATACATGAGACATGTGAACTAAATTGTGTTTGCCTGACATAAGCTAAATTTAAAGCTCTTGCTGAGATTGCCACCCTTTTAATACCTTTTCCTATTCCTTTGTGACACAAAGGCTGAATTTTAAAAACTCTTGTACAGCAAAAGCAATTTATACATATAAAAATACTTGGAGTGCCCTAGGGGTTGCTCGTGTTGCGGAGAGACGGAAGACGAGTTGGATTTTAAGTTTAAGCTTCAAACATTTATGGCCTAAATGGGGATGTCATTCTGAATTAAGCCTCAAACACTTTTTTTTATAGGCAAGCAAGGGTATCATTTCTAAGATGAGCTATAAAAGAGTGAAGCAAGGCCCCAGTTACTTGCACTCATCAGAGAATTTTTTCTCCCTAAAGAGAACAAATTTCAAATGACGTTCTCAGTCTCCTTCCAATTCAGGCACTCTTGCTCCTCTTCCACGAATCCCCTAACAGTTTCAATCAGAGGAGATATTTCACTTTTCCCTCCTGCTGCTACCAGATATGTCGGGCTGCTGATGTAAAATCATTGCCACATGACAGTGACTGCTCAGGGCTGCCCTTCCCCAACTCATCAGTCAAGGACATCAGTTAAATGTTACCCAAGTCCTTTCCAATGTTCCTCTACCCTTTGTCTCTCCCTTATGCCCTGTGTTGAGGACACAAATATATCTCTTTAAAAAAAAAAAAAAAAAACCCTGACACTTTTTCTTCTTTCTATACCTACTTGGCTGTTTGTGAAGCCTGATCCACCATAAATAGCCTAAGGTATCACTCACTCCACCTTCACTCAGTACATTATAGTTCCGGCAGGGAAGCCAAGTAGATAAAGGATCAACCTGAGAGGCTTCAAGAAGTAGGTCTTTAGTACCTCCCTATGCCCCTTCCTCATTTTTGCTCCCTTTTCTCGTGCTTCCTAATTGCTGCAAATCTCTTAGCTTCCTGCTTTCCCCAGACCTCTAAAACCAGCATTCCACACCCAGGTTTTTCTCATTAGGAAGATCTAAATGTCTTAAAACACTACCTGCTATGAAAAATTTGGTTTTAGTTCTCATTCCTTCAAGCATGTGATATAACATGATATAGGCCAACTGCTGACCAGGAAATAAAAAAAAATTAACTAATTATTGTATATTAAAGGAGAAAGTATATTTTTGTGTCACCACTCCCAGGTAATGCAGCTATCTATTGAAGGTGCTATCTAGCAACATAACTTTTAATTGATATTTTGGTCGGGGAGGAAATTTTCAGGTCACTGCCAGGCCACTGCAGAGTGGTGTGTGTGTATGTCCCCATGTGTGTTTTGCGGGGGGTCTTGGCGAGGGGGGTGTAAGTTGACACGAGCCAATTTAGGTAGATAGACCTAAATGGAGTTCTCAATTCATACCAAATAAATGTCTATAGGCTTAATTTAGTTTTTTTTTTTTTTTTTTTTTTTTTTTTTTTAAAGATTTTATTTATTTATTTGACAGAGAGAGAGAGATTACAAGTAGGCAGAGAGGCAGGCAGAGAGAGAGGAGAGAGGAGGAAGCAGGATCCCTGCCGAGCAGAGAGCCCGATGTGGGCCTCGATCCCAGGACCCTGGGATCATGACCTGAGCCGAAGGCAGCGGCTTTAACCCACTGAGCCACCCAGGCGCCCTAGTTTTATATGAATAATCAAGTCCATAAAAAACATTGACTACATAGTTTATATTGCTCTTTTTGTAATTTTTCCATAAGAGTATTTAGGATATAATAGCCATCTTTTGTTTAGCTAGCTCTATACCAGTACCAGGCAAAGATGTCCGAAAATAATCACATAGTCCAGAATCTTTTAGCGACCCAACTTTTCAGGGCCTAGGTAGACTTATGAAAAATTCTCACTTTCAGATAGCCTGACCTGGAATGCCATCCCTACACCACAAATCAGTACAACTTCCTCCTGAAGAACTTCTCTGGCCCCCTGCTATTCACCTCAACCTCATTATACCCTCCAACACTGAGTATAATCCTCCGTTCTCCCAACCATTCCCAACCATTCACTCACTCGTTTCATACTCACCAGTTTATGTGGCTTTCTTCCATCTGACTTACAAGCTTCCTGAAGATAGGGGATCTATTTATCTTAAAGCTTTAGCAGATATATATGGCACAGTGTGTGTGTGTGCATGCATTTGTGTATATAATATTCTGCTTTAGAAATTCCATGGTATAAGTTGCAGAGAAAAGACTCATTAAAAATAAAGTAAGACATATTATACTTTTAATGCTGCTTTATGAAACTCTTTTGTATCTTCCCAAACTAATTTTATAAGTAGGAAGAATCCTTGGTGCTTTGGAGTATATTATAGGGTTCAAGAAAAATCTGTTTAAATCAGCAACTTGTCTGATGGACTGAGTCATTTTTGTTTTCAAAGTGTGTCATAGGAAAATCCTTTAAAATCCTCAGAATACAGTCTTCTTTATTCCTGTAATTAGAGTGTTGCTTATATGTACAAATGTTACAAAGTCAATTCAGGACAATTTTCTGGAGTTAACTTCTACCAAAATATGTGAAATAAGAAAGGTTGCACAAATAACACTCTAGAGTGCAGATAAATAACATGACCAAATAACAATATTTCTACAAATAAACATTATTAGAGATTTCAGAGGGTGAAGAAATTTTACATTCTAGGGAATCCACAAAACCCTTAAGAACCCTTAGAAGAGAAAAAGCAGAGATTTCACCTGGATGGCTGAAAGATAAACAATTCTCTGTGTTCCTTCCAGGAGAACATTTCATTGTATGTGTATATACACACACATATACAGATATATATATAGTTATAATATATATAGTTACAGATACATATGTATATATCTATATATAGCTTCCATATAATTATATGTCTATAGACATATAATATATATTATATATAATATATATTATATGTCTATAGACATATAATATATATTATATATAATATATATTATATGTCTATAGACATATAGATATATAATTTTCCTCATAAAGAATGTGTTTATTCTTTCCATTTATACAAAATCACTGTGTCAACTCTTCAGAAAGCCCTCACAGAAGAGAAAAGCAAATCATTATACCAAATGAGATATTCTGAATATTTTTTCTTAAGACACATGTCTAGTTTTAAACACAGAAACAGAAGAAAAGAGTCACTTGGGTTAGGAGATAGTAAATGACATGAGGGTAAAACTTAGTAATTCTATAGAGAGAGTAACCTGGTTGATAAAATGAAAAACACTGAGCAAAACATTGAGAATATAGACATTTTTGTAAATATAGAATTGAAGCTTCCATGGTGACCAACAGTTTCTCGAGTCTAGCATTGACTAAAAACTTAGAGCGCTAAATCAGAAAAGGAATTTGTAATTTTCTCCTACATGTCTAACCAACATAAATACTCATGGTCAGAGACTATAACTGAGACTAATCTGAGACTAAAATGCAAGTATAAAGTGATATTTCCTAAAGAGAAACAGTTTTCAATTTATCAAAATTGTCATTTGGATGACTACACTGATCAGATTCTTAGTCAAATAAATTTCATGCTTTAGAAATTTAAATAAACTCGACTCTATTTTAATCGGATAGAAGCCAAAAAGAAAAAATAATGTAAATATTTAAATTAATTTCTGGATTGTTTATCATGTTGATATCACAGAGGCAGCACACAATCTTAAACATGAACAGAAAGAAATGTATAGCATCCTACTGTCGAGTTCGCTAGCTTTGAACATCCTACTTATGGAATTCCCAGGATTTCCATCAATTATAGAAGTCTATGAAGTAAAAGAGACATTTTATCTCATAGTAATGAAATATGAATAAAAAACCTTTTTATATATTTTCTGTTCCCTTTAATACATTTAAAATCCTGTTCATAGAAGTTATAGTAGTACAAATAAATTAAGCAAAATATGGAAACTAACAAAAGAACATGTACTTATTCATTTGATTACATTTCTATACTGAGTGTAGGATTAAAAACACTACTATTGGGCGCCTGGGTGGCTCAGTGGGTTAAAGCCTCTGCCTTAGGCTCAGGTCATGATCTCAGGGTCCTGGGATCGAGGCCCGCATCGGGCTCCCTGCTTGGCAGGGATCCTGTTTTCGCCTCTCTCTCTGCCTGCCTCTCTGCCTACTTGTAATCTCTCTCTCTGTGTCAAATAAAAAAATAAAATCTTTAAAAAAAAACACTACTATTTTTTTTAAAGATTTTATTCATTTATTTGACAGAGAGAGACACAGTGAGAGAGGGAACACAAGCAGGGGGAGTGGGAAGGGGAGTGGGAGGGGGAGAAGCAGGCTCCCACAGAGCAGGGAGCCCGAAGCAGGGCTCAATCCCAGGGCCCTGGGATCATGACCTGAGCCAAAGGCAGATGCTTAACGACTGAGCCACCCAGCCACCCCCAAACATTATTTTTTTAAAATAAAATAGGAGGGTGCCTGGGTGGCTCAGTGGGTTAAAGCCTCTGCCTTCGGCTCAGGTCATGATCTCAGGGTCCTGGGATTGAGGCCCGCATCGGGCTCTCTGCTCGGCAGGGAGCCTGCTTCCTCCTCTCTCTCTGCCTGCTTCTCTGCCTACCTGTAATCTCTCTCTCTGTGTCAAATAAATAAATAAAATCTTTAAAAAAAAATAAAAATAAAAAAATAAAATAAAATTGGAAGACAAAATATCAGAATGCGTTAGAAAGTTTGCTTTATTAAATGTTTCTTTGTAAAACTTTCCTTTTAGTTCCTTTTAGTTATCTATACCTACATATGCCTATTGAAAATATACAACTGTCATAACTGGGTCATGATGTAACATATATTTCTTACTGAGGGTCACAATCAATATTTAAGAGCTAGTTTAATTATGTTACAGTATAACACACTTTCAAGATGCTAGTTTCTAGATTTGTTTACCGTGAAATTCTATAATGAGATGAGAAAATAACCAAGACTGCTTCACATATTAGACATTTGTAAACAATGAGACAACATCCTATCAGCTTTTTAATTTAAGTGTTAACAGCCTTTGGCAGAAAAGAGATATTATACTAAGCATAAAAAAATATGACAGACTTTTGAAATGTAGGATTTATTTTGTTACCCGTAAACTATCATTCTTTTATGTAATGTTTTGACAAACTGGGGAAAAAATTAGGAAAATCCTGCAGATAATATGACTCACACCTTTCATCAATTTATCTAAGCATCTGCTACTTAAGGGCCATATGGGTAAACAGAAGTCACAGGTTTTCTACTGTCATCATAGCATTGGAAATTATCAAATTCATGAAAATATGTTATTTAAATGCCCTACGTATATTAGAAATTTTAGTGCATGTCGGAAGAACATCCTGTGTTTCATGGTGAGTGCTAGAGGTATTTGAAGACTACACTAGCCACTGAGAAGTTAATCAAAATGTGTCTGCATCCAAAAAATAAACAAAAAATTTAACTGCATCCATTTAGAAGACAGTATCAATTGGAGTGATAACTGGTAAATTATAATTCATACACTGCTTGAATCCAACTATGGATGATCTATGTGTATTGAAGCAGTGATAAAAAATTACATATAATATCATTTATGGGATTATACTAATTTTTTTTATGTAAACCCTGGTATTGCAGCACTTCTAAGCATGATAACTATTAATAGACATATGAGGAATGAGATGTTTCATATGTAAAAATTTCTGCATTTTCCTGACTTACCAAATTGCAAAGAATAGAAATTTATATAGTGAGCTATGATAAAACTTTGTTTTATCTTACCTAGGTTTAAATACTATTATCAACTAGTCCAACACTTCTCTAGGATATTTGTCTTTCAATCGATTTTGTCTAATAAAAAAACAATGCAAAAGTTGATTTTATTTAAGTACTATATCTTAAAGGTACTACAAATTATCATTATCAATAATAATTTTAAAAAATGTTTGGAGTTGGAGTGGGACTCAAACAAGATCCTGAATTGAATTTCTGAGAAAAATGACTTGATAAAAATGTGAAAACTCATATTCTTTGTAAGTAATGGGAAAAGACTGCTCTTTTTAAATTAGTATAGTTTTATGTTCTGAAAGTCCTAAGTACAAGTGATTTGATCAAAAGTGAAAACAGAAGATAAATTTGAACTTATAGATGTATGCAAGCACACAGTCATAATGACTTTCTTTCTCTACCAGGTAAGATACGGAATTAATAATAGTAATGGTACAATACACTCCTAAAGCACATTCAGCATAACCACAGATGAACTATTGATCTAAAGTAATTGTGATGAACTTAATTTCACTCTAGATTTAAAAGTTTTGCTAACAAATTTTATCATGCAAAAAGGATTAAGTCCCTCTTTTGAAGTTTAACTTCCTTTCACTGAAGAGACTGCAGTGCAAAACCACATGAAATTAAGCATTTAACCTAGATACAGTACATAGACATGAGAAAGGCCGAGGTAATACCAGATGAGATTCTCATAATATGACAAAAGGAATGTTCTATATGCCATTAAGGAATAAGTATTTGGGACATTACTTAATCTACGTTTTAAGTGAATCGTGGGTAAGAAAGGTTAATCTATGGCACTTACCAGGTTTAGTAGTTATTATCTGTGCCTGTGTGTGTATTAACCCAGACTGATCCAGACAGACTTCTCTGCCATTGCCAGTGTCAATCATATCAATATGAGGCAAAATCCACATAACACTATTTCTTGGGTCGTTTATCTATGTTGTTGTTTCTAGTATCATTCTCCCAGTTTCAGGTATGTTTATTAACTTCATAATCTACCATAATCTACTTCTGTCTCAAAGTCATTCTCTTCTCATGTCCTTTTTGAGAACTCAGCTGACTGGTACTCACCACTGAACCACAACTAAGGCATTCTGCTCCCAATGGGCTTTCTAGCTCTGGACTTTCCAGTTAAGTGCAACTTTCCCTTATAATAGTGTCCAACCTGCCCATCTGGACATCATCACCTCCTAATGCACAACTCATACCCTAAACTTCTGATAGAATGGCCTGCTTACAATTCATTTAAGCATATTTTATTCTAATTTTTATTTATTAATTTTTAATACTATGTGTGCTTGGCCCAAAGTGCAAAATATCAAATTCTATTTCTTTTCTGAAGTTTCTTTCCTTTCTTTTTTAAGATTTTATTTATTTACTTGAGAGAGAAAGAGAGAGTGAGCATGAGAAGGAGAAGTAGACTACCATCCAAGCACAAAGCCCAGCACTGGACTTGAACTCATCATGACCTGGACCAAAGTCAGCAGCTTAACCAACCAAGCCACCCAGGCATCTCTGAAGTTACTTTCTGAACCCTTTATTATGGTGGAAGCTTTTTCTCCTTTAAATCCCACAGTCCTTTGTTTGTACTTCTCCTAAGGTATTTATCATAGTATTCTAATACAGTAGAGATACAGCATACATTATTTAAATTATGACTATTCAAATAAACACACCAGTCCTAACAACAGGAGTAGGGTTGTGTGTGTGTGTGTGTGTGTGTGTGTGTTTTAACTAGTGTTTAATTTTTGTTTTGCTTTTTTTATTTTGTTATCAAAATATAAATAAGTCAACAACCTTATCTGGGACACAACCAACCACACAACATTCTATTCAAAAGACGAAGGGCTATATCTGGACTTGCTGAAAGGCTGTGTAACACAGACAAAACACATGGTCACAGAAATCCATGGGCAATTTATGAAATTTTAGAAGATGATCTCTACCTTACATGATTTGCACATTAGTCACTGACCTTGAGACCCAACTCATGGATAATAATCTACATATTTATGGTTATGTATATTTTTGTTTCATTACTTTAATGGACAGTATAATCAGGAAGGTGGACTATTTATCCACAGTGTCCTTGGTAGTACCTTACACATACTTGGCACTTAACACCTATTTTTGTTACTTTGAATAAAATGTAGCAAGGCTGTCTAAACAGCCATAAAATCTGAAATGGAAAACAATCACGGGAATCAAACAATTTATTAATTCTAAATTTTAAAATACTCCAAATCGACTATTTTAGGACTCGACTGCAAGGCTTTTAGGTCTTTGAAAAGCTTATGTAGTTTAAAGAGCTCTTCACTTCTTGCCTCAATTAACTTTCTAAATTAAAAAAAATTTTTAAAGATTTCATTTATTTCTTTGTCAGAGAGAGGGAGCATGCACAAGTGGGGGTGGGGGCAGGGGGCAGAGGGAGAAGCAGACTATGGGAGGGGGCCTGATATGGGACTCCATCCCAGGACCCTACGATCATGACCTGAGCTGAAGGCAGACACTTAACTGACTAAGCCACCCAGGCATCCCTACATTGAAAACTTTCAGGACAATGATATCATGTATTTTGGTATCTGCTGAATTGTCGTGTGTCTTGTGTTAAACACGCGAAGGATAACAACCAACAAGATGTGGCAAATACCCAAAACAAAACAAAGAAAAAATAGAATAATTGGCTATTTAACTTGTTGTGCTTTTAAAAATACTAAGCCTAATGTAACATATGGTACATGCGCAAACAGCGGGTGCAATTTAAATATGCTTGTCTGAATGAAGGAAAGATGAAATGAGACACTGTGCCTTACAGGGGTATACAGAAGCAAGAAAAAACAAAAACCAAGACCCAATTTCTTTTTAGCCGCAGCAGTACCAGGCAACCCAGCAGGTGAAGAGCAGTAGCAGACCTTGAAGCAGAAACTCAACTAAAAGATAGCCGATCAGAAAACATCAGATGTGATAGCCACCCTAGTAATTGCCCTTCTGGCTGTGGCGCTCTCAAATACAAAGGGAAACTAAGTCCATCAAAATTGACTTGCTTTTATTTTGTTCCATTTTCGCCCCTTTCTCTCCAGCTCTCCTATCAAGTGCTCTAATTTTGGAAGGTTACGGTTTCAGATCAACTCCACAGAGAGCTGTGTTTTGTCACTTTGCAATCAGCAACTCAAGAAGTCATACCAGTTTTGTTCATAGCTACTGTGTTACTTCCAAATCGGTCTGGGATACTGAAAAACAGCATTGGAAGTAATGTTTATGAAAAGAAAAAAAATCCTATTTCTCCTTTTGGCTTTTTTTTTTTAATTTCCCTCTTCAGCATTTTGACTATCTGTTTCATTTCAGATCTCTACCTTACTTTGCCTCAGAAAAGGATTTCCCTATTGGTTATGTTGACAATGCAGATGTCAGGATCTGAAGTCCAGATCCAAAAGCTCCCTTCTGGGTAATAAAATCTAACCCTGTCCATTGCAAGAAGTTTAAGCTTGAACAATAGATTGTATTTCAAATGAATTCTCCTTAAACCTTTGGTTTAGGGTAACTATTGCTGGAGCTTGCAACTATTAACCAGAGTGCTTGGACAAATGGAAGTTTTTTAACATTTAATGTGAACCTTCTATTTTAGGCTGGGTACAATCTGACCCAGAGATAAATGTTACAAAGATATAAGCTACATAAAGGTAAACTATACTATGTCTCCATGTCAGGTCTGTGTCACATTTAAAGAAACATGAGACTAGTAATTTTATTTCCTTGGTTTTTCAAAAAACATCAAAAACAAAATAATCCTCTTGAAATCTGACTTCCTGATCTCCTTGTAACCCATGTATCTAGAGATGTCACCAGATTCTCTCTCCGCTATCTAAATTTCCCTAACTTGCTAGCCTGGACCCCTTGGGTAATATTTTCTACCTTTCCCACCCCCATCCACTATTTAACCTGTTTGTTCTTGCTTCTGCAGAGCAGTTCTCACATTCCAGTGCAAATCAATCTTCTCTAAGAGTTCTAATTTCCCAATTACCTAGGACTCTGATCAACATCGCAAAAATGCAAAAGCCACATAGAGACGGGGAGGGGAGGGGAAAGGATATAAATACACAACAATCAGCTCCTCCCTAACCCCAGCCTCTTTCCCATTTAAGTGCTCTGGTTAGAGCAGTCTTACTTCTGCCTTAGAATCACTTGAAGAGCTTTTAAAAATAATAATAAAAAAAAAGATTAAAAAAAAATTAGTGCTGGAGCCCCAAACCAATTAAATCTCTCTCTGGGGTGGAGCCCAGACATTTTAAAAAAACGCTTCCCGAGTGAACCTAGTCACGGTCAAAGTTGAGAAACACTGCTTTGGATATTTTTTGTTGTTGTTGTTCCACAAAGGCAGAAGGCAGGCACTATATAAATATATACATATTCTAAAGGATTTGGTCACAGAAGAGTGGTGGTGATGGTTTTGGAGAGAGGAGGGTAGGTGAGTAGTGACTCTCATAGGTGGGCATATGGTGCAAGGGTACACTAGAACAATCTGTAACTGGAGTCCCCTTCACGCTTTGGCCACCATTAGACACAAGGGTGACTCCCAAGTCTCTGATGAGCATACCTGGAGAAGGAAAAGCATCAGTTAAATATGCTACCTACCACAGCACCTAACTCCAGGGACTCTACAAAAAGTAAGAAAGGTTTGCAATTCACTGGACTTTTTTTTTTTCCTTATGGATTAAGATTGCAACTAGATGCTCTTCTAGCAAGCACAGGTTTATCTGCACTGCTACTTGGCATCTAAGCCAATACCAGGGCTTAGAAGATCAGGTAGTTACAGTACTCTTGTCTAATACTATTGTAAGGAAAACTGCTAAGTTGGCAAGGCCTCCATAAAGAACTTTGGGTGAGCTGTTGGAGTCTCCCGACTGAGGTTAAGGTGTCCATTTATCCACACAAGTCAGCATCTAGTTTGTTGGTAATTCATTCACAACAGATGCCCTCCTTAAACAGTTTGTTCTCTATAGTTAAGAGTCTATTTCTTGCTTTGGCTTTCTCTCTCTCTCTCTCTCTTTTTTTTTCCAGATGCTCATTTTTTTTTCTTAAATCCCACATATGAGAGAAATCATATGGTATTTGTCTTTTCTGACTACCTTATTTTTCTTAGCATAATACTCTGGTTCCATTCATGTGGCAATGGCAAGATTTCATTCTCTTTGATGGCTGAGAAATATTCTATTATATATAATAGATAATATATTATCTATTATACTATATTATACTAGAATATACTATATTATATAATCTATTATACAGCATATATTATCTATATTATATTGTCTATTATATAATATATATCATAACAATATAGATAAATAGACCCCACATCTTCTTTATCCATTCATCAGTCCATAGACATTTGGGCTCTTTCGATAATTTGGTTACTATGGATAATGCTTCTATAAACATTGGGGTGCATCCATCCCTTAGAATTAGTATTTTTCTATCCTTTGGGTAAATACCTAAGAGTGCAGTTGCTAGATTGCAGGGTAGTTCTGTTTTAACATTTTTAAGAACCCTCATACTGTTTTCCAGACTCTCTGTACCAGACTGTGTTCCCATGGACAGCATAAGTGTATTCCCCTTTCTCCCATTCTTGCCAACATATCTTGTTTCCTGTGTTAATTTTAGCCATTCTGACTGGTGTGAGGTAATAACTCATTGTTATTTTGACTTGTATTTCCCTGATGATGAGTGATGTCAAGCATCTTTTCATATGTCTGTGGGCCATCTGTATGTCTTCTTTGGAAATATGTCTATTCATGTTTTCTGCCCATTTGTTGACTGGATTATTCATTCTTTGGATGTTTGATAAGTTCTTTATGAATTTTGGATAATAACCCTTTATCAGATATGTCATTTGCAAATATCTTCTCCTGTTCCATAGGTTGCCTTTCAGTTTTGTTGATTCTTTCTTTTGCTGTGCAGAAGCTTTTTCTTTTGATATAGTCCCAATAGTGTAGTTTTGCTTTTGTGTCCCTTGCCTCAAGAGACAGATCTAGCAAGAGGTTGCTACAGCTAATGTAAAACTGGTTACTGCCTATGTTCTCCTCGAGGATTTTAATGGTTTCCTGTCTCACATTTAGGTCTTTCACACATTTTGAATTTATTTTGTGTGTGGTGTAAGAAAGTGGTCCAGTTTCATTCTCTTGCATGTTGCTGTCCAGTTTTCCCAACACCATTTATTGAAGAAACTGTCTTTTTCCCATTGGATATTCTTTCCTGCTTTGCTGAAGATTAATTGACTATACAGTTGTGGGCTCACTTCTGGATTTTCTCTTCTGTTCTGTTGTTCTATGTGTCTATTTTTGTGCTGGTACCATACCATTTTGATCACTCAGCTTTGTAATACAATCTGAAGTCCAGCATTGTGATGCTGCTGGTTTTGCTTTTCCTTTTCAAGTTTGCTTTGGCTGTATGGGGTCTTCTGTGCGTCCATACAAATTTCGGGAATGTTTATTCTAGTTCTCTAAAAAATGTTACTGGTGTTTGGGTAGGGATTGCATTAAGTGGGAAGATTGCTTTGGGTCATATAGACATTTTAAAAATATTTGTTCTTCTGATCTATGAGCATGCAATGTCTTTCCATTTCTTTGTGTCCTCTTCAATCACTTTCATCAGTGTTTTATAGTTTTCACAGTACAGATATTTCACTTCTTTTGTTAGGTTTATTATTAGGTATCTTATGGTTTTGGGTGCAACGATAAATGGGATCGATTCCTTGATTTCTCCTTCTGCTGCTTCAGTACTGGTGTATAGAAATGCATCAAATTTCTGTATATTGATTTTTCATCCTGGGACTTTACTGAATTAGTGTATCAGTTCTAGCAATTTTTTGGTGGAGGCTTTCAGGTTTTCTATATAGATTATCATGCCATCTGCAAATAGTGAAAGTTTGACTTCTTCCTTGCTGATCTGGATGCCTTTTATTTCTTCTTCTTGTCTGATTGCTTTGACTAGAATTTCAAGTACTGTGCTAAATAACAGTGGTGAGAGTAGACACCCCTGTCTTGTTCCTGACCATAGAGGAAAACCTCTCAGTTTTTTTCCTATTGAGGATGATATTGCCTGTGGGTTTTTTATACATTGCCTTTATTATGTTGATGTATGTTCCCTATAAACCTACTTTGTTGAGGGTTATTATCAGGCATGATGTTGTACTTTGTCAAATGCTTTTTCTGCATCTACTGAAAGGACCATATGGTTCTTATCTTTTCTTTTATTGATGTGGTATATCACATTGATTGATTTGCAAATATTGAACCATCCTTGAAACCCACGAATAAATCACATTTGATCATGGTGAATGATTCTTTTAATGTACTGTTGGATTTGGTTTGGTAGCATTTTATCGAGAATTTTTGCATCCATGTTCATCAGGGATTTTGGCTTGTAGTTCTCTTTTTTAGTGTTGTCTTTGGTTTTGGTATCAGGGTAATGCTGGCTTCACAGAATGAATTTGGAAGCGTTCCTTCCTTTCTATCTTTTGGAATGATTTGAGAAGAATAGGTATTAACTCTTCTTTAAATGTTTGGTAGAAGGACGCCTGGGTGGCTCAGTCAGTTGAGCGTTTACTAACTCTTGATTTCAGCTCGGGTCATGATCTCAGGTTTGTGAGACTGAGCCCCACATGGGGCTCCCCACTCAGCTGGAGTCTGCTTAAGATTCTATCTCCCTCTCTTTCTGCCCCTCTCCCCATGCTCACTCTCTCTCTCTAATAAATAAATAAATCTTAAATAGAAATAGAAATTTGGTAGAATTCCCTGGGGAAGTCATCTGGCCCTGGAATTCTTAATTTCTTTATGACTGATTCAATTTCTTTGCTGATTATCATTTTGTTCAAGTTTCTTATTTGTTCCTGTTTTACTTTTGGTAGTTTATATGTATCTAGGAATTTATCCATTTTTTTCTAGGTTGTCCAATTTGTTCACATAGAGTTTTTCACAATATTCTGTTATTACAATATTCTGTTATTTCTGTTTGTATTTCTGTGGTGCTGGTTGTTATTTCTCCTCCCTTGCTTGTGATTTTATTTATTTGGGTACTTCTCTTTTTGATAAGTTTGGTTACAAGTTTGTCAATTTTATTATTTTTCTCAGAGATCCAGCTCTTGGTTTCATTGATCTAGTCTATTGGTTTGCTTTTATTTTCTATAGCATTTGTTCCTGCTCTAATATTTGTTATTTCTCTTGGCTTTAAGCTTAATTTGTTTTTCTTTTTCTAGTTTCTTTAGGTGTAAGAGTAGGTTTTTCATTTGATATTTTTCTCGCTTCTTGTGATAGGCTGAATTGCTATATATGTCCTTCTTATGACCACTTTTGCTGCATCCCAAAATTTTGAACCATTGTGTTTTCATTTTCATTTGTTTTTTTTGTTTGTTTGTTTGTTTTTGTTTTTGTTTTTGTTTTTAATTTCTTCTTTCTTTTCCTGGTTGACCCACCCATTATTTAGTATCATGTTATTTAACCTCCATGCATTCGTGGTCTTTCCATTTTTTTTCTTGTGGTTGACTTTAAGTTTCATGGTGTCATGGTCAGAAAATATGCATGGTAAGATCTCAGTACTTTTGTTCTTGCTAAGGCTTGATTTGTGACCTAGTATGTGATATATTCTGGAGAATATCTGATGTGTACTTCAAAAGAATGTGTATTCTGCTACTTTAGGAATGTTCTGAATATATCTGTGAAGTCTATCTGGTCCAGTGTCTCATTTAAAGCCATTGATTCCTTATTGATATTCTGCTTAGATTATCTGTCCATTGGTGAAAGTGGGATGTTAAAGTCCCCTACTATTATTACATTATTATCAATGAGTTACTTATGTTTGTTATTAATTGTTTTATATATTTGGGTGCTACCAAGTTGGGGGCATAAATATTTACAATTGTTAGATCTTCGTATTGGACAGACCCCTTTATTACAATATAGTGCCCTTCTTCATCTCTTTTTAGTCTTTGGTTTAAAATCTAGTTTGTCTGATGTAAGTATTGCTAGTCCAGCTTTTCTTAATGTCCATTAGCATGATAGATGGTTCTCTAGCCCCTCACTTTCAATCTACAGGTGTCTTTAAGTCTAAAATGAGTCTCTTGTAAGCAACATGTAGATGGGTCTTGCTTTTTTTTTATCCCTTTTGACACCCTATGTCTTTTGATTAGAGCATTTCATCCATATATATTCAGAGTAATTATTGACAGATATGTATTTAGTGCCATTTTATTACTTGTTTTCTTACTGTTTCTGGAGATTTTCTTGTTCCTTTCTTGTCTTTGTCACTTTTGGTTTTTCCATTCCACTCAAAGAGTCCTCATTAATATATCCTCCAGGGCTGGTTTAGTGGTCATGAACTCCTTCATTTTTTGTGTGGGAAGCTCTTTATCTCTTCTTCTATTCTGAGTGATAGCCTTGCCAGATAGAATACTCTTCGTTGCAGATTTTTCCCAAAAGGCACTTTGAATACATCATTCCACTCTTTTCTGACTTGCCCAGTTTCTGTGGAGAAATCTACAGCTAGGTTTATGGGTCTTCCCTTGTCAGTTCGCTAGCTGTTTTTAAGACTTTTTTTTCCTTTATCACTGTATTTTGCAAATTTAGTAACAATATGTCTTGGTGTTGGACTGATTTTGTTGATTTCAATGGGTGCTCTTCGTTTGATTACCAAAGTACCTATATCTTCTCCTAGCAGACTGTTGTTGGAATCTCTCCATTCTCTACATATAAGTACCTTGCTTTGTTGATATGCAAACATGTACTCAACATATGAAAACAGACAGATCACCTTGCACAACTAGTTTTGAAGCCATGTGAAGCAGGTTGCAATACAAACAGAAGCTGGGTGACTTTCAGACCACAAGTAATCCCTATTGTTGAATCATAGACCTTTACCTAGTTGTATTTTTCTGCCAAATTATTACCATGTCTAGGCCATTTTAGTTGCATGCTGTAACCAGGATCATGAGTACTACTTTTCTAGGTTTCCACAAAGAACTCCACACAAATTTCTCAAGTTTCTAATAGCAAGTAACCACTGTCAGCAGTTCTGCCAATTTCCCAGAGAATCTTTTATCACTGGAGCTGAACAAATGCCTTGAACTAGCCTGAACATAGCTACTATGAATTCTATCATCCACAAAGGGCTCCAGTTTAAGAGAATCTGAGCCCGTGGAGGTTGAACAAGCTTCTTGTTGAATGGGCTTCAACAAGGAAGCCCATTACATCTGTGAGTGGTCTCTAGTCACTTTCTCCTCTCTCCACATTAAAGGTCTTTAGGGTGTATCTTTACTGGTTGCACCATAAGCCTAGTGATGTTGTAACCACCATGAAAATATGCTTTGACATATTTTGGCATTTTTCAGACTTTTGTCTAAAGCATAGCTGGGTGTTGAATCATAAAGCCTAGCTCCCAAAATATAATCCACGCAGAGTTAGTTAAGGGTCTTCCCAGTCCCATGTTGGCTTAAGTCAAATAGGCTACTTACAAAGTAATCTAAGCACTTTATAATCCTCTTAACCTGTTATAAAAGGGGATCCTATTCATAATATATTGCTGAACTCCTGAAATCCATTTCATCTTTTCACAAGAGCTGTTCTCACAATATTTCTCCCTCACTCTAAACTTCCTGAAACTCTCTCTTCAAACAACCTATTTGGACCCTCTACTTGTCCAGATCTCCTCTATCTTCCTGGATTCATTCTTTCTCCTACAATAGCCAAGTTCAAAGGAAGAAGAGGAAAGGCCTACACCCATAAATGTTCTCACATTACCTATTTCAATTTCAAAAGGAAACCCATACATCCAACCTATAGGTAATACACATAAACAAGTATAAATTAAAATGAACTTTGGCAGTACTAAAACTAATTGGTTAATATTAATATATTACCCATCTTAGCATGGGTTAAAATGTCAATAAATATTTGAAATACTTGAAACTTCCATGTACCAAGTACTGAATATTATCTCATTTATTTTAACATATTTTGAAATGCATTGTTAAATTGAGAAACCTAATTGTGTTGCACAAATTCTGGAAAAGTAGTATTCCTTTTTCCCAATAAAAGACATGAACTAATCTAGATAAAATATTCTGGTTTGCAATTAGTCTGTATTAAAGCACAGATCTGTCACTTTTAGATATCTAGAAGCAAGACAAGTACCTGATTGAAGTAAATTAAGTTTATACCACTCAAGGATACTATACAAATATTTCCCATTGGAAGGCAAGAGATGAAAAAATCGTCTGCTAGAATGGACTTACCATTTCATAGAAAAGCTGTGTTACTGAACTTGTGAAAAAATTATGGTAGTCTCAATAAGCTCAGTTGAATGTGTGTATGTATGTGTGTGTGTGTGCAAAACGTTAAAGTAGTTACTAATCTTTAAGGCATTCTTAGGTTTGATACTTAGGTTTGACACTTTCTGCCTTGAGTTTTATGTTTGATGGGGTAGTTCATATTTCCATTATTCTATTTGCCCATATCTTGCATCAGGCAGTACATTTAATGGAATTTTCCTATCTCAAAAAATTGTAATGGACTATTTCAGAACTTAGTTCACTTATATATTCTACTGGGCTGATATATGCAATAGCTAATATATTCATGTTACAATATCAAAACTGACCAGTAAGTAATGCATTCTATTCAAAAGTTCATGACATATTCTGCTTTTAAGTAAAATACTATGAGTCAACATTTTACTTCAAGTCTGTAGCTGTGGTACCATTATTCATCTAAAAATAGATCTTTCTATAGATCCAATTAAGTAAGTTTCTCGTCTCAAAAGTCACCCAAAAGAACAATCATAAAACATGTTTTGAAAAAACTCCTTGAGAATAACTCTCCAATTAAAAATATTTTCTTTAGACTGAGGCCTAAAATTGAAATTCAGAGCAAAAACTGTCACGACAGATTTTCAGATCCAATTTTGTAAGGTGAATGCCTTAGGAATTTGGCTAGATTCCAGTGAGGTAATTGCATTACATTTTCCTAATTTTTCATAGAAGTTTCAAATGAATACAATCTTCTTTCTTGAACCCTAAGTGGGAAATGCTACCAAAGACTAAGCAAACAAAAACTCTGTGTGCAAATAAATGTAAAGAGATAGATGGTAGATAATTGGAAATTGTTGAAAAGGCCACTGACCTTCATGTGAAAGAAGAGCTCCTACAACTAGGGAAGAATAGGACATGGAAAATGTGTTGTTTCTGTGCCCCAGTCTCCTGATGGGTTTAGGTGTTATTCTTCATTACACCAAAATTTCTTGTACCCAGTGCCCTCAAGGGCACTAAAGATGTTAACTTTTTGACATTGATGACTAATGTTAGCTTTCTGGAAATGTCATTTAAAAAAAAAGAATTAAAACCTTTTATTAAAAGCAGCAAAATTTTATATATTGAAATTAATTATATACATTTTATAAATTACATAAAATGGTTGTTTAGATAGGAGAGATGAGCAGATGATCAGATAAGACAGATGAAGAAACAGAAACACATTTATGTTTTAGTGCTCAAAAATCCGAATGTACAACCTACCATTATAGAAGTACTAGTGGTTAAGACAATGTATTAAAACTATGTATAAGGCACAGCTTAGTATCAAAATCCTTCTACACTGTAGTATCTTCTGAAACTGTTGAGGACATCAAACACTAGGCATCTAAGATACCATTTTTTTTTTTTTGCAACCACATTAGAAATGGATAGTCAATGGACAGTCCATTTCAGCTTGCTGCACCCATCCATTTCTAGTATAAAATTAAGTAATATTTCAATTATTTTTTAAAACTTCTGAAATGTTATGCCAGAGGGCCAATTTGGTCTCCTTGTGAGGCAAGCTCTGTATACAGAGAATGTGGTCTAGCCAAAATAAAGTAAGCAATAGATTTAAAAATGAAAAAAAAAAGTGCTACTACAGAGTACATCTAGATTTGTCATCTCTATCTGTGCAACTTGGAGGACTAAAAAAAACTATGACCCACCGGCCAAATTCAGCACATGGCCTCTTTGGTATAACTTGAGATAAAACTGGCTTTGCATTTTTAAAGAGTTTAAAAACAAATACCTATAATACCTAAAATATTTACTATCTGGCCATTTCCAGAAAAAAAGTTTGCTGACAACTGATTTAAAGAAATAATAATAATAATAGAAAAGTCCTATTTCAATGGATTCTTCATGGTTAATTTGGGACAGGATTAGGTAAGCCTTGAGTTTCCTCTGTTTTTTCACATTTATGGGATCGTTAAAGGCCTGACACCTCTTTAGCTAAATCAGGTAAGACCACCTGGAATTCTAGGCCTCAAGCCAGGTCCCTATGAGAAGAATAGCCTAGGGAAGCAGAGCTAGGTCTGTAGCTGAACACTGAGTCCATTACATGACCTAGTGAGTTCTGCCACTATAAACACACAGGTAAAGGCCGAGCACATTTTCAGCAGCTGTTACTGCTAAATAGAAAAATACACTTTCTATATGCCAAGCAAGACTTTGGAAAGGTCGTCTCAGCCACAGCTCAGAAATGGTACTGCATGCGTGCACGTGTGTGTGTGTGTGTGTGTGTGTGTGTGTGTGTGTGTGTGTGTGTGTGTATCAAACACAATATATATATATCCTGTCCTTGCTTTACACATGTTCAATGTCAGAAGACAGTCTGTTATGTTTTTATTTTTAAGCTGTTACATCATTCAGCTGCTTTCATTTTATTATAATAATAAAGTCCAATTTCAGTGCAGTGAAATGTAAAAGAAAAAAAATAGCAAGATTAAACCCAAATAAATAACCTTCAGCCTGATACTACTTCATTAAAGCTTTTGAATGCCTCTTTGTACATGTTTGGAGCAATTTATTTCCTTCATACGTATCTATGTTAGAGAAGGATACTTTCCACATTTCAGTTTTATTAAGCGCATCATGATGTTCCTTCATAGGAAATAAAAAATAAAACTGACCACATCATTTTGAATTCCAAGGACCCCTCACCAGCATCAAGAAGCTTAAAGAACATGAAACTTCAACAACTACTGATACACATTGTACTATTATGAGCCAACATTGAAAACAACTTATATGAATAGACTTGGTTAATGTATGCAAGTAATAGTATTTAAGCTATTACATTAGTATTTGCCAAGTTTTTGGTGGTATGGTAAAATATTTAAAATAAAAATGTTAAGCGTATAAGAAAGTTTAAAAATTATATGTCAACTACGCTATGAAAAAACAAAACAAAACAAAATACTAAACAAGTATAAGAAAAATCTGGTGATTACCAGAGGGGAGGTGGCTGAGGGATTGGGTGGAATAGGTGAAGGGGTTTAAGAGTATTTATCATGATGAGCACTGAGTATAGAATTATGGAATCACTATGTTTGTACACCTGAAACTAGCATAACACTGTATGTTATTTATACTGGTTAAAGAAAAAAAATGCATGCTAAAAAAAAAAAAGGAAAGGATAAAAAGCACTGTAACTATAGACTGAATTGTACCCTCTGCCCCAATAATTCAGAATGTGACTGTTTAAGACAGGGTCTTTAAAGAGGTAATTAAATTAAAATGAGGTCATTATGGTGAGCCTTAATCCAACCTGACTAGTGTCCTTTTAAGAAGAAGAAATTCAGACATACAAAGATGCCAAGAGCTCGGGTACAGAGGAAAGACCATGTGAGGCCACAGGGAGAAGACAGACATCTGCAAGCCAAGAAGAGAGGCCTCAGGGTATACCAAACCTGTCAACACCTTGACCTTGAATTTCTAGCCTCCAGAACTATGAGAAATAAATTTCTGTTGTTTAGGCCACCCAGTCTGTGGCATTTTGTTATGGCAGCCCTAGAAAATGAGTACAACAAATATAATAAAATACTTTTATTATTATAAGTTGTTGGTGAAATTATGCCTGTGTTTTATGCCTTGACACTTATTCTGTTTATGACTTTCCCTTATTCCCTCCCTCTCCCTCCGTTTACTTCCCCCTTGCCCTTTCTTCTTTTCCTTATTGTTTTCTTTCAACAAGTATATTTAGGGGACATAATGTATGGCTAGCTTTGTGAATACTTAAGTACTAAGGTATGCAAAGCATGACTTGATTCCTATCTTTACAAAATTAAATCTGGTAGATGTTAACTATGTATTACTTTGACAAAAGAAGAAAAATGGAGAAATTCATCTCAACATTCTCCAACACACACATGTATTAGGAATTATATAAAAACATATTGCTAATTATACTGACAATACAAAATAACAGTCTATGTTTTGCAGTTTGATAAAAGCTACTTGTGTCAAAGTCATGTGTAATCAAAGCAAATCATCTCAGGTTGCTTTGTGACATAAGTCCTTAAGTTCTGATATACTTGAACAATAAGTTACTGATCACTAGGCAATAGCAGCTGCATACTATTTCCTGGAATACAACCCTATTTTCTTTTTTTTTTATTTTATTATATTTTTGGTGGGGGGATGGGGTAACTGGGTAATGGGCATTAAGGAGAGCATGTGATATAATGAGCGCTGGGTGTTATATGCAACAGATGAATAACTGAACTCTACCTCTGAAACTAATGATGCATTCCTATTTTCTTTAGAGATCACTCCCTATCTCTCCCCCATCCTGCTTTCACTAAATTAGACTTCACATCTTAAAAACATTTCCTCTAGCTTCAACATATTGCCCCATGGTTTTGATGAAGAGGAGACAAAGTGGTCAATTAGGAAAAAAAATTGTTTGATAAAATCCATTGCTATAGCCTGAATGGTGTCTGGCATCTTTTTCCTAGAGAGCATACACGGATGCTCCAAGTGGCACAAATCAAAGTAATGGGTGGTGGTAGTGGGAACAATAGTACACAACTTCAAGTAAAATGAATGATTTCTCTTCCTGAGCCTATCACATGTACAACTTCTCTTCCCAGTCTTCAACATCTGCTTTGGTGGGAAAAATAATATTGGGAGACCACACCAACTATCACTGTACAGAGGAATTAAGTTAAAACACTAGATATATGAGTATGCTCATTAAGAATGAGATGTATGGGGCACTTGGGTGGCTCAGTTGGTCAAGCATCTGCCTTTGGCACAGGTCATGATCCCAAGGTCCTGAGGTCAAGTCCCATGCTTCTCCCTCTGCCCCTTTCCCTCATAAATACATAAATAAAAACTTTTTTTAAGGCTGATCTATATAGAAGCCTTCAGGCAATGGCCAGACGTAGGCAAAACTGTGAAGGAAATAATTTTTTTGACTTTTGCCAGTTTAATAAACTTTATAAAAATATATATTTAGTTTATTATAAATATTACTGATATAAAGAATGTGTGACTCCCAAATAAAATATGTAATAGCCTGTATTGTAAATTCTCTATAGTCAATTAATTCATACAAAATGCTTCCAGTTGATTTTGCCAAGCTCTTATATTTCTAAACAATGTATAAACATTGATGAAGATGCATAGTTCCAACATAAATATCCCCTGATGAGTTTATGTTACAAAGTGTAACAATAAAGGTACATGTTGATTTCACTTGTTTATTATCAATGACTGGGGAGAGTTCTTTGCTGAATTGGATAGTACTTTCTGAATGCTGGAAGAATAGTTTCTCCATTTAGTAGGCTATTCACCATGTAGTAGCTACAGCCAGGATATACTTTCAAGTTCAATCTACATTTTTAATGTTTCTTATCCACAACTTTCGTTAAGTCCACAGCAGACGATCAACAAAACAGTAAACTAAAATCTGATATCTTTTGTTTGCCAATTTTCATAGCATAAATACTCTCATCATGGCCAATTTTAAGTTACCAATATGATGTCGCTGAACAAGCAGCTGGGAAGAGACACACAAGAGAACACTCATATAGTATTTTCACCATGCAATTACAAAAGGCTTAAATATTTCCAAAAGCAAAGATAATAATTAAATGTAATAAAGCAAATAGAAAGTAATAAGTTTTGGATATTACTTTTGTTTTAATGTAATTTATTTAACTATAAATTTACATACATACAAATTTTTAACCCTGACTGTGTTTAACACCTGGCTCCAAAATTTATGAAATAAAACAATTGGCACTCATGAGTGGTGTAAGACAGCTACAACACCCCACTATTGTGTCAGCCAGCTCTTTTTCTTTCAAACTCCTTTTCTCTTCTCTCAGGATGGTTTCATTCTAGGTGCCCACACAACTCTACCTTTTCCCTTAGAAATTCTTCTAACATTTCTTCTACCTAAATAGTCTTCTCTGCCTGCTTTTTATTCTAGGTGCCCATACAACTCTACTTTCCCATGAGCAATTCTTCCAACATTCTACCTAATATTCCAACAATCTACCTAAATATTCTTCTCTCCTGCATTTCTCCATCTTTCCACAATCTGATCTTAGTATTATGGCATTAGAAAGAATATGATAAAGTAATTCACACTAACAAAGTATATGCCAAAAATAGCTAATATATGTCCTGTTCAATAACTGTAATACTAAGACTCCAAATGAATGAATCTCTAATGGTAAAACTTTAATTTGTAATGGTATACCAGGGAACAAAGATATCTGGGGGAAGATCTTTCCAATCACATCATGTACTTGATATGGATATTTTTGTGATTAGTATATTGTGTTAGTTAGGATAACTACACCTCTCTTATATAGCCTGGGGTTAACAATCCTACCAAGTAATTAACCTTCTTTTTACTAAGACAGTCTAAAACACCCAATTCCATCACTACTCCTGTGGTCTAGCTATTGCAAACTACATTTTCCTAAGAATGTCATGTTCCCTTTAGCCTCCAGGTGTTTGCCAAATTATTATCTCTACCTAGAGTACCCACTCCAGTCTTTATCCCTACCTCTTGAGCTTAGCTTCAGATATTCCTGTGTCCGGTGAGCCAGAATTTTCCCTGAGAATCTGCCCAGCCCATGCCACTCTTTCTGAACTGGCAAGCTCCTCACATGTACCCTACAGCATCCTGTGGTAGTCTTGCTTCCTTAGACTCTGTAAATGTCTTATTACTTGTCTACACCATTTGGCTGGGAATTCCACAAAGAGGAGGAAGAAGGTTACTTTGTTCATCAGTTTTTTTCTGACACCCAGAACAACACCCAGAACAACGCCCAGCATCTTGGTGCCACTGGGCAAATACAGGTTGAATTGCAATGCTGATGATTCTGAGGAGGAAAAACCAGAGCACTGATATTATGAACATGCTGCCTATTTGCTTCTCCCTCAGGATATAACTGTATTATTTTGAAGGTCTTTTAAAGAAGATACATTGTACTTGACTGAATTTGATTGGACGAGCAACTGCTTAGCAATACACAGCAGCACCAGCTTCCTGAAACACTACCTTCTATATTCCTGCAAGCGCCTCGGGGGATACAGAAAGTTGTTAAAAAGCCATGCCTAATTATACAAGCAAGCAGAGAAGACACTAGTCACTAGAATCCAACTGAACATTTGCCTGCCTTATTCCATCAGCTTGAGAAATTCCAACACTCCACATAAGATAATGACAGAAATCTTTCAACCACGGTTTGCCAGGAATAGAGTAGCTATCTCTCTTCTGTAGTGAGTATGAACCAGATGTGAAAATAAATGAAATCTTGACAAAACTTCCTGACTTTCCAACCTGATAGACTTGTTTTGTAGATAAGGAAAAGTTATGACACATTACATCATCTGTCAGACACACTGCTTAATTTGAATCTCAATTCCAGTAATCATTACCAGAAAAGAGAAAAATGATGCTTTTGATCAAAGCCAGTCAAAGAGGTTGTGTCCTCCTCCTCCCATTCTTCTGGAAGGCAATTCTATTCAAATTTAAAACTGAAGCCACTTTTTCCCTTCCTTACAGAGCTGAAATCTCAGAAAAGAACAGCACACTATTAAATACTATTACTAGCAGCTAGTACAAAAGGACAGGGATTTGCATTAGAACAAGTGCTAAGAGTTGAGCTTCAGGCAAGGAAAGATCATTATTTATAACAAGCGGATCTGCTTCTATATGATTAACGGAAGAACAGCGAATTAACGCTGTTATCTTAATATTGTTTAAATGGCCTCTACAATGTGGTGCTGAGCCAAGCCAGCCAGAGTGGATAACACAAAATAAATGTCAATCCAAGAGAGATTTCTGGGAAACATTTTCACCCGGAGTAAATTTGCTTAATTAATGGCCTCAAAATGATAAGCTCTGATAAGCCTCTGCTGTATGGTATTATTTTATTTGGGGAAACAGGGCACAGCCCGATTTAATGGGATTGGTAAAACTGGTAAGCTTCTGGATAATTATCAGCCATTTTAATGATTTCTTCTTTTCCAAATGTAGTTCATGCCCTAGGTTATCTGGGGAAATGGATGAGGAAAGTATGAAACTAGAATGGGAGCATTTTATTACCTGTGGCTTTAACTGTCTGCTTGAACAGGAAGTTGAGTTTTTAAGACACAAATAACAAGCTTTCTATTACCCTTGAAATAAGACTTCATTAGATGACTGCTTTAGAATCAGCCAGCCATAATAGGTGAAACTCCATGTTAAAGCAGATTTAGATGGGAATGTGTTACTAACTGTCCTAAGATTAGAAGTTGCCTTTATAAGGCAGTGAGGTGAAAACTAGGAAAGTCTCCTCCGCTCTCCTCAGCCTTTCTCTTCACCCCACTTTAAGCACCTTTTTAATTTGTTTTTGTTTTTTGTATTTTCTTTTTAGGGAAGACTGCTGCGTTCCTACCCTCCCCTGCCCCTTTGGTGACAATCATCTGCTTACATTTCTCAGCTTTTTTCCTTGCCTGCTTATTGTCCTTTCTCTCTAGCAGTACTTAGAGAAGTACTGTGTAGGAGAACACAATAGTTCTTTTAGGACTTACATTCCATGATACTAAAGTCAATGCTGCTGTGACCTTTGGAAAGTGACCACAAAGTGACCTGAAAGTTGTACAACTTTTTAAGAAAAAAATCCTTATAATAATCCTGGATGGCCTCCTAATGAGTATGTATTTTCATACCACTACATGCACTTTCATATTTTTGCTTGTTTATTACATTTTTAATTATTAATCTGAATGGATTTGAAATATAGATTCCGATAATCTGTACTCAAACTCTTGTAAACTCTATTGTAAAGTGTATCTGTACTCTTATGGACTATCAATAATAAGAAATCAATTTGGAAATTGCAATTAGAGTTCATTCTGTTTTCCATGCAGTTGTCCTTCTTAAATATGCCCAGAACACGTAAGGGGAAATAAGATCTGTGCTTTTATTGCAGTGTTTCTATCAAGTATTTTCCAAGTAATAGACTATTTTCAAGAAGTGTTAAGATAAAGAGTTTCAAGGTCAAATTCATTTGGAATATGAGGGTTTTGGTTTTTTTTGTTGTTGTTAGTTTGTTTTGTTTTTTCTTTACTGTAGGATTTCTCAGAATCCTTGGTAGGTTAATGGAAACTGAGAAGCATTAAGAGGGAACGCAGAACACTACATAAAACAAATCCCCCCCCCAAAAATAAATTTCCTTGATTATGGAATCTTTCTTTTGCAGTCTCTTTATAGACCAGTTCTTCACACACAGAGAGAACCCATTTGGGGAAATTCTACTTCATTG
Organism: Ailurus styani; assembly: GCA_002007465.1. Taxonomy (NCBI): domain Eukaryota; kingdom Metazoa; phylum Chordata; class Mammalia; order Carnivora; family Ailuridae; genus Ailurus; species Ailurus styani. The sequence goes on along the minus strand of LNAC01000472.1, from coordinate 350,931 downwards.
CAAGTTTTCTGGTAAAAATCATGGTGATCTGGCTGTGCTTGAGAGGGGGAAAGATAGCATGTATACTGTCCTCGTTCTCCTCACTGCTATGGAAGTAACCAACAAATTACATATGACGGGTTAAATTGTGCCCTCTAAAAAGGTACAGACATACCTCATTTTACTGTGCTTCACTTTATATTGCTTTGTGGATATTTTGTTTTTTACAAACTGAAGGTTTGTGGCAACTCTGCATCAACCAAGACTACAGGTGCCATTTCTCCAACAGCATTTGTTCACTTTGTTTCTTTGTGTCACATTTTGGTAATCCTTGCAATATTTTAAACTTTTCATTATTGTTATTTTTTTATGGTAATCTGTGATCAGTACAGTGATGTTATTATCACTGTTTTGGGGAGTCATGAACCATGCTGATATAAGACAAAGTTAATGGACAGATGTTCTATGTGTTCTGACAACTCCAAACAGCTGTCAATCTAACAGCCATTTCCATATCTCTCTCCTTCTGCTTGGGCCTCCTCATTTCCACCAAAACATTGAAATTAGGCCAGTTAGTAACCATACAATGGCCTCTAAGTGTTCAACTGAAAGGAAAAGTCACATGTCTCTCACCTTAAGTCAAAAGTAAAAATGATTGTTTGGAAGGCACATCAAAGGCTGAGAGAGGCCAAAACCTAGACCTCCTGCACCAGTAAGCCAAGTTGTGAATGCAAAGGAAATGTTCTTAAAGGAATTAAAATTACTACTCCAGTGAACACATGAATAAAAAAGTAAAACAGCCTTATTGCTGATATGGAGAAAGTTTTAGCAGTCTGGAGAGAAGATCAAATGAACCACAATATTCCCTTAAGCCAAAGCTTAATCTAGACCCAGGCCCTAACTCTCTTCAATTTTATGAAGGCTGAGAAAGTGAGGAAGATGCAGAAGAAAGTGTGAAGGTACCAGATGTTGGCTCATGAGGTTATGGAAAGAAACTGTCTTTGTATCATAAAAGTGCCAAGGTGAAACAGGAAGTGCTAATGTAGAAACTGCAGGAAGTATCCAGAAGATCTAGCTAAGAACATTAAGGAAAGTAGTTACACTAAACAACAGATTTCCAATATAGATGAAATAGCTTTCTGTTGAAAGCAGCAGTCATCTAGGACTTTGATAGCTACAGAGGAGAAGTCAATACCTGGCCTTCAAAGCCTCAATGCACAGGCTGAATTTCCTGTTAAGGACTGATGCAGCTGGTGACATGAATTTAAAGCCATGTTCACTGACCATTTTCTAAATCTTAGAGCCCTAAAGCATTATGTTCAATCTACTCTACCTTTTTCCTATAAACAATACAATAAAGCCTAGATGACAGTGCATCTGTTTACAACATGGTGTACTGCATTATTTTAAGTCCACTGTTGAGATCTACTTCTCAGCAGGGAAAAAGATTCCTTTCAAAATATTACTGCTCATTGACAATGCACCTGGTCACTCAAGAGCTCTGATGGAGATGGATGATAAGATCAATGTTGTTTGGGGCACCCCGGGTGGCTCAGTCATTAAGCATCTGCCTTCAGCTCAGGTCATGATCCCAGGGTTCTGGGATCCAGCCACGCATGGGCTCCCTGCTCAGTGGGGAGCCTGCTTCTCCTTCTCTCACTCCGCCTCCCTGTCTTTAGTCTCTCACTGTGTCTTTCTCCATTAAATAAATAAATAAAATCTTAAAAAAATTTAAAAAAAAGATTAATGTTGTTTTCATGCCTGCTAACACAGCATCCATTCTGTGGTCCATGGATCAGGAGTGATTGCAGCTTTCAAGTCCTACTATTTAAGAAATACATTTCATAAGGCTATAGCTCCCATAGGCAGTAATTCTTTTATGGATCTGGGCAAAATCCACTGAAGCCCTTGTGAAAAGGATTTACTGTTCTAGATGCCATTCAGAACATCCATGATTCACGGGACGAAGTCAAATTATCGACATTCTCAGGAGTTTGGAAGAAGTTGATTCCAACCCTCCTGAATGACTTTGAGGGGTTCAAGACTTCCATGGAGGAAGTAACTGTGGATGTGGTGGAAACTTCATTAGAACTAATTTAGAAATGGAGCCCAAGGATGTGACTGACCTACCACAATCTCATGATACAGTTTGAACAGATGAGGGCTTGCTTTTTATGGATAAACAAAGAAAGTGGTTTTCTTGAGATGGAATCTGCTCCTGGTGAAGATGCTGTGAAAATTACTGAAGTGACAACAAAGCATTTAGAATATGACATAAACCTCATTAGTAAAGCAGCAGAAGGGGTTGTGAGGATTGCTTCCAATTTTGAAAGAAGTTGTACTGTGGGTAAAATGTTATCAAATAGTAGCACATGCAACAGAGAAATCATTTGTGATAGGAAAAGTCAGTTGTTGACACAAACTCCACTGCTGTCTTAGGAAATGACCACAACCACCCCAACTTTCAGCCACCACCACCCTGATCAGTCTGCAGCCATGAGCATTGAGGCAAGACCCTCCACCAGCAAAAAGATAATGACTCACTGAAAGCTCAGAGGATGGTTAGCATTTTTTAGCAATAAAGTATTTTTAAATTAAAGTATATGCATTATATTTTTTGACATAATGCTTATTTCACACTTAATAGACTGCAGTATAGTGTAAACATAACATTTATATGCACTGGAAAACAAAACAAAACAAAACAAAATCATTTGACTTGCTTTTTTTTTAAGATTTTATTTATTTATTTGAGAGAGAGAGAGTAAGAGAGAGAGCATGAGAGGGGAAGAAGGTCAGAGGGAGAAGCAGACTCCCCATGGAGCTGGGAGCCTGATGTGGGACTCGATCCCCGGACTCCCAGATCATGACCTGAGCCAAAGGCAGTTGCTTAACCAACTGAGCCACCCAGGCACCCTTGACTTGCTCTTTATGATGTTTGTTTTTTAGACCATGGTGGTCTGAAGCTGAAACTGTCTCTGAGGTTGAAATCCTAATGGGGTATTTCTGAATGTGATCTTTGTTGGATACATGGTCTTTACAGATGCACTCAGGCTAGGGTGTGGTCATTAGGGTAGACTTAATCCAATCTGACTGGTCTTATAAAAAGAAGGAAATTTGGATACAGAGACAGACACACAGAGGAAGGCAACATAAAGGCATACAGGTAGAATGTGACATGAAAATGGAAGCAGAGATTGGAGGGATGAATCTACCAGTTAAGGGACGTTAAAGCGTGCTGGCTTTCACCAGAATCTAGGAGAGACAGAGTAAACAGATTTTCCCTCAGAGGGAATCAGCACTGCTGACACCCTGATTTAGGATGTCTAGCCTCTAAGACTGACAGAATGAATTTCAGTTGTTTAAGCCACCCAGTATGTGATAACTTCTTAGGAAATTAATACAGATTTTGCAAATATGAAGTGGTGTGCCTCTATAACAAATATCTAAAAATGGGGAAGTGGTTTTGAAATTGAAAAATGTTAGAAGCTGGAAGAGTTTTGAGGTACTTAATCGAAAGAGCCTAGCTTGTCTTTAAGAAAGTGTTAGTAGAAATATGGATGTCAAATGAACTTTCGGTGAGAACTGAGACAGAAATGAGGATTATTAGAAAGGGGAAGAAAGGCAGTCCTTCTTACATAGTGGCAGAGAAAACGGATGAGTTATTTTTACTGATGGGAGGCAAGTCGAACATATCAGGGATCAACTTAGGTGTTTATTTAGCTGAAGAGTTCTCCAGGCAAACTGTGGAAGGCACAACCTGGATTCCCATTGCTGCTTATAACAAATGTGAGAGGAAAGAGATAAAATGAAGGAATTCTGCCTCAAGACGACCTCAGAATCTAGTTTAAGATACCATGTTTATTATTTTTGTATAGGATCTCTTTCCTTCTCCGAGAAGATAACCCCACAAACGCAAGTATCCTAGTCTGTTCTGTTCACTAATATTTCCCAACTGTTCAGATGCTCTTACAGGTTCAATACGCACTAAGGGATGAATAAAACGAATGCATGAGGCTGAAATTCTCAAATTAGGTCCAACGTTTCTCATGCCTAGGTTTTCCAACAGGCTTATAAAAGATTCATACTTCTTATAGTTTTTGTAATTACAAAAATATAATATCTTCATCTCCAAATGAAAAGAATTTGCATAACTATACAGGTATTACAACAGAGATATTGACATAAATAAATCAAAATCAACCTGATCACAGGACTCAAAACAGGGGCTTTTATTTAACTTCTCTGAAGAATAATTAAGGAGTGTCAGATAAAGAATAGTTTATTTAATACAGATGCAAATTTGAGGCCACATATGAAATTTGTTCTCAAGTAAGGTCTTAGCATTTTATTCTTAGGATGAGATTTGGTAACAGCTGGGTAGGCTTTAATCGCATAAATCCTATAAACAGTAATGGCAAAGAAAGATCCAAGCCTCCAAAGAATACATTAAAGCCATAAAAAATGATGGCTGCCTTTATTTTTAAGTTAATCAAACTGCCACCTTAAATCCCTGTTGTTTTAAAAATGCTGCATAAAATGATATAGACTTTATATGAACAACCCAATATGTTAGGCAATGAAAACAATAACCAAATTGACTTTGCCCACCCCTTTCTCTGCTCAATTTTCATACAACTAGTCTTTTAAGAATAGCTATTACTCTGCTATCAATTAGTTAAAAGTTTTATCATCTTCTTCATTGCTATATTTGCATATATGCCATTTTCTGGTAATAGAGATCTTTAAATATACTATTTAAAAAGTAATTTTGTAGATGCAAAAAAACACTAAAAGTCATTGTAATTTTAATTCATGTGAAAACATGTACATCTAGGAAACATTTCCTTATGTTCCTCAGATTTATAATCAAGGTTTTTTGTTGTTGTTTTTTTTTTTTTGCAAGTACAAGGTATCAAGTTAATGTTTATTACACACATATGCTTTTGACCACCCATTGGCTTCCAATTTCCCATGTTACTAAGGTTTTTCAAATTAATCTCCTTACATATTTCTTGTATACTTCTGTTCTTGGTGACCCCACTTTTGCTGCCTTACTCACTATTACCTGTATATACTATTTCATGAAGGCTCTTAAGTCATCACTCTAAACTCTCTACCTTCTTTTCCCTACTCCTCATCATGCCTAAGTTAGGTTTCAAAGACATTCCTCTCCTTAGTTTTCAACTTGGGCAATCAGACTCATTCTTTAAGTCCTGCAACAGGTTCATATATCTGCCATAGCTTCCCCAACTCCTACAGGTAGTTACTCAGTCCCTCTCTTTACTCTATTTTTATGTTAGCATTTGAGGCATGTTTCTGTGAAAAGCTTATCATACTGTTATTATAATTGGAGGCCCACCTTTTTAATAAAATTGTGGGCTCTCCCAAGCAAGAACTGTAATTTTTTAATACTTTTATCTCCAGTGCTTTGACCAGTACCTGACACAACTTACAGCCTCAGTAAGTATTAATGAACATATCAAACAAAAGAGAAGTTCAGAAAGAAAAAGCAAAAATCAAGTCAATAGTTATTTGTGCTACTGCCATATTAAGTCAAACATTATGGAAAATAAGTAGACCAACTTACATGACCATCTTTATTTCTCTTGGTGCAAATTTCGGGGTCTAACTTAGTATGGTGAGGTAACATTTGGTGGGACTGCAGAATAGATTAGTGCATGTTAACCTTTAAAGTAATATTCAGAGATAATTTTTTTTCTCTAAAAGTTTTTTTAATCTCTTTTTTCAATCTTTCTAAAAGTTTCCCTAAATTTCTCACATTATTCAATGCCTTCCTTCCTTCCTTAACCAGCCTCTGCTTAGTCTTCCCCCATATGATTATGGTAAGAGAATATGAGTTTTTTTCTTCAGCTAATACAAGTAGAGTTCTCCAGTAGAAACGGCTCATAACAAACCCTCCTAATACACTGATGGATTAATAAGGAAATGTAAAATGTAAATGTAAATGTAAAATTTAAAAATTTAATTATCACCATATCTATGTTTTGTCATTTTTCTTGTTTTACTTTCTCATGTAAAATTTTAAACATTCCAAATGTAGAGAGGTTGGCATAAAAAACTCCTACCACCAATTAGCTTCAACAATTATTAGTGTTTTTAGTGTTCTATCCTAATTGTTTTAAAGTAAAGCTCAAATAACAACAACAACAAGCAAAACAAACAAGAACTAAAAGGTAATTCTTAGGAGTTTTATAGGGAGTAAAGGCTAGGTTTTCAAGAGAGCAAAGACCTGCTTTGCACCTGTTGCAGCAAGAGTCAAGAAAATAAAACCACCTTGTAAAAGGCCCAGAGAGAAGTCACGTGTCTGTCTGGTGTGAGGGGGTATGCTTGCACTTGTAGGGTGCATTGATTTTGATGTCTATGGAATGAAGATCAAGACTTACCCTTGAATAGGAAATGATTTTCCTCTCTCTTGTGCTTTTCCTCCAGTCAGTAATTGTCACGTCGCATCTCTAGCAAATCGGTGGTGATGAGAATTACAGGAAGAAGCAGTGGAGGAACCCTAGTGTCCTCCCCATCATCTACAAGTGGAATATCCCCTCCGCCTTGGATTCAGTACCTAATAAAAGTTCTGTTTATTCCAATGTAAAAAAATAAGGTTTCATGCCTTTTATACTGCAAGGTAAGCTGAATCATTGTCATTACTCAGTTATTCTCTCATTCCTGCATTCATTAAACATTTATTTATCTCCCTGTATTTTCCTCTCAGAGTGGACTTGTAAGTTAATGACAGAATAACAGAAATTAAACTAACTGCCACAAGAACATCAACAAAAACTAACAGATTATTTGTACACTCTTTGTTTGATGTCTCTCTGTCTAGGGAGTCAGTTAGGATGCTACTATGATAGCCTAAAAGTAAGAACTAAACTGTGAGAATAGCTGTGAAAGTGGAAAGGACATTGCACTTGACATAGTTTGGCCTGCTGAGCTTCCTGAGCCCTTCCCATAGGCCCTAGCTCAACATAGAGACCTCAGCGGCCAGTGCCACTCTTTAACCTGTATAATAAGATTACATCGGGCAGCTGAACAAAAGGAATCCATCCAGAGGCCGAGCTAGGCCAGTTTACTTTTTTTTTGTCTAGAATTTGAACTAAGAGGTAGCATGAAAGAAATAAACTTGTAGAGTTCAAGTAAGTTACACTAAAAGTAAATATTATAGGAAAGATTCAAGGATTTCATCTGCTGTGGTCCCAAAAAGCTGTCTTGAATCCAGAATTACTCTCCTAATTAGAGCCCCACTGATTTTTTTTTTGCTAGTCAGTGGTTCCTTTCTTGATTGACTTCTGAAGACTTACAACCTTTAATCTACCCTTCATTTCAACTGACTTTTTTTGAGCTTTTTAAGGGAAGTTGTTTCTTACAATGAAAAAACCTAGGCTTAAATAAACAATATTTGCTCAGCAGATTATCTGTCTCGCTTCTATACTTAGTACTCATTCATTTTCATAGTCGTTTCTCACTGTCGTCTATGAACTCTTTTTTTTTTTTTTTTAAGATTTTATTTATTTATTTGACACAGAGAGAGAGATTACAAGTCGGCAGAGAGGCAGGCAGAGAGAGAGGAGAGAGGAGGAAGCAGGCTCCCTGCCGAGCAGAGAGCCCGATGCGGGCCTCGATCCCAGGACCCTGGGATCATGACCTGAGCCGAAGGCAGCGGCCTTAACCCACTGAGCCACCCAGGCGCCCTCGTCTATGAACTCTTTAACAACCAGAGGGGCTAACATTTACTGTTTCATTCTTACATCCCATATAACTTGGGATATTATTGTGCATACTAAATCTTTGTTAAAATAATAAATAAATAATGCATATGAGAAACACTGGGGAGATAGAATCTAGGGGGAATGGTATTCAGATAAAGAGAAGCCAAAAAATGATTCTGCAATGTGATTAATTTGCATTATAATCTGACTGATTGGTTTCATTTAAATACGTGTTAGGAAATTTCCTGCTTTTTAAAAGTATAATAACCTGCCACATATTAAAAATATAAGTTATTAAGAACCCTAAGAGGGTTTGTGAGTTAATGAATTCAAATTATCTGGCGCTTAGTTCAACAAGAGTGGCAAAACAGCAATTTCACTCCACAAATACAAGATAAGATTAGAGGATGGATGGATTCCTTTGGGAAAGGAGATTAAACTGGCAGAACAAAGGTATAGCTTTTATTTCTCTCTTAGGGAAACAAAACTTATGGTAGTACCCTAAATTGAGAATAAGTGACCACCCACTCTAAAACTATCTTATTAGCAGATTAAGGGCTAATGTTGATGACTGTCTAACATAATTATTTCATGCAATTTATAATTGGCTATTTTTCAAAGTCAATGTACCTTATATGTCCATGAAAGGACTGCAATAAAGAATAGCAAAGGAGTAATTTGTGACATATACTTTCCCTTTCAAGGAGCAGCCTCTCAAACAGCTGTTATATAATATTGATTATTCCAACAACCTAATTGATAAAGGTATGACTGGCTGCATTCCTTAAAGATGATGATTTTAATTCCCATAGACCATGAAACAAACAGGTGTGGCCTGTGGAAGAATCAATAAAGATTTCCCTTCCCTCTTTAAGTTCATTTCAGACACATTAGAATCTAGAGGGAAATGATACAGTATACACATATTTTATTACTATCATATTACTGTAGTGAGTTAAAAAGAATCTTTACTTAACTAATTATATTGAATATATTTACATATTTGATGGAATTACTTTCTGCTAAAATAACTTTTGATACAATGCCACTATCACAAAATTCGAATATACTAAACCATTAGAAATATAAAAAGTTAGAATCTTTATTTCGCTCACAGTTATATCTCTCTTTCTCCTGCCCCAATACTACCATTTCTTTTCTTTTTTTTTTCTTTTTGACACATTTAAGTGAAGACACCCTTTGAGAACCCATTCACTTGAAGTCTTGGTTATACAATTGATTTTTAAAGTGACTTATATCATTCAGGTTATTTGGACATACTGGGAAAGTTTCCAGACCTTGGCAAAAACCCAAATTGAACTTTCCTCCAAAAAGTCAGGAAGAATTTCATTAACCTTTCAGTAAGAGGAGGTGTATTTCTCATTTGTTCAAGTCTAAGGCCATGTATACCCAGGGGAACAAAACAGCCAGACCATAGCACAGTGATCTTTATTTACATCATGGCTTATATTTGGAAAAACAAAATGTTGGGATTGTCTTTATAGTCAATAAATGGTTAGTTCCATCCTTTATACTTTTATATACATGTGTAAGCATTTATGTTCATAATACTCTGTAATAGTCATTAGTGTACTCATAATAATGCCACTGAGTCAATGCAGTATTTTGATGTTCTTTCTCAACTGGGAAAAACAGATTAAGTGAAAGGGAAAAAACTAACATTTATGACTCTTAAAATAATTTTAAATATTTTTGACAACAAAATGAATATAAGTAATGGTCAATTCTGACCATTTCCTACTGTATGGTTGATAAATGGTTTGACAAGGCAGAAAAAAACAGGGCACTTAAGTTAAAATTAAATGATCAGATGAATTTAGGCAAAATTTTTATCATCAGTGTTATGTAAAGGCTTTTCCATAAAGTGAATTTTCTAGATATTAATGATATCATGAAATATTTACTCAAACCAGAAGCCAAATTAAACTAATTATAGAACTGCTTCAGTTATGTCAAAATTAAGGTTTGTTTGATAATAACTAATACTTCTCAATATTTTTCTAGACTAGGCAAATATTTATCAAATTAAATATTTAGGTTAAGTCAGATCTTTATTCGGGGGGAGAGCAGAAAGTAGAATAGTTACTCTGACAATTTTGTGAGAGGTGTTCCTCTCACAATTTTGAGTTTGTGGGCTTGATGTAAAAATAAAGGAATGATGAAAATATTCAGGGGAGTAGAAGAAGAAAAGATAGGGAATGGAGCAATAGAACCAACAAAAATAACTAAAATATTATTCATCTGTCTCATTTCATATCAAGTGATTCAATTAATTAATGGGTAATCTCCAGTATTTGTTTCTGTTTAGGAAAAAAACTGTTAATTCAAATGTACATTATATGTTTAATTTTGCTCATCTTTGAACATCACAGTAAAGTATCCGATTTTTAAAATTCCTCTGTAGATCTTAGAATGGTACATTTTTAAAAAGTTGAATAAAGATACAATGGATTCTTTTTGATTTTTGTGACTTTCATGTCAATTACTCTACTTAACTTCCTTGTTAGAACTTGCACATCAGCAGGTAGTATGGAGTTCTGCAGCATATCTTTCAATATATCTACTTAGAAAGTGCCCTTTGAACTTAAACTTCTTGCTATCATATCAGTAAAGTGATTCCCATTACAAATGGATGCATTAACTATTCCCAGCCTATGTAAGAATCCATTTTTATTAACATCTTACATATCCATACAGTCTCTTCAGAAAATAAACAAGAAGAGTTCATTGTTTCTGCAAATAATATTAACCAAATAATGAAAAGGATTGCTAGTAGCGATCCTATTTTTGTGCTGCTATGGTGACATTGTGAACTTCTGACGTTCTTTAGGTAGCTGTCCTGCTGCTCATTCCAAATTTGTCAGATTATTTGGCACCTGGTCTGACCTTAATGTCTCGAATGAACTGCTGAGCTATGAAGTGTTCTGATTTTTCAATGCTTTGCCAAATTCTTCCCCGCCATCCCCTGCCACCTTTAAAATAACAAGGTCAATCACACAAAAGAAAGATGGCAGAATTTCAGGTCCAATGATGTTGATTATCAGCATAACACATACGGTTCAGCATGACATCAACTTGACCTTGAAGACTATGGCAAGTCCAGTTGGAATTGGCAAAGATTACTCAAAAAAGCAACTGTAAAGGCAAGGGCCCAATTTTCTAAAGATACTTCACCAAACAACTAAGAAAGTGCATTTTAAAGTCTGTTTTCAAAGCTACCGTCACTTGTTTTTAATTACTTTTCAGGAAAACATTAATGTTAACTTGCCTTGGTCACATCCAAATAAATAAATTCTGAATTAATGAAGCACGCACATTCTTCAAATAAATTTGTCCTAATGAGTTGCATGGGTAATTTAAAGAAGTTGTGAAGATGGTAAAAACAACACAGTAGTGGTAGATAATGACACTCGGAAATGTAAAGAATCCTTTCTTATTATTTGAATCAGGGAGAATTCCAGAGAAAGAAATACCCCAAAAAAGGAGTAATTTACATAGACCTGCATCTTCTTTCATTGCCTAAACATTGCCTATGTTTTATTTCTTAAATAAAAATAAAAGATTTTTTATTTTTTAAATTTAAAATTTAAAGATTTTAGTTTGAGAGAGAGAGTGAGAGAGAGCATGAGCAAAGTGGGGAGAAACACAGACCCTCTCCCCCACCTGAACTGAGCAGGGACCTGATGCAGGACTTGATCCCAGGCCCCTGGGATCACGACCTGAACCAAAGGCAGACACTTAACCAACTGAGCCACCCAGGCACCCCTGCTTATGTTTTATCTTTCCTAATCTTGTAGAAGTAATCCCATCTCTTCTTATAGTACAGTCTTTTTTAATTTGGTTTTAGGTAGGCTAACATTAAAATACCCTCAAGTTTACCTGAAAATATCATACTTTTACCTTAGACTTTCCCAACTCAGCATGCAAGGCAAATTATATTACAGTTCTGATTCCTATTACAATAGGGCTATATAAGAGACATGCTATGATGTATAATGAATACGGAAATACTATTAGGACTAACATATACACAGAATGTAAGGAATAAAATTTGTTTAATATATATATTTATGTAAATAGTCTAGAGGAAACTATCCACCCAGGAAGTAAACCTTCATTCAAGATCCCTTAAAGACAGCTAATAGAGTATAAGTTGTTTTTTATTCATTCAAACAAGAATTTTATTGAAGACCAGCCATATGCATAATGCCATACATACACAGTAAATCATATCATAGAACTTGGAAGTAGGAGAAATGTCAGTAATCCGATAATGTTTTATAGATGGAAAGAGTGATGCCCAGGGAGGTTAAGTAACACATCCTAAAGTAACAATGGCTAGAAATATAACAGGACTAGACTACTGATGTTATGTTCTTTCCACAAAACCATGGTTTGTCTTCATTTGTGTGTAGCTAATGTATGCTTTTTAGAAGTATGTAGAAGATTCTTACCTTTGGAATGAAACAGTATTAAAAATACTACTGGTGAATATCTCTGTATGTGCATGTGTGTGTGTGTGTGCGTGTGTGTGTGTGTGTGTGTGTGTGTGTGTGTATGTATGCCTGATAATACTGCTATACTTCCAATGTAAATAATTACTATTTTCAAAGCCAAAGTTCACTTCAAAATTATTCTCCATATTTCATTTTCAAAGATATAATTCTTCAGAGAGGCTAAAAAAAAAGTGGTTTGCTCCTAGTAGCAATTTTTTCCTTAGCTCTTTTTATAGTAATTCAAAGTAAAATATTGTTTGTTGGTCCTTCCCTTCTCCCTTTTTAAGTCACAGAATTCATTCAGCTGATGAAGTCTTCAACTGGGCACCAACACAATGCCAACATGATTCAGCAGTAATGTATGTAATTATTCAAACCTGGAATGGTACCTGGAATGATGTAATTAATGTTATACTCAATGATAGGATATTTCAATTGCCAGAGATAATGGATTTTTTAAAAAAAAGTATGTTGGATCATATATCCATCCTAATTAGGGCTAAGGAAAAGTCAAAGGAAAGTCAGATGAAAAACATACTAAGGATATTATAAAAATATTATCTACTCTGCAATCTTCCCCAACCTTTCCAAATACTCTTTGACCACCTCTTTTAACCTTTTTCTTGTCACTAAATTTACCTTTTCTCCCCAGATATAGTACCTGATGTAGTCAGAGCTCAGTACATGTTTGCTAAGTAAATGAAGGAATAAACCTAATAAATGTAGTATTTCTTTACATGCAACATTAGATATCTTGAACTTAGATAACTTTGTAGTTATTTTTCACATGCCTCATTGCACCTAATGGTACCTGAGCATAAAAAGTACCTGGGTGGATTCTTACTAAAAAAAAACAGATTTCTAGAACACACCCTGGGAGAGTTTTGGGGAACTTTAAATTAAATGTAAACCAGGAGAGTTATATGATCAAGTAGTTTGGGATGATCTAGAGAATTTCCTATTTATGCTGCATATTTCCAGAACATTAAAAGAACACTTTAAAGTTTATATTATTTATATTTTCAATGGAGAAATTAATCATTTATTCTAATTTTATAATGAAGTTCACATTACAAATATTTATCTAGTTCTTATATTAGGGTCATAGGCACACAGAGGCTTCATGCATCATATGGGCCTTTATAGCACATGAGGGAAATGAACATGTAAAAATAAATTATGAGAGCCCAGAAATAGATTTACATAAATACAGTCAACTCGTATTTGGCAAAAGGGTAAAGGCAATATAATGAAGCAAAGATAATCTTTTCAACAACTGGCCATTCACATGCAAGGATACGAATCTAGATCCAAACTTTATACTCAACATAAAAATTAACTCGAAATGGTTCACAGACCTAAATGTAAAGTGCAAAATTATAAAACTCCAGGAAGATAACAGAAAAAAAATCTAGATGTCCTTGAGTATGACAGTGATATTTTAGATACAATACAAAAATTACGATACATGAAAGAAATAATTGGTAAGTTGGACTTCATCAAACTTTTTTAAATGCTATGACAACTATGAAAGACAATATGATCCTCTTACCGTATGGCCCATCAGTCACTCCCCTTAGTATTAATCCAGATGAACTGAAAGCTTATGCTCACACAAACACCTGCACATGGATGTTTATACAGTTTTATTCATAACTGCCAGAATTTGGAAGCAACCAAAATGCTTTTGAGTAAGGAAATGGGTAAACTGAAATAGACAATAGAATCTTATTCAGCACTAAAAAGAAATAAACTATCAAGCCATCAAAAGACATAAAGAAGACTTAAGTAAAAAAGTCAGCCTGAAAAGGCTATATACTGTATGATTTCAACTAAAAACTATGGAGATAGTAAAAAGATCAATGGCTGCCAAAGGTAAGGGGGAAGTAGGGGAATGAAAAGGAAGAGGATTTTTAGGGCAGTTAAAGTATTCTGTGTGGTAATATAATAATAGGCACATGTCATTTTACATTGTTCAAAACCCATACAATAATATTAAAAGAAAGAAAGAAAGAAAGAGAGAGAGGAAGGAAGAAAAGAAGGAAGATGGTGTATAATACCAAGAAGTAACCCTAAGGTAAAATACGGACTTTGGGTGATGATGATGTGTCAGAGTAGGTTCATCAATTTTAACAAATGTGCCACGCTGTTGGAGAATGTTGATAATGGTGGACACTATGCATATCTGGGAGTAGGGAGTACATGGGAAATCTCTGTACCTTCCTCTTAATTTTGCTGTATACCTAAATCTGTTCAAAAAACTAAGTCTACTTAAAAAATAAATTATAACACAATATGGTAACAATTTGACATTTTTGCAGGTTTAGAGGTAGCACATTAGGTGGCTGGAAATAAAAAAGAAACAAAAATCTGATCAGGGGATAGGATTCTAGGACTCTAAAACTTAGAGACTTACTTAAGAATCTTCATCTAGACTCCTCTAGATTTCTGAGTCAAAGCATCCCAAGAAAATGCCATTTTTCTAATATTTCTTTTTGTAAAGTTGATAAGAACAGATGATGAAAACCGAATTGTAAATATGACTTAATTTTCTACTTGATTTGATGAATCAATGGAGATTAACATTATATTGAATTCAGAAAGGAGGTAGGTCTCAGAAAAGTCATTAGCTTAGTATATCTTGGTGGGCTTAGTATTTCTGTCTCTGTACTGCTAACTACAGAAGTCAACTTCATTCACTTTCTTAATATTAGGTATGAGATGATTAGAATTTAAGAAAACAAATTTCTTGGTGGGAGGGCTGATGCTTTTAACAGAACTCTCCTGCTGAGTGCCCTATCTGAATTTAAGAAGCTGGCTTTTAAGGACAATAAACATGTGAACAGAGTAAGACAAGTATCCCTCAGTCCTCAAGCAAGATTGCATGCAGTGAGGGAGGTGAGGCAGAAGCTATAATAATTGTCTATTATGAACAAGTATTTTATGAGAATGTCAGACTATCTCATTTAATTTGCCAACCAATCATTAAGATAAGCATTACCGTTATTTATAGATGAGAAACATGAAGTCCAAAGGTCACATACTCCATCGGAGACTTAGATCTCTAGGTGAAATCTAAACTTTTTCAAACTTACTATGACTAATGACTTTGAAAGGTCTTTGGAAAACCAAGATTCACGGTTTCCTAATATATTACATGCCCGATGACATTTTACCCTCCCTTTACTCATTATTTCCAGTAGGGAGGGGCTAGTATGAGAAGGTGGTAAGAAGTCACCAAAACTTAATGCTGTGAGCCGCTGAAATTCTCCTACCATAACCACATCTCCCTCTTTAGACATCATTTCTCACAGAGAGTTTTCTCTGATCCCCAAGATTAGGTTAGGTGCCCACACTCCCTGGTAATAATTTAAATAAGCTGTTTGGTAGCTGCACTTTCTAAATAGTAAACTCTCAAGGTAAGGGATCATGTCTGCTCCATGAATGCACAAATCCACTGCCATGACTTTACTCCCAGTGCCTGGAATGCTTCCTAAATATATAGTTAAAATAATAAGAAAAATCTGAAATCATGTAAGTAGTGCTGCTTCCACTCTAAGAATCTGTTCTGAGCAAGATTCTTGCCCTGCGTCCTCCTTTCCACCTTCTGCAAATCTCATGTGGTCGATATTTTTATCATTTGACTCTAAGTGTAACTGGGGTTTGTTTAACCAACCATTTTGGTAATTGACTTCAAACTGAGAGAACTGAATCTAAGGTTAATATATCAAACCAGGGCTGTGGCCAAATCCTCTCTCTTCCTATAGACAATCCATATCCTTCATGTGACCCTTGCAGAGACTGGATTCCCAGCCAGCTGTTTGATTAAATCCTCTGTTCCCACCAAGAGGGAAGTCACTAACAAGCTAAGGAAAAAACTGCATGAGAGAAGAGCAATCCCACCCCATGTCAAGGCATTCATAAGAAGGATCAATACGATCTTCAAAAGCACCCACAAAAAACAAAAATAATATTCTAACCTCCTCCAAGCTCTCTTGCACCCTATGGCTAACAAAAGGCAATATTCTACCACCCACAGCAGTAGCTTCACGTTCCCTGCTGCTTTGGAAAATGTTATATTGGACAAATGGGCCACGCTGTGGCTATTGGATTAAGAAGCATCTGCAGAATCTCAAACCATCACATGCAGGAAACTACAGGTGATGAGCACAGAACAGAGAGTGCCAACTATATTGATTTCCACAGCGCTCAAGGCAAAGGTAAAAAGAATGAACCATTAGAAAAAATACTAACTCACTAGCATAAAGGAATAGAAAGTCTCTTAAGCAAACCTGCAGAAATAAAATCAAACTTCTAGACAAAAATCCTCATAGTGGATTCTTTAACAGACTTTTACTGTCATACTCAGAACTTCTTTACATCTTGAACTACTGGATCCCACTTGAATTCCAACTTAGTCCTTTATGGAGTTTTGTTTGTGTTTTCATTTTAAAGATTTTATTTATTTATTTGAGAGAGAAAGCATGAGCAGGGGGTGGGGCAGAGGGTGAGGGAGAGAGACAAGCAGAATCCCCTCTGAATGAGGAGCTCTACTACCCAGAATTTGATTCCAGGACCCTGAGATCATGACTTGCACCAAAGTCAGATGCTTAACCGACTGAGCCACCCAGGCCCCCAATCACTTTAATTTAGCAAAGATTTCCTCCAGCCCCCTAGCCCAGACTAATCAAATAGAATATAATCTGAAAGCTACAGCAAATCATGCTGTCAAGACAAAAGTAGGAAAAAAATCACTAATTAGTAACTACAATGACAAAACATGCTCAAGGACTGTTGAAATCACTGACTCCAGTCACGTTTTGAATTACCAGTCATCATTTCCCTTACTATGCAGTTTACTATCAAACATGTACATTGCATTACCTTTTTGAAGTGCTCTCCAATCTATTTTAACTTGTTCTAATTATGCCTTACTTTCTGCATCTCTACATTTTTTTTAAGATTCATATTACAGTACTCTAGTTTTTTTAGATGGACACTAATATATTGTGATCACCCCCTATCTTCTGACATTGTTTGATATTACCTATAGGTTACAAATACCAAATTTTAAGTACATTGTAGTAAACTGTGGAAATATTTGAAAAAATTTGTTAAAGAAAAAAAATCATTACCTAGTATTTATAAAATGAATAAAGACTCCATACTTAAAGCAATGATTAGCAAGTGAATATTTCCAATTTTTCACCACTCAATTCAGACATCTGGCTTGTGTCATTATTTTCTTTAGTCTCTGTTACTCTTTACCATCAGTGTATTTCTTGTAGATGGTTCTCCCACTACGACTACCCATTTTAATCTGTCAGTATAATCCTACCTAACGAAGCCTAGTCCATTATATTATTTCTATGTCCTAAGTACTTCCTGAAGAGATTCAGACTGATAATAATTGGCAGTGCCACACTGTTCAATCATTATACAAAATAGAGATTTAATTTGAAATTATTCCCCAAGTCTGGTTTAAAACACACATTTTCAAATTATAAATAAGCTGTTTGAGAATAGAGGGAAGCTTTTAATTTTTTTTTGACATAACACCAAACAGAATTGGGGATTTAATGCAGAATGCAGACTAAATGAAGCTAGAGAGATAATGGTCAACCGTGACATAAAAATTGATCAATGTTGCTCAAAGTTGGTCTAGATCTGTGTCAGTTAGTCTCAATCATGAAGTGTTTACGGACAGCATACTGTGAGAATGTATTGTGTTAAGTGCTGCAGGAGTTCAACAAAAGCATAAAGGCTTTCTCTTGGACAGGACCATGCTTTTCTATAGCATCATAAAAGAAAACAACAGCTTAAAACTATTAACTTCTAAATATGTTCTGGATTTATTAAGTATCAAATCTGTTGATGATTTTGATATTTTCTCCACTACCAAATTGACTTTCATCTTCAAAGTAAGAATTTTCCACCTGAACAGTATTTTGTTTTTTTGGTTTTTTTTTTTGTTTTTTTTTTTAAGATTTTATTTATTTATTTCACAGAGGGAGAGAGATCACAAGGAGGCAGAGAGGCAGGCAGAGAGAGAGGGGGAAGCAGGCTCCCCGCCGAGCAGGGAGCCTGATGCGGGCCTCAATCCCAGGACCCTGAGATCATGACCTGAGGCGAAAGCAGAGGCTTTAACCCACTGAGCCACCCAGGCGCCCATGAACAGTATTTTGGATGTTCTGCTCTACCCCTTCATTTATATATTGCTTTTGTCATCCCTGAAAATAGGGTGATAATTAGCCCCCTGTAAACACAGGAAACTATGTAATACATAATTACTCAAAGGAGAAAGCTTTGTAAAACTGTGGGGAGGCTAGTACTCTGAGTTGGTCTGTTCTTGTGCTAATGATTGTAATTTTGCATTCCATTCACATCCATATCATCAAAATGACAGAGGTGAATATTCTGGTTATAAGGAAAGAACTATAAACATGTATATGGATATGGAATTAATAGACCTACAGAGGTCATCACACCCTTGAGACAGAGATATTACTTTCAAATCATTATTACTGCAGACTTGCTTGGGGATACATAGTTAGGTATCTAGAATCCAGTATAAAAAAAGTTAGCCTCAAATATTAAATATGAAATATTTTCTGGGTCTTTCTTTTCCAGGGCAGTGCTTTCCTCTGAATTCACCAATATAACTCCAGAAATAATTAATGCAATAGTCTTGCTATACTTTTTTTTATTGTAGTAGAATATACTAACATAAAATTTATCATTTTAACCACTTTTAAATGTGCAATTCAGTAGCATTAAGTGCATTCGCAATGCTGTGCATCACTATCCATTTCCAGAACTTTTTCATCATCCCAAACAGAAACATTGTCCCCATTAAACATGTACTTGTTTTATGAATATTCACATGCACACACAAGCTACATTAAAAGACTGCTGAAGTTCTGAAGGAAAACTATAAAAAATAAGCAATCTAAAGAAAATTAACCACATGTGCTAAAATTCTTGGATTAACATAGCAGAGAGTAATATAGAATTCATGCTATACACTGTTCCATTTAAACATTTGTGTCCAAATAAAGGAAAAGGGTACCAATCATTTATTACACTTGATCACGATTCCAAAGAGATTAACTATAGAACTTCAGTTGAAATCATTAAACATGAGTAATTATTTGCCTTATACTTTTTTCCCCACACACATTCTCAAGATACAGGATTCAGAAAACAAACGAGCCCACTGGGAGAATGAGCTCTGAGAGAAACTGAAGTACACTAGCAGTGCCCATTTCTGATATAATGTGCTCATATAAATTCTATCAAAAACAGGTGTATATAAAAACATATTGTTTTCTTTCCATCAAAACAATGTTATAATTGGAGAGTTGTATTCCTGAGCAGGACTCTACGTGGAATAAATCACAGATACGACCAACAAGATGTCATAAAAGCAAAGCTATAAAAACTATAAACCTTTGTAATCATTTAAAATAGTAAAATTATACTCCTTTATAGAATTTAACAGCTAGAAGGGATTTTAGAATATTGCCAAGTTCAAGCCCCCTTTTTTATGGATGGAAAAAACTGTCTAGAAAATATAAGTGACATTCCTTTAATTTACCAAAGTAACTCATAGCAATATGCATTAAAAACTGAAGATTTCTTCATTTTAACCAATTGCTCCTCCCACATGTCTCAATTCTTCTCTTATAATATTTCAGCAATTATGGTTGTACATCAGTTATGCATTATAAATATTAAATGGGGTATACATGCAATATATAAAATGTAGCTCTAATATATAAAAATTTTATGCAACTAATATTCTTGTTATATTTATATTAAATTAATAAATTATTTATCTTTCTTGAATTTTGACAGACTTGGTGGTATGACTGGAATGGCCATTTCAATTCAGAGTAACCCAGGAGAGTTTGGCTAGATCATTGATTTTTCCTGTCAATGAGATTTAGAATGTAGAGATATTCTAAAATATTTATTATTCATTAATTTATTTGCTTTTATAAAATGACCATTTTATTTTTTTATTGTGTTCAATTAGTCAGTGTATAGTACATTAGTTTTTGATGTAGTGTTCAATGATTCATTAATTATATATAACACCCAGTGCTCATCACAGCACATGTCCTCCTTAATACTCAATACCCTGTTACCCCCTGCTTCCAGCCCCCTCCATTCTGAAACCCTCAGTTTGTTCCCTGGGGTCCATAGGCTCTCATGGTCCATTTCCCTCTCTGATTTCTCCCCCTTCGAATTCTCTTCTTCCCCTATGGTCCTCTGTGCTATTGCTTATGTTCCACATATGAGTATGTTAATTGTCCTTCTCTGCTTGATTTTCTTTACTTAGCATAATCCGCCTAGTTCCATCCATGTCGATGCAAATTGTGGGTATTCATCCTTTCTCATAGCTGAGTAATATTCCATTGTATGTATGGACCACATCTTCTTTAAACATTCATCTGTTGAAGGGCATCTCAGCTCCTTTCACAGTTTAGCTATTGTGGACATTGCTGCTATGAACATTGTGTACATGTGTCCCTTCTTTTCACTACATCTATATCTTTGGGGTACATACCTAGTAGCGCAATTGCTGGGTCGTAGGGTAGCTCCATTCTTAATATCTTGAGGAACCTCCATACTGTTTTCCAGAGTGATTGCACCAGTTTGCATTCCACCAACAGTGTAAGAGGGTTCCCCTTTCTCCACGTCCTCACCAACATTTGTTGTTTCCTGTTTTGTTAATTTTTGCCATTCTAACTGGTGTAAGGTGGTATCTCATTGTAGTTTTGATTCGTATTTCCCTGATGGCTAGTAATGTGGAGCATTTTTTCATGTGCCTGTTAGCCATTTGTATGTCTTTTTTGGAGAATTATCTGTTCATGTCTTCTGCCCATTTTTGGACTGGATTATTTGTTTTTTGAGTGTTGAGTTTGAGAAGTTCTTTATAGATCTTGGATATCAGCCCTTTATCTGTAATGTCATTTGCAAATATCTTCTTCCATTCCATGGGCTGCCTCTTAGTTTTGTTGACTGTTTTCTTTGCTGTACAGAAGCTTTTTATCTTGGTGAAGTCCCAAAAGTTCATTTTAGCTTTTGTTTGTTTCCCTTGACCTTGGAGACGTGTCTTGAAAGAAGTTGCTGTGGTTGATGTCAAAGAGGTTACTGCCTACGTTCTCCTCTAGGATTTTGATGGATTCCTGTATCACACTGAAGTCTTTCATCCATTTTGTTTATCTTTGTATATGGTGTAAGGAAATGGTCCAGATTTATTCTTCTGTATACAGCTGTCCAATTTTCCCACCACTACTTATTGAAGAGGCTGTCTTTTTTCCATTGGATATATTTTCCTGATTTGTCAAAGATGAGTTGACCACAGAGTTGAGGGTCCATTTCTGGAGTGTCTATTCTGTTCTTTTGGTCTATGTGTCTGTTTTTGTGCCAATACCATGCTGTCTTGGTGATCACAGCTTTGTAATATAGCTTGAAGTCAGGCAACGTGATACCCCCAGCTTTGCTTTGCTTTTTCATCATCCCCTTGGTGATTCAGGGTCTTTTATGGTTCCAAACAAACTTTAGGATTGTTTGTTCCAGCTCTTTGAAAAATGCCAATGGCATTTTAATAGGAATGGCATTGGAAGTGTAAATTTTTCTGGGTAGGATAGACATTTTAACAATGGTTATTCTTCCAATCCATGAGCATGAAATGTTTTTCCATTGTTTTGTATTTTTCTCAATTTCTTTCATAAGAAATGTGTTCTGTAGTTTCTAGAGTATAGATCCTTTACCCCTTTAGTTAGGTTTATTCCTATGTATCTTATGGTTTTTTTTTTTTTTTGCTATTGTGAGTGGAATAGATTCCTTAATTTCTCTTTCTACAGTTACACTGTTAGCATATACAAAAGCAACTGACTTCTGTGCATTGATTTTGTATCCTTCCGCATTGCTGAATTGCTTTATAAGTTCTAGTAATTTGGGGGTGGGGTCTTTTGGGTTTTCCACATAAAGTATCATGCCATCTGCAAAAAGGGAGACTTTGATTTCTTCTTTGCTAATTTGGATGCCTTTTGTTTCTTTTTGTTGTCTGATTGCTGAGGCTAGGATTTCTAGGACGCTGTTGAACAATAGTGGTGAGACTGAGCATCCCTGTCGTGTTCCTGATCTTAAGGGAAAAGCTCTCAGCTTTCCCCATTGATAATGATATTTGCTATGGGCTTTTCATGGATAGTTTTTATGATATTGAGGAATGTTCCCTCTATCATTATACACTGAAGAGTTTTAACCAGGAACAGATACTGTATTTTGTCAAAAGCTTTTTCTGCCTCAATTGAGAGGATCATATGGTTCTTTTCTTTTACTGATATGTTCTATCACGTGGATTGATTTGCAAATGTTGAACCATCCTTGCATCCCGGCATAAAACCCACTTGTTTGGGTCACCCAGGAAATTAAAGAAGAACTTAATTCATGAAACCAATAAGAACAAAAACACATCAGTCCAAACCTATGGGATACTGCAATGGTGGTCCTAAAGGGGAAATACATAGCCATACAAGCCACTCTCAAAAAATTAGAAAAATCTCAAATACACAAGCTAACCTTACACCCAAAGAAGCTGGAGAACGAACAGCAAATAAAACCTAAACTAAGCAGAAGAAGAGAAATAATAAAGATTAGAGCAGAGATCAATGAAATAGAAACCAGAAAAACAATAGAACAGACCAATGAAACTACTAAGCTTGTTCTTTGAAAGAATTAATAAGATTGATAAACCACTGGCCAAACTTATCACAAAGAAAAGAGAAAGGACCTAAATGAATAAAATCATGAATGAAAGGGGAGAGATCATGACTAACACTAAGGAAAGAGAAACAATTATTAAAAATTATTATCAGAAAAAAATTATTATCAGTAACTATATGCCAACAAATTAAGTAATCTGGAAGAAATGGATGCCCTCCTGGAAACTTACAAACTACCAAGACTGAAAGAGGAAGAAACAGACAATCTGAATAGACCAATAACCAGTAATGACAAATTGAAGCAGTAATCAAAAACCTTCCAGGGCGCCTGGGTGGCTCAGTGGGTTAAAGCCTCTGCTTTCGGCTCAGGTCATGATCTCAGCGTCCTGGGATCGAGGCCCGCATCGGGCTCTCTGCTCAGCAGGGAGCCTGCTTCCTCCTCTCCCTGTCTCTCTGCCTGCCTCTCCACCTACTTGTGATCTCTCTCTGTGTATCAAATAAATAAATAAAAATTTTAAAAAAAAAAAAAAAAAAAACCTTCCAAAAAACAAAGTCCAGGGACAAATGGCTTCCCAGGGGAATTTTACCAAACATTTACAGAAGAAATAATACCTATTTTACTGAAGCTGTTCCAAAAAACAGAAACAGAAGGAAAATTCCCAGAATCCTTCTATGAGGCCAGCATTACCCCAATCCCAAAACCAGGTAAAGACTCCATCAAAAAGGAGAGTTATAGACCAATATCACTGATGGACATGGATGTAAAAATACTCAACAAGATCCTACTTAATAGGATCTAACAGTACATTCAAAGTATTATTCACCATGACCAAAATGACCATTTCAGTGTCTTGATATTTGTGACTCTCTCTAAGGATTTTAATTAAGAGGAATCAGCTTGAACTTGATAGCAGAACATATATTTAGCTCTCTCTAGCTAAAACCACAACTACAAACACGTACCATCAAGAACAGCTTTGAGAGAAAAATTTACTTCCATCCATCTCTCAACCTCCTTCCCCTCCTAGAAAAAGAAATTAAAAATTGCCATTTTAGGATTGTATGTACAAGATGGGTGAAAACAAGTTTCTCTGATGACCTGCATGATAACACTGATTAAAAGTGGCTTAAGGTCTTTTAAAGCATAATTTAGAGAAAGCCATATTCTTCCAAATCACAAACCATGTCTCCTGACTAGAGATGGAACACACTGGGTGTTACCTTAGAACCTGACAGATAAGTGAATAAAGGTTTTCAGAAGTGAAGTATATGCTAGCTGGGAGTAAGAGAAATGGTGAACTACAAAAGAAGCTGCTACTATATTTGCTTGAATTTGGAATATAACCCTTCTTCCTGAGGAAACTGGTGCTCTAGCCATGTAACAAAGTTGACATCTCTAGGCAAAACCTGCATAACTTCATGTGATTGTAAATATGTATGGGGATAAGTTTTATTAAATGAAAGATGAATTAAAAATTTTTAAAAAACTATGGAAAAGAGTGATGTAAGAAATAGAATGTGTCCAAATGTTTTAGTTGGCTTTTGCATGCCACCTTATAGCATAACATTTAGGACATGAATTTCCTGAGAGAAGCCTTTAAAATATTTTGGTTAACCCACCTTTCCATGTGT
This sequence comes from Ailurus styani, assembly GCA_002007465.1. NCBI lineage: Eukaryota > Metazoa > Chordata > Mammalia > Carnivora > Ailuridae > Ailurus > Ailurus styani. Next base: position 326,337 of record LNAC01000472.1, on the reverse strand, counting down.
ACTATCATGGAAATAGCTAAACTAATGAGTAAAGATAAACACATTATTTGATGACTAAATGTACAAAATAATGAATTACATATGAAGAAACTGAACAGACAAAAATGAACAGTCATATTTCTGGGTATATGGGTCCCTTTCATCCTCTAGTCTTATACGCTCAGGACTGATAACTCACCTGATAACAGAGCTTCACTGAGCCAGCAGCATTTTACTGCTGACCCTTGTCTTAATTTTTCCACTGTAGTCTCCATTGTCAATTGACAATCAATGTTAAGTGCCTATTTGTGTCTACATTGAGTACTGAGCATGATAAAAAAAAGATTTAAAAGGACTCTGAACTAATGAAGTTTAATATCTACTTGTATAAGGAAGAAATATAAAATTAAGTAATAAATATATCCTTCTATAATAGAAGTCACCATTAAATTAGTGGTAGATACAAATTAATATCAGATATATGTAAATTCTTTTATTACATTAGAACAAACAACTTGGTAGAAAACAATATGACATAGGTATTAGGAAATTCACAAAATAAGTTGAATGTACAAAAACAAATTAAACCTCAGTAACAAGAAAACTGCATTTTAAAATGACAAGATATAAATTTTCATTCCCAAAATTTGCAAAATCTTAGATTAATTGATCAATAATATCAAATGTTGAAACCTACAGTTTTTGTGTAAATTGGTAAAGTCTTTTTGTAAGGTAACTGGTACTATCAAAATAAGAAATATAAAATATTTGATATAACAATTCCAATTGCAGGGATTTAGCCTTGAAATTACCAGAATATGTGTCACATATAAAACCAACATATTCTGACAAGAATGTTCATTGCTTTACCCTATGAATGGTAAAAATGTGAACCTAACTAAAGATCCCATAGTCAGAAAGTAGATTTTAAAAATGCATAATTTCCATTATGGAATACTTCAATTTGTTAAACAGTTTATATATTATCATATAATCACCTATCAAGCATATGGATAAATGAATAAAGTACATTACAAAACAATATATATGTTTATGTAAATTAGCATATCTGTGTCAATTTCATATTGCATGCATATGTATATATGCAAATACACAGAAAGATGCCTGGAAAAAATGTATTTTAAACTGGAAAGTGGTTAGTTCTGAGAAAGGGAGGAGAGGTGGGAAAGGAGTGAAGGGAGACTGGAATGTTTTGTATAAGTCTGTACTGGCTAGAATTTTGCCTTGTGAATGCATTCATGTAAACTTGTTTTTAAGGTGAAAGATATGTACAATGACAGAGCATGCAGGGGATTGATAAAACTGCATCATCAAAGTACTGGTATAACAAAGAGAGATAGATTAATGGATTATTCAGTAAAGGAAAAATAAAAAGCTTATCAAAATAATTAGAAATAATATGCATAGGACACAAGTTTTTGAGAATGAAGCTAAGGCAACCAAAGAATATCAAGAAATGCACACATTCCTTGTATAAAATTACAGAAGTCACTCTGAGATATTAGGTCTTGAGAGGAAATAAAAGAATATGACTATTAAGATAAGCTATTTGGAGCATACATGTTATTATAGAGGAAGACACCACAATGGATATTAAAAGGATGAAGTTACTGGGCCAGCAAATCATCCATTATGACTCTTGTGCACAAAATATGTGCATGGATCTGAGGCTCTCTTTTCTATGTTTTGAAAGTCGAGAACATAAACATATAACTTGAGTTTCAGGCAACACACAAGAGACAAAGGCCATTCAAAGGCAGAAGGTAGCATGCAAGCTGAGACAGGGGAATGGTTCCTGGGCTCAGGAGAAAGCTCAGCATGCAATTCAAAAACATATGTGATATTGGAAATAAGAAATATAAAATATGTTTAAAGCAAACTTTAGGTAAGAATGAGACAGTAGTAGCACTGCAAGGTGGACAGCATCAGAAGCAGGATAACACCAGAGGAGCAAGAATCCAGGCTGGATCAAGATGGACATGCTAAAATAGACATATTTTGAAAGCAGGGTTTCCCTGGGGTTCTAACGGACCAGGAATCCTAATACCAGAATCCTATTGAACAATTTCCTAAATTATCTGCATCTATATTTGCTTGTTAAATATAATTGAAATGTACATATTGCTTACTTACTCTCTTTCTATAATTGTGTGGATTGTCATTCTCAAATGATTCTTTTGTTATATTTTTTAGATCTCCAACTAAAGAATCCCTTCAAGATTATTACAAAAAAAAAAAAAAAAAGAAATCCTCTTCCTACCCAACTGTTGTACTAAAGATCCAAGCAAATAAATAATAAAATACTTACCTGGCAACATTTTTTATACGATGTGCTTTTACAAAGTTCCCTTTCGGTGTGACCTCCTTTTTGTTACATATTTATACTGCTACAAACTTACATTCTAAGACTTGCCTTGTAAGCTCACAGGACAGGCATAGGTAAAGAGGAAAGGAAAATGCAACCATGCTTCCCAACCCTGAAAACTCACACTGACATATTCACATTGGAAATGATGATTCAGGAAAAAAGCTTTGAACCCAACTGAATTGTAAACCAATAACTTTAATCACCCACAATAATTTACTTGGGCTTTAACAGCATCAATCACAACAAAAACAGAACACTATAGAGAAATCCATCTCCACAACCCCATATTCCTTCCAAAGTAAGAATGAGCTTCTAAAAGATCCATGTGTTTCCCTGAGGAGTTGCTGTTAATTACAATAATTACAGATATATTCATCTAAGACCAGCAAATATCCAAATCTGGTACTAAGATAATTATTTTGGTTTTGAGTATACTAAACGTACTTTGTTTTTATTTAACAGAAGAGTTAATACCCTTATGAGTAAAAGATGGATATATACAAATTTTAGGATACCCAAATCTAATCTTCTTTCATTCTATCAGACTTGCCCTTTCTGCTCATCCTTCGGCTTCAATCCCATGGCACCTTCTACAACCCCCCCCAACCCAAATACCTCAACCTACTGATAGTAGAATCAGAATCAATCTATATATTCCATTGCTGTCCTCACAATATGTTTCATTTATTTCATTCTTTACACAGAGTGTGTTGTATCCAAATGAGAATGTTGTTGTTGTTGTTTAATGCTAGGGAGTGGAGTTTGTATCTTCAGGGTCTGATGCATAGTACTACATGCTCAATAAATGTTTGTTGGATTGTTTGTTAAAAAGAGAGCTTAAGTTAGTTTACTAAATACCCACTGAGGCAAATGATAGCTATAAACACTTTGCATGGAGGTATACTTTCTATTATTCATTAACTTTCAATTATCTTTTCCTTTTACTATTGAGAAAATTAGAGTCCTCTGCAATAATTTAAATTTCATTTATTTAAAGTACCAGCAGTAATAATTGTATCATTAAGTGTATTTTACTAAGATCTAATGCATCTCATTTTTTAAAAAAATATGCTTTCAGATACTATGTGCTGGAGTTTATGACATGACCTTTCAGGTGTCCCCAACATTGATATACATAGTTTGATAATAAAGANAAGAAAAAGGAGTGTGACTTTCGAAAAGTAAAACCGTGATGTGATGCTTAATCTGACATCAATTTGACTAGGCCACTGCGTGCCAAGATATTTGGTCAAACATTATTCCGAGTGTTTCTGTAAGGGTGTTATTAAGGTTAACATTTAAATTTATAGGGCGCCTGGGTGGCTCAGTGGGTTAAAGCCTCTGCTTTCGGCTCAGGTCATGATCTCAGCGTCCTGGGATCGAGGCCCGCATCGGGCTCTCTGCTCAGCGGGGAGCCTGCTTCCTCCTCTCCCTATCTCTCTGCCTGCCTCTCTGCCTACTTGTAATCTCTCTCTCTGTGTCAAATAAAATAAATAAAATCTTTTTTAAAAAAAAGAATTATTTTAAAAAGGAGTGAATACACCATAATTAACTTAAAAATTAAATTTTGCACTGAATATTCATTTTACTTTCACTATAGGGTATGTAGTTTGTATTTTAGATTAGTGAACTGTAGAATCTATTTTAAAACATAATAAAGCTGGGTTTGAATTAAGGATGCTTCCCAAACACTTTAAAACTCACTTTCAACTCTTAAATGCAGTGCTATAATTCTAATAACTAATAGCAGTTAACTAACTATCTCCCAAGGAAGCTATCCCATATAATGGCATTATGAAGGCTTGTATTCCATAGACATTTTTCATGTACATAATACAGCCCCTAATATTACTAAACTATGAAAGATAATATGCCTGGGTGAGAAATGGGATACTAGAAACAGGCAACTGTCTTGAGTTCTGAAGGCCTCTGCAGGGGACCCAGGGTAGGAGTTAATAATGCTATTCAATGATCTTATATTTTAATTGTCCATAGTACTCTTGAAAAGTTGTTTAAAGTTGAAATAAGGAGTTATTTTACTTTGCTATGAAGCTAGATTCCTGAAATGTGTGTGCAATTCAACATAGCAGATCATTTTAGCAAGTCTAATCTGTTGATGTAGCACACACACACACAAAAAGTCTGGATTTGAAATGACAACAGACTTTCCACTCTGCTGTTTACTTGTTATATGATCCTAGATAATTCATTTAACTCTCTGAATCTGTTTCCTCATCTACAAAATGAGGGAAGCAACATATTCTTGCCAATCTGAAAGTGTTGTTATGAGGATTACATATGTTTAAGTAAGTGTTTTCCAGACTGCAGGGGGCATCTACAAATTTCCAAGCACATAAATAGGGGTACACATGCTTATAGATAAAACGAGGCACAAAGGAAAGTGTGTGTGTGTGGGGGGGTACTTTTCTGATTACCTACATGACAATTTCCCACATAAGAAAATGACTTCAATCCTAATAAAAGTGTCATGGACAGAATATACAGACTTTCTTAAATCACTTGGAGATGGATATTTTCCTAGGTAGCATAATCCTGGGCAAGCTATTTATTTTAGAAGGAAGAAATCATAGAGGATATGAAAAAGAAGAGGGATGGCATGAGAAAAGCTTGGAGGAAAAATAAAGAATGAAAGCCAGAGCATCATAGCTCTCACACCTCATATGGGAGGGATAAGCAAAGCCCCTTGGAACACAAAATAAGGTTTAGTGGCACTAACCACAAAATGAAATAGCAGATAATAAAACTGTTCTTAGAGAGATTAAAATGACAAGGTCCATTTTGTAGCAAGTCTTTTCTGCCTAAACTGAGTCAACTCTGGTTCAAGCCACATAAAACCTAAATAAATCAGGCAGTAAAAGCACTGATCGCCAATACAATTAAAGGGTGAGGCAAGAACAATGTTAACCTCACAGTGAAAAGACAAACATAACGGTCAAGTTATTGAAAAAGACATGAAAAATGTGCTGAAAGAATACTGTTAAGGGGGGTCAATATGAAATGTACGGGAAATTAAAAAGTAGACATCTGAGAGTTATTAATTTGCTGAGCAAAAGCTGCTATTATTCTAATGTCTGACACATTAGTTGGCCACACTTGCAGCACCACTAATCTGGAACTCGGCAACGGCATGACTGGAAGGCTGGCCCTCTTTAAATTACTTTGATTTACAGGCAATGCAATAACTAAGGTAACAGAAGTAACTTCCTCAGTCTACACACTTCAGAAAATTGTATTCACCCAGGATGCATTTTCTAAGTTAGCTAAGGGAAAGGAGTTGGGTGGTAAAGGATACTCCATTCACATCTATAAACTGGGGAACACAAATATTTGACAAAATGAGATCGTAGTCTGCACCATTTTTAAGTTAGAGTGAGATGAACACGGTAATTCTATTATAAACCATTTTCAGAAATTTAGATTTGTGGACAAAACTGCCTCAATATCACAACTTACTCATATTTTTTTCATCTAGGTCTCCCACTATCTATGCACACATATGTGTAAGCTACTGGAAATTGTAAATTGATACACTGGGGAAAGAGAAGTTCCCAGTATTTTGCCCCAAAATACTCAGTACAAAAGTACTGAGGTAGAAAATTGAAGTAAAAAGGATTGTAGAGGGGCGCCTGGGTGGCTCAGTGGGTTAAAGCCTCTGCCTTTGGCTCAGGTCATGATCTCAGTCAGGGTCCTGGGATGGAGCCCTGCATCGGGCTCTCTGCTCAGCAAGGAGCCTGCTTCCTTCTCTCTCTCTGCCTGCCTCTCTGCCTGCTTGTGATCTCTCTCTCTGTCAAATAAATAAATAAAATCTTAAAAAACAAAACAAAACACCTTGGGCAATATGGGGTAGGAGGGTTCGAGGTGACCAAGTAAGAAAGCGAAAACTACCCTAAGTTGCAGTAGGTTCCAAAGAAAGGAACCTGCTTTTCTGGAAAGATTTAAGATTGGGATAACTCCCCCTCTGATTTTTATGAGAATTCACTCTATGGATAGAAAACAGAGAGCAGTGAACTGTGCTGTCTTTGAAGTCCTTGTAACTCTTCAACTGGACCCCAAGCCGCCCCTTGTGAGAAGAAATCTATTCCAGCAGCATTGGAAGCCCCAGATCTCAGCCTGCTTGTTACTGACAATGTCTGCAGATGAAGAAAGAGGAGTCACTGGCAGACATGAGATCATTAGGATTCTTCAGAGAAGGCAGACTATTTTCATAGTCTTAACTTTATTTTACCATCACTACTGTGTATTTCTTCACAGTGAGAGTATGTCTTATTGGTTTAAGAATCAGATTTGAAACAACTAATTTTCCAGGAACCAAAGATTTAGTTCTGGCAAAGTCCACATCCACATGACTTTTTCCAAGTCTTATTAGCAAAATTCTTTGATCAACTAAATCTTCTACATACGGCTTTTTATAGATTAATCCTTAGAGACTGAGGCTTAAATGTCCCCACTGTGTGGATTCTAGGACACTCCAAAAAGTGTCCCGCATTACCTCTGGGCTAAATACAAAAAAGGAAGAGAACACACACACACACACACACACACACACTGTATATAAATTAATGACTAGAAGACAGCTTTATATTTGATAAGATTTAGTCCATTTTGGTTAAAAAATAAGGCATTTCGGCTCAAGAAAGTTGCCTGGAATTATAAGTTTTTTCAATTTTTATAAGAGATGTAACCCCTCCTGAGGTTTTAAACATAAAACCTTTCTGCCACCATCCTACATACTACATGTAATACACTCTGATTTCAGTTTTGTTTGTGCTGCTATCTTATACAATTCTCTAAACAGTCAACTAAAATTCCCCAAATTTCTCATTGTTCCTGCTTGCATATAATTAGAATGGAAAACTGGGGTAAACTTTTCAAGGACTTGCATCTTAGCTTATATATCTATATATTTTCTTTCTTTCTTTCTTTTTTCCCCAAACTACAGAAGATAATTCCATGTTTGCATTGAAAAATTGTGTGTATGTATTTGGGAATCAAATGTGTAAAAGTAGATATAACTCATTACAAGTAACTCAAGTTATAACAAAAATTGCAATTATAAAATGTGTTTAAAATCCAACCTACATATCTCCTTCCACAGACATTGTTTTATCTTGAAGCATTTAAAAGGAGAACCAATCTGGAAATGCTTATGGAGGGTGTGTTAGATATATAATATGCTAAGTGATATGAGGAAAATGATTTATGTAAAACAATGAATTATTTAATTAATTAATGCCCAGTGAGCATTAGTAGGACAAGTTGCAACTCACTGAGAACTTTATAATTCAGTTATGAAGAGAACACAGAGATATGTGGGGAACAATCTAAACAAAAATTAAGTAGATAAAAAGTTCATGTAATCAAGAGAGTAGGAAATGTACTTCTCTGACAACCCTGAAATTCTGGGGGAGGCCTCACAAATCAGAAAAATCTGAATGAGGCTGAAAGGATAGGTTGATTTGTTTATTAGGTGAATGAGAACGTTCCCCCCTTCTCCGACCCCATGGAAGATTAAAAGGCATCAGGCACTAGGTAGGGGTAGTGAATGAACATTCAGAACATTCAGTGGAACTAGAGTCAGGCCAGGGAGGTAACAAAGCAGTAGTACCTTCATCAGAATAGTAGCAGTGGGTATCAAGGAAAAGGCAAGGAAGGTTCTAATATAGCTGTTTCTCCTTCTTCTCCTTCCCTCCTCATGCCCCTGTCCTTTTCCTCTCTTTCTTTTTAATATTGTGGATTAATCTTCAGAGGCTATTGTAGTCAGGTAATAGTGAAGACAAGCTGTGGGTTGGAGAAGGACCCAGGCGGAAGAAGGGGTGGTTATGAGAAGAGTATTGATTTTGTGCCATTGTCACATTAAGGCTTCAGCTGGGAGAATGCTATCTGCTTACCATTTTCCTTTCCACGTTCCACATTGTGGGCAGAAGCATTGCATAGTTTTAAAAAATGTCCAAGGAAACTTCCAGCCCTCTATTCCCTGCCCTGGCTACCTTGGAAGCCAGGTGTTCCTTAAATATATAGCTTTAAGACAGATGAATCATGTCACACCAGGAGAAAGCTTTTTAGTTACTGAGTGTCGGGGGTTTATTTGTTTCTACAATTTTGTGTTGTCTTCCCTAAGAGAGGTATTTTTTACAAAGATTATTTTTTACAAAGCTTGATTATTATGGTTAAGAATAGACATGCTTGGTTATTTATGCTAATAGACTATACTATAACCTTCATGTGCGATCTTCTAAGCTCTTACTTTGTGTTACTATTATTTACTGTTCTATTCACTTATAAATAAACCTATGAATTCAGGGTAACTACATTTTGTTGAAAAGTTCAGAGTTTTAGAACAGAGAATAATCTCCATTTTTTTTCTTTAAATGGCATGGTTAAGTATATTAATGGTAATCCTTAATGATCACTAGTTTCAATGAGTTAAAATTTTTGCCCAAATAAAAAGTTTGAAACTTTCCCACGAAATGATGAAAATTTTAATGTAAATATGGAATGAACCTCAGGTTATTATTTAAAGTGTGCAAATAAGAGCTCAGGGAATAAACATAGGTGGGTTTAAGTAACAAAAAAAATTTTTAATTGTTTTTCCCTCTACATAAAACAAGAAATTTTAAATAAATAGGTAATAAGTGCCTAAATACAAAAATGTGTGGAATTCTGGCCGACTATCCTGAGAGATCTCTCATCTCATCTTTCACTTGGAAGATTTTAGAGTACAACTAATTACGCAATTCAGGAAAAACAAAAACAAAAACTGTGTAGCCAGCAAGTTCTAAATTAAACACAACCATCTTGACTTTTATGCTGAAAGGAAATATCCAACTTAGGATTGTAGAACAAGACTGGACCTGCAACAAGAATGTGTGAGTTCTTGACAGAACTCTTCTACTAATTAAGCTCATGGCATTTGTTGAATCCAATAATCTCACAGCAGAGAGGTTTTTCACTTGGTGTTGTTTATAGTAACTGCTCCTTCCCATCCCTCTCCCAGCAGCAGACCAGCTTTCAAGTCCAGTATAGGTATCATCTCTTCATGAATCCTGACTCTCCTCCCCTTTCCGGGAAAAATGATTATTTTCTCCTTTGTGTTCCTACACTCTCCTGTTCAGAGGTATATCACAGCACTAAATTTTGGCATCTTATCTCTCCTTATATATCTGTTTCCCACTCCAGTCTGTGAGTTTCTTGAGGGCAAGGATCATATCTAATTGTTATATAAGAAGTTCCTAGTTTAATCTGTAGGGCATAAAATGTGTTCAATAAATTTTTGAGGACATTCATTCAGATGTTATGGATGAACAGGTAGGTTTGGCAGACAGAGACTAATTTGGAAGTGGGAGCTGAGTGGAGAAGAAATACTTAGATATAGCTAAAATTGAGCTCTTCAAAGCCTTCAGGTACTCTCCATCCCGTCTCTTTGGATCTCTTCTGTTCAAGCCTGAACTGAATCAGGGACTGGCTCTCTGTTGCTGTTTCCTGCTCTACCCAATTCTGCTAGCAGCATTTAATCATTCTTTCAGTGATGATTCTGTGTTTTGTTTTATTTTGTTTTAGCTTTTAATTTTTTGAGTCCTTGACAAAGAAAAGCAAACCACCTAAGAGTTAGGAAAAAGGGAATTTAGTGTAGGCAGATGAAGTCTCCAGATGTGACTAAATGAGAAGCAAGAGTAGACTAAAATTCTAATTCATTCCTCAAGGAGGGACTGTGCTTAACTGGGACTCCTTCTTAGGTCAATTCATGACACAAACTGCAGATCACTTACAGCCTTCCAAACTGAATTTACGACTGTGTTTGCAGAGTTCTCTTGAGGACAAGTAAGAACCTGGTGAGAGAGAGAAGGACAGACTGTGAGGGAGGTTGCGAGTAATCTGAGGGGGGGGGATTGCTGAGGATGAAGCAGCAGAAGGCATCACATTGTGGTGTTTTTTTCTGTTTTTTTTGTTTTGTTTTGTTTTGTTTTGTTTGCTCTGTACGGCATGAGGGTGTTGGTTAGGTTTAAAAATAAGTTGATGAGGTAGAAGGGTGAAAATACTGAACATATTCATAGACATATTTGCATCTGTTCCTATGAGTTAACTTGAAAGCAGAAAAGAGAAATGATCTTATAGAAACAAATTCAGGTAAAGAAGGATTAATATGACTTAAGATACCTTAAGCTTTTTTTTTTTTTAATGGAGTTTAGGTATCTAAGGAAAGAAAATAGAGTTTGATGAATGTATTAGTTTTTTGTTAAGGAGAGAATTTGCCATTTCATACTTTTTGGATTTGAATTTACTTAGAGCAATGGACTTCTCAAATTCTGGTCCTATACCAGTGGCTTCAGCATCACTTAGGAACTCATGAACTCTCAGGTCTTAATCCAGTCCTGTGGAATTAGAAACTCTGGGGTTAAGGCCAAGCAATCTGTGTTTTCACAAGCCATTCATTTATTTTTGATGCATGGTCAAGTTTGAGAACCACTTGCTTAGGCTAATTGGAAGTTGGTTTCAGGGAAGACTACACATAAGAAAAAATTCCAAATTGCCTAAAATAGCATCTGCCAAACAGCTGACTAGGTAATTTGGGTTAGAGAACAATCTAAGATCAAGAACACCAAAATAAGTAGTAAGACACAATAATTAGGTAGCCAATCTAAAATTTAAAAAAAACAGAATTGAGGAACGCAGTGAATGCATTAAATAATAAAGAATATCAATGCATAAGACATACTTTCAGAGGGAAATCTAGATTTAGAAGCATTCATGTACATTCTTACCTAGATCTCGGTCCCATTACCTGTGGCCATAACCCTGATTAATCCAACTTGAGATTCTAGGATTGATCTAAAATGCAGAAATAGGGGTGATTTAGCCTGTTTCCTGGTGAGTTTGGCATCTCCAGAGTTGTCTAGAATGAGTGGAACATAGTGAAGAATAGGAGAGGTGAAGGTGATAAGCCTGGAGAGGCAGAAGAGCCAAATGACTCAAGCCATGTTAAACTTTGGATTTTGTCCTATGAACAAAAGAAAGCTTTGAGAGTTTTAAGTAACGTATTGGCTAGATGACATTTGAGTTTTTCAAATATTACTAAGACTAGCATGCATAAAAAGTATTCGGATGGGGAAGTAACAGGAGAAAAAAACAAGGAAAACAGATTTTTATTGCAGTGGTTCTCTCGACTCATCCAAATTAGAAATTATTAAGAGTGAAATGTTCAAAGAATATTTGATGTTAGAACATATTCAAAGAATGCAATAAAGTCATGGGAAACATACTGAGATTAATAAAAACATCTAGTGAGTCAGTTGGCAAAAGAGTATACTCCAAAACTGCATTCATAAGATATAACCTTCTATGTCTTCTAGATTTGTTGTTTTTCCACTAATCTCTAATTTCTCCAAATATCTCCCATAACGTTCTACTTTATAGTGTGAGAGAATATTTCTGAATATGAATATTGATTGTTCATTCAAATCTAGTTATGCATGCAGATGCTTATTCCTGCCATCTTCAGTCTGAACATTCTGTAAGAGCTAGTGATTTTCAAGAGCTATTGATTATACATTTCAATAATATTAATTGTTCAAATATTATCAATACTAGACTGTACTACGAAGAAGAAAAACTGATTTGGAATTTCCCAGGCTTGTAAAACATTATATCCAACAAGTTCCTTTCTCAAAAACCAAAATATCTTTCATTTAATTTCTTATGTTTTATTTAGCATTCAATTTGTCAACAGTATGTTTACTGTAATCACAGTATTAGAGCTAATGTATAACTCCCCAGATTTTCATATATATAAATCTGTAAAAGTAAAATTGAAAAAAATTATCTTTAAATATATTAAAAGGTTTGTCACTTATCATATACAACACTTAGTTAAGTTTGACTCCCAGATAAAAATAAACATTTTTTGTTTAAAAATATCAAAAATATTGCATGAGAAATGCTTAAAGTTGTTTACTGTTTACCCAAAATTCAAATTTAACTGGATGTCCTGGACTTTTATTTGCCAAATATGATAACCCTAATATGATTGAAGTATTTAACTGAGGTACTTACTTATATTACTGGTCGGTATAACTTTTCTGTGCCATTGAAAACTGTGATTATAGCACTGTGAGTGATGAATCACTAAATTCTACTCCTGAAATCCATATTATACTACATGTTAACTAACTAGAATTTAAATAAAAACTGGAAACAAAAAAATAATAGTGGCATAATAAGATTTTTCGATCAAATGAATTTTAAATATTTTGAGCATGTAAAGTATATTACTATTGAAAAAACAATGTTACATGCTTTAAAATCAAGCCCAGAGCTGATTCTTCTTTATAAGTAATACTTACACACTAAAGTACCAGTATTTAAGTGGTTTCTGCTTTCATTTATATTTTAAGCCAGATTTTATTTTCATTATATACTCAATAATATGTAAATCAGATCCTAACATACAACTTCCCTCGATTTTACCAGATATGAGAAAACATCTCTCCACCTCTTCAGCTGAAGTCCTGTTTGGCATGGCAGTGATATTGTCAAGCTCTTGACTACTGTCTCCTTATGGAATTTTCATTTATGCTTTCCCATTGAGAACATTCTCTTTAATTTCTTAAGAGATAGGTTAAAAAGAGGAATTTGATTTCAGAAAAAGTAATCAACTTGGAAGCTATTTCTTGGAGAAATATTTACATAAATAAAGCCTGCTAATTTTATGAAGGAGATGCAAACAGAAAAAGTAGTTATTTATGCTAGGCTTTGTTTTGATAATATGATTTATTAGAATAGTGTTGTATGTGACTGGATAAATGGATTTCAAGACAGAATATGGATAAACACAGTGGCACATTTGTTTCCTTGATGTCTTATTAGTGTCCTTGATAGACAAGCACTATTGAGGTTCAGTCATCTTGATGGGTAGGCTTCAGATTGTGACAGGACACACAGAGTGTAGGAAGGATGACAACAGTTATCAAGCTGATAACTTTTTTTCTATTCACAGAATGTTAGAACAAAGAAAACTTGAAAAATCTTCAAGTCTATTCTTTCCCTTTTAAATTAAGATAGCCAGTTTAAATTCAAAGTATTATTTTTTTGAGATCATAAAATTGGCAGATTGAATCCAAGCCCTCCAACTCTCAATCCACCATTTTGTCACTACTCCATGACACCTCCATCTACCCTGTAATCAAATATATATCAAAGAATGGCTGTCTTTTGCCATGGACACTGTACACAAAATGTCAGAGGTGACTGTGGGGAAGAATAATTACTAGATTGTGAGAACTGGTGCTGCTTCGCTATTCTAATTTTCCATAATGTATTTATATAATAATAGAAAGCCTTAATCAGAATTGTACAGTGTTAAGCAGGATCCCTCAATATTCCTGCCCTGGGAATTTTATGAATAAGGCATCTGATGAATGAATCTGTAAGGTTATTGGAATTTCACATCAAAGCAGCACTATTAGTTATTGTTCTGAGATTTAAATTCTACCAACTGAACCCTCAGCTTGGTGAAGACATTGCTGCTGATATTTCAGAGCTGTGCCATTTTTCTTAATGCTGTAATTTAGAGGATTTATTAGTAGGCATGTTGTAAGATCGTCGTGTGTGGAGTCATGATGAAGCCCTCCAATAGGGATTAGAGATTGAACCAAATTGACAATTTATAAGGGCCCAAGAAAAAGTGCAGACCAGTGTGATTGCATCAGTATGTGTCATAGAAATGAAAGCAGCAACTTCTAATACGAATTCTGCTCTTAACATAGGCAGAGCGCTCTTGGCGTCAGTAGAACACTGTAAATGCATGTCCTATAATATCTACAGATTCAGTCAGGCATATTAATTCTTAGTTAAACTCTAGAAGCTCTACTTACATATTCTAGGATACAGACTTTGCAAAGGAATGGACCACTGAGATTACACTGTGAATTTGAATGAAGTTCCAGATATGCCCAGCAGTTCTCAAAATACTAAGTGATCTTGATTCTGTGGCAGTAAATCAAACTCAGATGGTTGAGGCTAAGTTACCTTGGATAACTAATGCATTTGATTGGGACTCAGGTCAATCGATCAATATATGAAGACAGAATCCAATGAGAATGAGGCATAGAGAAACCGGGGGAAATTTACAGCGCTAATGGTAAAAGCAACTTTTCACAAGTCTTTTTCACAAGAATCTTTGTTATAGTTGTTAAGATATCATGTATTCTTCAAGTTTACAATAATTACAGAGTTGCTTTCGGGTCCTGGATACTCATTGTGACTTTCACAGAGACACTCCTAAGCATGATGGAAAGGAAGTCAGTCAAAAACCTCTCGGGGAGGAACTGAAATACCATTGAGAATTAGAGTCATTCAACCACAGGAATTGGCCAACTCTTGTGATTATTATAGGCAGGATAAGGGTATTAAGTGGAAATAAGACTTTAAATTGCAAAGGGGAAAAGGGAGGTAAGCCTAAATATTTTATTACATGAGGTTTTCTCAAACTGTTTATGTATGTGTTATAGAATATATAAATCAGACATTCTGTACATAGTTTTACAAAAAGCTGAAAATTTGGGGAGACGGCAGAGTCACTGTAATCTCAAAGAAGTAGTATCTTGACAAATAGGACCCAAGTTAGGACTCCTTTGGTTGAAACTAACTGAAACCTTGTTTTGGGATGCCTTAAGCTAAAGGAGAAATTATTGGAAAGATGCTGGGAACAGGTGTGCTGCTGGGCCTCTGGAGCAGATTCAGGGGCTGGAGGGGTCCAGTGATCCTGAGAAACTCTCCATCTGTTACATGTGTTTCCTCTGCTCATCTGCTTGCTTCCTCCATTTCACTCGCATTTTTCCTCAGGCACAAAGTGGAGTGTAACCTCCACTTGCATCTAGGGCTCTCTCAATTCACTAGGTCTGGGAAAGATGCTGTCAGTCTAACCTGGAATCAAAATACACCCAAGCTTAAAGTACCCTTGGGAGTCACTAAGTGTCACACTCTAGGACACACATTTATTATTCTTTATAATTCTCTTTTAAAGACAGAAGTACTACCTCAATTCTGTTTCCCCATAAGGAGGGCTAGAAGAGTGTAAGCAAGCTCCTTTTTCTACTTTCTTTTGTAAGATTTATTTATTTATTTGAGAAAGAGAAAGCATGAGTAGGTGGAGGGGCAGAGCAGAGGATCCCCAAGCAGACTCCCCCTGGAGCGCAGAACCCCAGCACAGGGTTCAATCTCATGACCCATAAAATCATGCCCAGGGCTGAAACTCAGAGTCAGATGCTCAACTGACTAAGCCACACAGGTGCCCCTCAATATTCAAGATATGACATATTATGTTGGTGTTATATAGATAAGGATAGAAATAAGATGTTTATATGTTAGGAATATGTACAATGCTGATAAGTTACAAAAACACAATGCAATAATATTATCAGTGCAGAGGCCAGACTAGAGATAACCTAGAAGAGCACGAGGTTGTGCTGTGGAAATGCTGTGTTCCTGCTTTACTAATAACCAATATTAATAACCTAAACTCCAAATCCTGTATAACAATAAATTGGAAGGTAAGGGGTTTGATTTATGGTATGTTGAGTAAAATTGATGTATTTAAACCTTTAACACATTATCCAAATTTGATCTAATTGACCACTATTTTCTCAAATAGCTTATATTCAGACTTTTCATACCAAAATATAATAAAATAATAAATAAAATAAAATAAAGATAATAAAATAAAATAATGTAAAACCAGATTTTTACAAGATCTAATATCTTTTACTTCCATTAGTGTTGGAGTAATAAGGAAATAAAGTTGCATTTATAGCTAAGACAAATCTTTGAATTTTATAGAGTCCTTCTTGATGCTATCAGACTAAGTGGAAAGCTTTCAATTTGTGTAACTGCAATGACTATTCAAATCAATACATTGTTGGGCCCAGTTTTATACCTAATTAATCTACACGATGTGGAACCCCTGACTATAGACACTGAAATATAAGAAAATAAAGATAGATATGAGCTCATATTGCTGTCAATAGTTTTGACCATCCATTATTTATCAAGGACCATAATGAATTACTTATTTACTTTCATTGTATTGTTCTACTGTCAATATCAAATATTCTGCTTAAATGCACCAGAACAAATCTATGAAATCATATATTTTTTTGAAGATGGAAGGTTCTTCAGAAATCATGGAGACCAATTTTGCCATCTCATAGCTGGAGAGAACACAGGTCAGGACTCGCACAAGGCTACACAGACATTTACCCTCAGGGTTTCATTATTAGTCTCCCTAGTAGGACACAGATTTCTAAATTATTGTATGCATGGATAAATGTATGGTTCTGAGGATGAAAATAGGTCTTATTTATACTAATATAGAATTCCAAAAAAAGACTTATTTTTTGATGAAACATTTCCGTGGAGCTCACTAAGGGCCAGGTGATGTTCTGAGAATTTTACATATATTAACTCATTTAATTATTATGAAAAACTTATGAAGTTGGCTTAATTTTCACATCTCTTTTTGTAAATGTAGAAACCAAGGCACAGAGTGGTTATGGGACTTGTTAAAGCTACATGGCTAATACAGAGCTGAAGCTTTGCGCAGTGGCAGTATCGTAGCCAATGAGGTTTATCCGAGGCGCGATTATTGCTAATTGAAAACTAATACAGAGCTGAGCCAGGAATTGAAGCCAGGCATTTGTAGCTTCAGAAGCCATACTCTTCAACACGTGATGCTCCCTTCATGTTAAACAGTAGTTTCTAGCTGTAATGTGTGGATGTCATATAAATAAAGGTGACTGGATACAAGGGCTCTTCCTATCATAGGTTCAAGCTGGAGGACACTGAAGGATTACTCAGTTTAATTTCCCATCCCTCACAGAATACAAGAGATAAATTCTTCTTCAATCTCTGATCCACAGTCTGCAAGTATTATAATCATCACTAAAATTATTCTTGGGCAGTGCTTAAACGTGTGTATCTCATATTGAAACTTGAACATCAGATTGTTATAATAGAAATAATCAATACATTTCAAAGTAAAGAACATTTTTTTCTTTCTACATCTAGTAATGACTTAGATGTTGTTCATTAAAGGACAGTTTTATCTTCAGTAATTACCAAATTACTTTGTGTGCAAAGCAGTGCACTTATTTAATGTCCAAAGTTTAAATATCAATGTTTGATTTCAAATAATATTTCAAAAATTTTCATAGTGCATTGACAACTTAAGTGATTAAAGTTTACATGAGCTGAGAACTTTACAAAATCGATATGTATGTATATAAAGTACATAAGAGTACATAGCCATTGAATTCTGACAACCCCTTTTTGAGTATCTATTATCTGTCTGGCACTACGTACCATAGTCATATAGATCCAATACTAGATGCATAATTTAAATACATAGAGGAGTGAAGTAATAGAAGGAGGACTTAGAAGCATATATAATTCAGCACAAGGATGAGATACTTTAATGTAAGAGAAAACCAATTTATACAAATATTACAAATCTTAATGCCAAATTAGTCAGCATTTCTAAGCCATTTGGGGACAATGAACTTAAAGCCTGGTATCCTTTATATAAAACTAGTGTTCTAAAGAAACTTTTTGAAGTGAATTTTTGTAGTGCTACTAATTTTAGCAGGAAGTTCTCTGAGGCCCAAAATAATTATGGTGTATCTACTTAACAAAAAGGAAGCATACATTATATTTAATTAACAACACAAAATGTTTGCATCTAAGGTTGTAGAGATTACACCATAAATGACCAAAAGAAATGTAAAGTTACATATAAGATAATACATTCAATCTTGAAAGACCATTCATAATTCATTTTCTAATGTAGATTTCTCAAGACTGAACATTTAATTCTTGATGAAGTCTGTCTTATGGATCAAATAAATTTTATTCTTGGCTATGAATGTACTTTAAGTCAAATATCCAATTTTCATAAAGAGTTCCTATTATGAATAGCAATTGCCATCAAATGAATTATATTCTATAGGTATGATGATCCATTAGAGTTCAAATTAACTAAATTTCAAGGGCCTCTGCTAAGTTATTCACACTATTGTTAGTAAAAGCCTGTCGTCGTTGCTTCAATTATGTCTCTCTTTTCAGTAATTTATAACTAATTAATTTGAGTTGAAACAAGGGCCAAATTTTAAAGGCATATATGAGTCCAACTTGGATATCACTGGAGGCTATGCAAAAGTAGTGTTATTTTTGGTGAATTTAGGAATAATCTCTGTGTTATATATTTATGTTATTGTTGGCAACTGATCCATCTGTAGTTCTAAAAGCACTGTAATTTTCCATATAATTTTCCATGTATCATAGTCTTTCTGAAATAATCTTTTGTTAACCAAAGCATTTTCCATTACTCAAATTAATATTCTACAGGTTGCTTTCTCACATAATACCTTCTGCCCGAACTCCTGCCATTAACTGAAGTTTAAATGATGTTCTAGAAGGTTTCATCATCCACAAATCTGCCTAGCAACTGTGTTAAATACAGTACAACAAGTGAAAATATTCTTGCTGAAATGCTAATTTACTTCTTCTGGTATGATTCTATTTTTACAACAGACCCAAGCAACTGGTCAAAGAAATTATTTCATTTCATGGGGAGGAAAATTTAATGCATACCATTCAAAAGAAAAAAAAGTCTCATGGAGATAACAAACAGCTTCTCAGCTAGAAGTTCTGGTAACCTGGACACCTAACACTAGAGGCAATAAGTGAAGGAAATGTAGCTGAGAATTTTTCAATGTAACAGAATATGTTAATGTCAATATCTCCACATGAGTTAGTTTGTTTTCAAAACAATAAAATTTAAACCTTTCAGGGCTTGCCAACGGCAGTGTTTGTAAGACCTCAGTGGAGGGCATTCAGTGGGGCAGGTGTAATTGTGTGGTGGAGAAGGGGAGATGGGCAGCTGATGCCCAGCCTAAAGGACAACTAATACTCAGCGCACACCATTCATTGGCATAAAGGGGTGTAGCTGCTATGTTGCCAAGTTTTCTAATACTCTGCTGTAGCTCAGAAGTCTATATTTTTACCTGAAATTTCCTAGTTTTTAAATGTTAACAATTAATTGGATAAAAGTGACCTAGGCCAGCCATGTCTTTACACTGATTTAACTTGAAGGCTGATCATGTATGAGGTCTGATTTAAAGTTATTATTTAGCCCAAATGTTGTAATTTATGTTTTTATAATAATTTTCATCTCTTAAAGGAAGAATGTGTAGAATTGCAGCCATTAACTAAATCTTATCTGGAACTTCTTTCTTCCTCTTTGTTCTCAGAACTTTCTGCACTTTTGTGGTAATAATTGTTCATCTTCTGTCTTGTGTCATATCTATATGTATATCATTTCTCTCCAGATAAACTTTTAAGTAGAAAGAAATCTTTAGATTTGTATGAGTGTGTTTGTGTGAACATATACAAACACACTTTTATTTTTTCCAAGGCAGTGTCTCATTGCCACACATGGAACTGAAAGTGCTTAACGATGCTTGCTGCATCAAAGGTATCTGCTCATATTTAATATAATAAAAGAAGAAACCACTACGGGCTTAAAAATACCATGGTTTCTCAACGTCCATGTTGCTTAACAAGAGATCGCTTTTATTTTTCTCAGCACTAAGGCATTATCATAGATAAAACCTCCTTCCCTGCTTGAATAAGCTCATAATCCCATTCTATTTTATGTGCAAATGCTTTTGGCCTCATCTCTGTTTCCTGTGATTTGAAATAAAGCTGAGAATTTTACCCTCTGTCACCACCATGTATTATATACCCTAAAAAAATTCCAACATAATTAGAAATTACTCTGCGAGAGAAATTGGAATTTTTTTTTCTATATTGTCTACAGGATGTTAAACGATTTAATGTCAGGTCCCCGCTGTAGTTTCTGACCCCAGTCACTGACGGAGTGTTCAAGATGTGTTAAAATAGATGATATAATTTTAGGATTTGAACATACAAAATCTTGATTGAGACAAAGTTACTTTCCTGAAATTTTTTCACAAGGTAGCAGGAGACAGATACACAGAAAGGAGCTACAAGGTGATAATTGTCTTGTTTTGCTATAAGTGGTTACATGCTGCTAGAGAGACAAGATCAAGTCTGCACAGACAGCCAGAAAGGGCCTCAGAGAAGCAGGGAGATTTAAAGTATGTCTTGAAGAATTCTTAGGATTGGCAGGCATGACTTGTGGGAGCAAGGCATAAGAAGGAAAGAAAATCAAAGAAGAAGGAAAAATGAATAAAGGCATGAATGTAAAAAAAAAAAGGCATAACATATTCAGGGATTTTGTTCAGATAAGAGCTGATAGTCCCTTAAAAATGAATGCCTGGTAGAATGAGTCATAAATAGAACTGAAAATTATAATCTGAGGCCAGACTGAGAAAATCCTTGAAGGTACGCTAAGAGAGAACAACAGACTGACAGTGGCTAGCCCCCAGTCAGTCCAACCTCCTGGGACTGTCACTCCCATATGGTCATTCATATTCATCCTAGACTCAGCCATGTGACTTGTTTTAGCCATCAGGCCACCAGCAAGTATGTTGTAATGATAAATGAATGTGCACCAGGGCTTGCCTCTTAGAACCCATCCTTAATGTAGGCTGGTCTCCTTGCAGAATCTATATAGAAGGAACCACGCAGCCATCCGGGCACCCTAGTTCTCATCTTACCTGTCAGGTGAATGCAGACACACAAATCCCATCAGGTGAGAACAGCATAAGAATTGCCCAGCCAATCCACAAAAGTACTAACTTTTAGAGTAGTCTGTTATGCAGCAATTCATAACTTAGATGGGGTTCACAATTTTCATCTGGGCAACGGACAGTCATCAAAGTATTTGCATTCTACCTTTTAAACTTGGGCTCTCACGAGGCAAATATAAAAGGTGGTAGATGTGAAAGACAGGTTAGGCCAGTATACTGGGAGACAACTTGGAGCACCACTGCACTGGTCGAGATGAGATAATGAGTGCTTAACCTAGTGCAGGATTCAGCAAATTTTCTTGGAAAGAGCTAGATAAGTAAGTATTTTAGGATTTTCTAACTATAAGGTCTCTATTGCAACTACTTAATTCTGCCAGTGTGTGTATCTAGGAAGCAACCATAGAATATATGTAAATGAATGAGTGTGGCTGCATTCTGTTAAAACTGTATTTGCAAAAACAGTCATTGGGTTAATTTTTTCTAAAGCAAAAGCTGAGGGAATAAACCCAGAAGACAGATAACAATCAATGATGTCTTACAGGTTGATGACCAAAGAGAGGACACAAGTGGTTACTGAGACAGGAATGAGAGGGACAAAGCAGGTTTGGAGCAGGTCTGGTTTGGGACAACTTGAGCTCAAAGTGAGTCATGAGGGAGAAGTCTACTACTTCTTTGGCAATATAAGTATTCAGGACTGGATTCAGGAGGCATACATTTGGGAGTCAATAACATAGAGGTAGAATTTAAAGCCAGGAGTAGAAAAGATCAAATCACCTTTCTAAACTGCTATTGCAACATTTGGTATGTAGGAAGTACTCAACAGCAAAAAGAAAAAAAAAAAAAGAAATCCACAGGTCAGCTCTGCTCCTACTTTTAATTATATTACAGTAAAGGAGAGTACTGAATGCGAAAATGTGAGGATTCAAAACAAGGTCCTGGAGGAAATTATTATTTAAGATGTAAGGCATGGACATGGATGAGAGATCAGCAAAAGCGACCAAGCGATCAGAGGGTTTATCAGAGGACAACCCCCCCCCCACAGCCCCATGGAAAATATTATTCTGGATTAAGAAGGAGGAGTATATTTCAAAAAACAAGGGACATCTGTTGATGTCCCATGCTATGGAACATCAGTAGGTTAAAGCCTGGGGCAAGCTCTTTGCAGATAATTCTGTCTTGAATGACTTGGGAAAAGACCAGTTTGAGAGGGATGGGATTTGATTGTAATACAACTACAACAAGCCCACAGATTTCAAACATTATCTCATGGTAGCAAATCTCATGGTTTCCTAGCTGTCCCATCCTTTTCAGTTATTTTCATATTGACTTTCCAAGATGATCCAGGCTAAGAAAAATCAATCCTTAGTCTCAGGGAATGATCTAGATATGGGTGTGTGACTCAAAAAGAATCCTTCCTGGAAATGTTTCTCTGAAACCAGTGGGGAACACTCTATTGCCTCTTTTGCTTAAATTAGTCATAGTCAAGTTTCTGTTCCTGGAAGTGATCTAACCCTGATACATCTCCAGAAAGACAAACTCTAGGAAAAACATGTTAATGTGTCACATGATCCAATTAGGGCTAAACATTGAAACCATTTAACCCTGGTACAGTTTTCTTCATTAAATACAATAGCATTCCCTGATGGCTTTCTTCTAGTTAGATGGCATTTCAAGTTTCACACTGCTGCCCTCAGCTCATTTGCTTTACTTCCAGATTTCTTTTTTTTTCACTGAGAGTGTTTCCTCTTTAGATTCATGACTATGGATAAGGTTCAAACTATTAGAGAAGCAAAGTTCCTAAGGGAAAGAGCCTGCTTCTCATTGTTCTTCATTATTTACATATTCCCCTGTATGTTTCCGAAGAAACACTTAACATAATTTACATTTTAATGAACTACCACACAGTACTTACCAAATGCTTAGTGGGTCAATAGTAGAGGTCTCATTTTGGGAATCCGAAACAAGCAATAATCAGAATGAGAATAAACTACAGCATCTGCACAACTGGCACAACCAGAAAATTTTCATAATTCAGTTAGGGTTTCCCTTATATCCTTGTGTATCCTTTGTACTGTTCTTTACTTGGTTTGTCTCTTTAAATGAGATCACTACGGTTGCTTAAATCTATGTATTTTTGAAGAAAATATTATATCACTTCCATAAATGGAAAACATTACTTGACAAAAATAGAAGATAAATTGAATACATACATACTTACTAAAAATAACATTTTTGTTTTGTTTTGTTTTGTTTTCGTACCACCTAAAGATGCTTCTGAGTCTCCACACTTAGGACACATTTGGAAAAAAACACTGCTTGTGGGAACTGAGGGGACAGAGCATTACAAAAAAGAGAACCAGCTTTAAGTCTGGTAAACTGGTTTTCAATCTCAGTTTTACTTCTTACTGGACCCTTCTATTTTTATCCATGGAAAACTCTACTTCTTCATCACATCATGTTTTAATGGATTACGTATTTAATAATATCAGGTTTTTTGTTTCATTCTATAGCCTAAGTTCTGTGAAAACAGGGAATGCACATCTTCTCATGCCTTTAGCACCAGTATCTAGTACTTGCACATAGGCATGGGTAAATGTTGGATGGGTGGATGAATGGATGGATGAATGAATGTACTAACCTTTCTGTGATTTCCTTTTCTTATCTAAATTAAGGAGAAAACAAACTAAACTCTTGTGCTTTTATTCCCTTATCTAAATTAAGGGAAAAAATGAAACATAGCTTGAAATGTTTTGATGTTAGAGATGATATATAAAGCACCTAAGCATGAAATGTGGTTAAAATGATAGCTATGAAGCATGACACCCATTTTTAATAAATCATTAGACTCAAAGCTTCATGGCACTTACAGAATGTGCCAATTAGCCACATTTATAGGCTTCACCAGCATTCAATGTTCACCATTTCTGAACACATACACCATTTCTTATCATACATTTCTTATCTTTCCACTATCTGTATTTGCTGTTGGAATACCCTTGTCCTATCTTCTAACTTCTAGCTTTATATGCACACCCTGCAAGTCCCAAATCCAGATTGTCTCCTGGGAAGCCAGCCTATAGGCAGAGAAAATGCTCTACCATCTTTTGATCTTCAGTGCACTTATTCCTGTCACCACTTGAGACCTACTTCGTTTCACTGGAATTATCCATTTACCTAAAAACAATCAGGCTGAACTTCACAAAAAGGCCTGAGATCTAATTTCCAGGTGAAAGAGGAGAAATTGCTTTAAGTGCACTACTTCTATAATATATCCAGTATACTTTTATTTAGTGGTTATAAAACAGTGCCACGTTTCATTGTCACTCTTTTATTGAGTAATATCAATAAGTTAAGTTAAAAAACTCAATATATCTATTTTCAATGAATAAATAACAAATCTATGGTCTGTATACATTTTATTTTTTCCCTGATTCAGTCTTTGTGTTGCTTTTATACACATCAGCCTTTTCATTAAAACTTGAACTCCTTGATTAGAATAACATAGAAATGATGAACCATTATGTTGTATATCTGAAACTAAAGTAACATTCTGTGTCAAATATACTCAGAAAACAAAACAAAACAAACAAAAACTTGAGCTCCTTGAGAGCAGGTTTTGTGTCTAATTTATCACCTTAACCGACCACCTAGTACAGTCCCAGGAACCTAGCAGGGGCTCACAGAATATTTTGTATTGAATCAATAAATAAATGAGTAAATGACTTTTAACTATACATATTAGTTGTATATGAGAAAACAGAATATTTTATTTTTAAAATGTATACAAATCCTCTGTAATTGAGAAAATTAGATAGGAAGAATATTCTAAAACTTCATGCCAAAGGCTTCAGACAATTTTCACTTGATAAAGGCTGGAAAGAAGTAAGTGGAGGTGGTGGGGGAGGAGCCAGAGGTAGTGGATTGGAAACAGCCCTTTTAATATTTTAATATTATGTCTAACAATATTTAGCTACTATGCCTTTTATATTTCGGAGGAAGAGTAGGACTCTTTTGGTAAAATCAAAGCTTTCTACAGATATATTGAAACAATAAGTATTTTCTAATCAAAAGTCCAGCTTGCCCTCACAGTGAAATACAAAATAAATCTTGTATCTTGGCATCATTGACATTTAGTTCCCAAGTGAATTTAGGTGTGAAGGTTTTTCAGTTCAGTCTCAATGGATCATTTCTTACTGTCAGATTCATAAAGTTGTAAGACTGTTTAAAACTGGCTGGAGATACCTGGAGTATTACAATCTCATACTTCGACATCACTGTCCAAACCTACTCAAATTGGACTATTAAAAGATATTTCAATTAGACTAAAACTAATATGTAATGTTATCATGGTTATGGTTAGTTTACTTTGTTCCCAGTGAAGTTTGAGACCTTTTCATTTAACAGAAGGTGAATCTTGATAAACTTTTCTATTATTTTGCAAAGTCTAGTGTGGTACAGAAATACTTCAGATGTAAAGGGACTATGTAACAATTATTGAGGTTAAGAATTTTGAAGTCTAGTTCNATTTTGCAAAGTCTAGTGTGGTACAGAAATACTTCAGATGTAAAGGGACTATGTAACAATTAGTGAGGTTAAGAATTTTGAAGTCTAGTTCTTAAGGTGGTCCTTGAGAGGTAATGATTTAATTCATAACTGCTACTGAAAACAACACAGTGTAAGAGGATCATCAACATGTTGCAAACAGGAGAAGAAAAACTTCATCTAAGGTCAAGTATACTAGAAGCAGATCAGGAGATGAAAATACATGTCCAAGAGTTTGGTGGAGGAAGTCATTCCTTGGAAGACTGGTAAGAGTGAAGGAGTTTGGAAGGGAAAGGGAGAAGGCCAAGCAAGGGTGACTCTCAGACAATGTCCTGCAGAAGAGTGTGGAAATATAAGTTTCTCCTATAAACAAAGCCTCTTCCGCAACCCTAAGGGCAGTTTTCCTACTCTTGGCTTAAGTACTCCCAGCTAGGATTTTAATACAAAAACAAAAGTTCCCTGTAAGGTTAAACAACTCTAATTGTGAGAAAGTCTGTTCTAAAATGAATTTCACCAGGGCACCTGGGTGGCTTAGACGGTTAAGCATCTGGAGATCGGGTCATGATCTCCAGGTCTTGGGATCCAGCCCCATATCAGGCTCCCTGCCCAGCGGGAAATCTGCTTCTCCTTCTCCTTCTGCCTCTCCCTCTGCTTGTGCTCTGTTTCTCTCTCTCTCAAATGAATAAATAAAATCTTCCAAAAAAAAAAATGAATTTCACCTTCCTACAACTTTCAGATGCTCTCTAAACTTAGGTATCAAAATTCTCTTCCCTGTTCTTCCAGAAAGACCTTCAGATGCTTGAATAGACCTATCATGTCTCCCTTCAATTTCTTCTTCACTAGGGAAAATATTTCTAGTTCCTTCAATTCTGAAATCTGTAACATATTTTTGTGCCCTCTGGACATATCTCAATATGTCAATGTTTCTCTTAAAATATGCTTTCCAAAATGGAATACAATAATCTGAACACTGAAAAAAAAAGATAAGCTGGTGAAACAATGTGAGGACATATATATTCTATATTATACAGTTGCATCATAATCTGGGACCATAGGTTTTATGAAAAATAAGTTTGTTTTGTGAACTTCTGTGATAGTGCAATTGTGAACCAACTTAACAGTTTTCTTTGTTAAACAGCATCTTGATTTTAATATAGTTACTTAAATTACTTAGGTCAATTCAAATCTTGATCACATCATCTACATAATTTAAACTATGCAATTTGTGAAATCTTCAAATTGGGGAATAACACTTCAATAATTCTTAGATCTTTCATAAAAATATTAAGCACATGTATCCATTGGCAGAAACTTTGGTCCACAGGACACATATCATTACACATTCACATCCAAACTAATTGCCATGTGTTTTAACTCCATCTCCTCTATTGTTAGTAATACATCTGAGTCCCCATAGCACACTGGTGCCCAGTCATATTTCATAGACAGTCTTATTCACAAATAGGAGAAATGACATATTTTTTTGAAATACAAATAAATGATGCTTTATTTATTTATTTATTTATTTATTTATTTATTTATTTATTTTTAAAGATTTTATTTATTCATTTGACACAGAAAGAAATAGAGAGCACAAGCAGGGAGAATGGGAAGCAGAGGCAGAGGGACAGGCAGACTCCCTGCAGCATGATGAGCAGGATGTAAGGCTCCATTCCCAGAACCCTAGGATCGTGACCTGAGACACCCAGGCGCCCCCAAATAAATGATTTTTTAAAATGCAAACTCAACATTTCTTTCATGTAGAGAGAAGAGTTGACTTTTTCTTTTCTTTTAAAGAATTAGAATAATTAAAAGTATCTACTTAGTAACCATTTTAAGGCTTGCTTATTGACAATTACAAAATTTCTGAATTTGTACCCATTGCATATGTTACTTTCCTCACACACAACATCATTCCCCATCTCCTGCCTTCTGAGGACCAATTTATTCTCCACAATTTTATAAAGATACTTGAAATGATTCTGAGCCTGCATTGAGTACTATTAATAGAAATTATTGCTTTTATAGTACAATAAACATTCTCATAAAGCTATTCCTTCACACTTGAGACCTATCTATAGTATAATTAATAATAATCATAATATTTAACATTTATCAACTCCTAAAATGTGTTAATTGCTTTACATGCATGATTTCATTTAATCTACAGAACAGCCCTGTGAGGCAATTTTGCTATTCCTATCTTGTTTTCAAATGAGTAATTTGAAGCTTATGAAAATGAGGGATTTCTTCAAGGGCACACATACATTAATGGTATAGCAGGAAACTGAATCCAGGTTTTTCTAAAACTGAAGTCCTTAACCATTATGCTGTGCTGGGTAGATTTCTAGAAAATAATTTGCTTTATTAAAGGAAATTTGCGTTAAACATTATGATAGATAAAAGAAATTGCCCTCTTGAAACATGGAGTTACTTATAAACACATCAATAATGTATGTTAATGCCCTCACCAATACTGGATACTGCTAACATTTTGTTATTGTCAATCTATTTTTTTGTTTTGGCTTGAATTTTTACTCACTTATACATTTGAGCATGCATTTTAAAATATGTTCCAGGACTTTTTTTTCCTTCAAATTGCTGCTTTATTTTTCCCTTTTTTAATTTTTCTCACTGAGATTTGTGTTCTTATTGATTTGTGGAAACTCTTTGTATATTAATGATGTTAACACATTTTATGCTATATACACTGAAAATATTTCCTTTCATTCTTGCATTTGTGTTATATTTCAAGCACCATCACAATAAAATCTTTGTGATTTTTTTTCTGAAATCACCTCTATACATTTTTACTTTGTGGCTTTGGCTCTTGCTTTAGGGAGGTTTTTGTCCACATTGAAGTTATTTTCAGAGATTATTCTAATGTTATACTTTTAATCTAATATTTATAAACTTTTGACTCAATCTTTCTTTATAGAGGCTATTAAGAAGTCATGTTGGGCGCCTGGGTGGCTCAGTGGCTTAAAGCCTCTGCCTTAGGCTCAGGTCATGATCTCAGGGTCCTGGGATCAAGGCCCGCATTGGGCTCCCTGCTTGGTGAGGAGCCTGCTTCCTCCTCTCTCTCTGCCTGCCTCTCAGCCTACTTGTGATCTCTTTCTCTCTCTGTGTCAAACAAATAAATAAAAATCTTAAAAAAAAAAAAGAAAAGAAAAGAAATCATGTTCACCATCCAGAGCCCTTGAGTTCAGTTTATAAAGAGCTGGGCTACTTTGGGTAAGCTATTTAACCTATTAAGTGTCTCAGTTCCTTATGTTAAAAATGGTCTAATAATAGTACCTATCTTATAGGGATTTTTCAAATATTAAATGAATTAATGCACATGTTGCATTTATAATGCCTGATTCAAAGTACTCAAGTATTAGCCTTTAACTATTTTATACATGCATATATATATTCATTTATTTATTTTCGTTTCAAGTTTTTATTTAAATTCTAATTAGCTAACATATAGTGTAATATTGGTTTCAGGAGTAGAATTTAGTGATTAATCACTGACATATAACACCAAGCACTTATCATAATAAGTGCCCTCCTTAATACCTATCACCCGTCTAGCCCATCCCCACCCACCTCCCCTCCATCAACCCTGTTTGTTCTCTATCATTAAGAATCTCTTTCTTGGACACCTGGGTGGCTCAGTGAGTTAGAGCCTCTGCCTTCGGCTCAGGTCATGATTTCAGGGTCCTGGGATTAAGCCCCGCATCGGGCTCCCTGCTTAGCGGGGAGCCCGCTCCTCCTCTCTCTCTGCCTGCCTCTCTGCCTACTTGTAAGCTCTCTCTCTGTCAAATAAATGAATAAAATCTTAACAAAAAAAAAGAGTCTCTTTCTCTTATGGTTTCCTCCCTCTTTTCCCTCCCATCCCCTATGCTCATCTGTTTTGTTTCTTAAATTCCACATATTAGTGAAATCATACATATTCATCTTTCTCTGACTGACTTATTTCACTTAGCATAATACACTCTAGACTTTATTTTAAATTCATCTGTATTCATATTTTTTAGCAGAAGTTAGAAATCTATTTTCTTTCCCAAAATTGGGAAACAGTTGTTCTTACTTCTTTGGTTAAATTTTACTTCATTTCCTCACTGATTCACATCAGTTGCATGGTCAAATTCCATNTTATTTATTATTTTTTTTTAAAGATTTTATTTATTCATTTGACACAGAGAGAGAGATTACAAGTAGGCAGAGAGGCAGGCAGAGAGAGAGGAGAGAGGAGGAAGCAGGCTCCCTGCTGAGCAGAGAGCCCGATGTGGGCCTCGATCCCAGGACCCTGGGATCATGACCTGAGCCGAAGGCAGCGGCTTTAACCCACTGAGCCACCCAGGCGCCCTGTTTCCAACTCTTTCATCAATCTTTTAGTGTGTGTGTGTGTGTGTGTGTGTGTGTGTGTGTGTGTGTGTGTGTGTCTTACACATTAAGAAACAGATCTGGAGAGAGGTGATGTAAGGAGATAAAAATACCCAGTTATAAATGATCTCAAATTTATACCTACATCTCTCCAAAATGACTAGATTCCTAGAAGTGGTCTTCTTCAAAGTATATGCACATTAAATA
The DNA here is from genome assembly GCA_002007465.1 of Ailurus styani. Lineage (NCBI taxonomy): Eukaryota > Metazoa > Chordata > Mammalia > Carnivora > Ailuridae > Ailurus > Ailurus styani. The sequence goes on along the minus strand of LNAC01000472.1, from coordinate 296,106 downwards.
TAATCTTTCTGCCATACAACATTGCCTTTTGTTATGAAATACTTATGAACACACTGCATTTTTAGTTATGTACGTATTTCTTTCACACATTCTTTTTTATGATGAAACACGGTTAACTATTCATTTATAAGACTGTCACTCCACTATTCTGAGGTACACAGAGGTAAGGGCCATGTCTCATTAACATTTGTATTGCTAGTGCCTGCCAGTGCCCAGCATATACACAAAAATCAATACATGTTTACTTAACTGAATACACTTTAAAAATAATGTACAGTCCATGTTGGAGTCAACATCCTGCAATGTGTTGTGGCTACTCAAATTCCAAGTATTTGTCCTCACTTTTACATACTTTAGAGAATGGCTCCATGTAATCATCTCTTTCACTAAAACCCAAGATAGTCCTTTACTCCCGGCAGCTAGTCCAACTCACTATCTCAGAATACACAGGTTGATTTCTACTTCTTCTTTTCTATTATAGTTTTATTATCAAAACTTCATGAAATTTTCCTTAACCACGTTGATTTCTCTTTCTTCCTGAGCCAGCAGTTAGAATTGTTTAATTTTAGAGGTAAAAACCATCTTAGGCTTGATCTATGTTAAACCCTTCTTTTAATAATAAGGAAATGGATGGCTAACAAGGTTATGAAACTTTCCCTCAGAGTATTTTTAATGACCATGACTCACATTTTAGTTTTCAATTTTGTATTTTACTTTAATTTTGTACGAATGGGATTAAAAACTCCTCTGGAATTAAAACTACCAGTACATTCAGCAATTCACTGAACAAATATTAATTAAGTGCCAACTATGGGCCAGGTGATAATCTAGAATCTAGAAATGCAAAACTACTACATACATAAGGCTGGTTTTTATATAACCATAGTCTATTGATGAAGCAGATGTTAACTAAAAATTACCAAAATAACTGTAAATCAGTGTAGTATTAAAATTGTGTTGTGTTATAAAAAACAATGTCATGAAAATAAACACTAAACTATTTAATTTTGATTGGAAAAGCAGGGAAGAATTTTTCAAAGAAGTGGCATTTCACTGAAATCTGAAGTATGACTACGAGGTAGGTAGACATAGAGGGTAAGATTTCTTCATGTACAGAAAATTGCAAGTTCAAAAAAACTGAGCCTTGAAGTAGTTTGGGATCTTATTGAAAAAGACAGAAACCCAATGTGACTAAAGCAACAGAGGGAAAACTGAGGATGGCTATGACAGGAAGCCTAGGTTAAGCACTATATGCAACATCAACAATAAGGTCTTTCACTGAAGACTCAGAATCTTAATAGAAATCCTTGAAGAAGTTATTACAGGGGAGTTATGTTATTATTTTTACATTAAAAAATCCTGCTATGGATTTTATGTTTAAAAAAAGAGGCAAGGAAACATAAGAAAAATAAAGTGGGAGACCATGCTGCAGCCCTGGGGAGAGAAGAAATAAGATGAGAGCCATAGAGATGGAGTGGTAAGAGTGAACAGAAGAGGTCTGAGTTGGTAGTATACATAGGACTTCATGTTTATTCAAACAAGAAGATGTCACAGATCATTCTTGGTTTTCTGGTAACGCCAACTGGGTGAAATGTGTGATACAACTGAGGAACAAAAATGATCAAAATTTCTGACTTAAGTCGATTTAAGTTTGAGAGGCCATGAGAAATCCAAGTAAATATATTATATTGGAGATTGATGATACGATTTTGGAGATATAAATGTGAGAATTGTTGGCATAATGATATATGTAAATCCATAGAACTGAATAAAATCACTAGGGAGAGAATGTCAGGAATAATCCCAATAAATTCAAACATTTTGAGGTCAAGTAAAGGTAGAAAAACTGGCAAAAGACTATGACAAATAGCAGCCATCATAGAAGGTGAAAACCCAATATATGATAGTGTCATGAAAGCCAAGAACAAATAGTATACCTGACAAACTTGTGACTCAAGAAGTATTTTTAAGATAAATGAATGAAACTACTCATCTGTATTGAATGCTGCCAACTAGTCAATTAAGATGGGAGCTGAAAAGCATCCACTGAATTTAACAATATGAAAATCAATGATGACCTTATGAGAGTGGTTCTTGTAATGGGGGTAGGGAAAATGGGTGAGAAAGGATATCAAATCAAAGCTGGCTGAGGAATAAAGGGGCTCCACCTCATAAGATTAACCAAGATTACTACCACCCCATAAGATTAACCTAAGATGGTTTTTACCTCTAGAATATACCCCAGAATATATATAGGAGTAAAGCAAATCAACCTATAACTTGATTTAAAAAAAGTGGGAAAACTATAAACAGATGATTCACAAGACAGAAACTTTGATGGTCAAAAACATGAAAAGATGTCCAACTAATAATCAGGAAATGTAACAACACTACAGTGAAATAGTGTGATAGGCAGCCTCTTAGATGATTTCCAATGATACCTGCTTCCTAGTGTTCACGCCCTTGAATAAGTGTGGGCAGGACCTCATAACGTGCTACTAATTAATAAAATATGACAAAGTAATGAGATGTCTCTTTCAAGAGATAAGGTTACAAGCACACCGTTACCTCCCTGGAACTTGTGCTAATTCTCTTGCTTGCTCTGAGTGAAACTAGTTGCTGTATTGTCAGCTGTGCTATAGAAAGGCACAAAAAGCAAAGAACCAAGGAAGTTCTCTTCCCAACACCCAATGAGGAACTCTGTACACATATTTTTGTATAATAGCACAGAAAGAAATCCTGCTAATAACCATATGAGTAAGGTCAGAAGTGAACCTTCTCCAATAAAGCCTTCAGATAAAAACCCCAGCTCCAGCTAGTGTCTATTTCCTGTCTGTGAGTAAACTTGAGGCAGAGATAACCAGCAAAGTCTGTAATCATAAGAAACTATAAGATAAATGTTTGCTGTGTTAGGCCACTAAGCTGTGGGGCGATTTGTTGTGGAGTAAAAAATAACAAATACAAAAAAACATTTTATATCCCTCAAATAAGCAGTGATCTAAAACTTTGATTGAAACAACTGTTGTTAAAGATGTGGAGAACAAGGAAGTATCCTTATACTGCTGATGTGGGTGTAAACTGGTTCAGTCACATTGATAAACAATTTGGCTACCCCTAGTAAACTGAAGATGCTGTACCCTCTTGCCTTCAATACCCTTTCTAAGAAAATAATTTCATGCAAGCCAAAAGAAATATAAACAAACATGATTATTTCAAAGTTGCTTATAAGGGTAAAACTGGACAACCTAAATGTTCATCAATATGAGAATGGATAAATTGTGATATAATCATGTTGTGGAATAATACATTAAAGTTAACATAAATGAACATTATCTTCATGTATTCATATAATGTACAAAAGTATATTAATACTTGGATATGATTTGGATAGATATAAAAGATATAAACAATATCATGTCATATAAATAAATATAAATATAATTAAATATAAAAATTGTATGGGAATGGCACATATCTTTTCTTATAGTCAACCTTCTAGAATGAAAGGATGGGAATTGAATGAGGAATGATATAATTATATCCATAATATAATATTTCTTTGGGAAAAAAGATCCAAATGAATATGGCAAAATATCAATGTTATATAATTTGAGGGTGGGTTGGTACATGGCTAAGAGTTTTATTATTTTCTGCTTTTCAGTTTGTTTGATGTATTTCATAATAATTTAAACTTGGAGAATTGTGAGTCTTGGGCACCTGGGTGGCTCAGTCAGTTAAGCGTCTGCCTTCAGCTTAGGTCACGATTGCAGGGTCCTGGGATTGAGCACCTCATTGGGTCCTCTGCTCAGCAAAGTCTGCTTCTCCTTCTCCCTCTGCCCCTCCCCCTGCTCATGCTCTCTCTGTCAAATAAATAGGTAAAATCTTAAAAAACATTTTTTAACATAGCTGACACAATAACAACAAATTAATCCTAGAGTTTTCTAAATAATGTAGAAGAAAAAACCTAGATTTTAATAATTTATTATTTTATCATTTATTATTTTCTTTAATTTTATCCTACGTCCCTATGTGTGTTTTATTAGAAGATTGATCACTAAATAAATTGTTCTTGTATATTTGACATTTGGATTTCCTGAAGGTAAGATTTAGAAACAAAATCTACTAAGGTGGAACATCAGAACAAAGTTTATTTTATTGACTGAGGATATACAGTGTGGCATAAAGAATACCCAACTGAATTATTAAGCTCACATTCTAGTACTGGTGCTATTCTGGGCAAGTCCCAGGATTCCTTGTCTATAATAGCAGAGGATTAAATTAAATGATCTCCCAAATCCTACCAATTTTAAGCTTCCTACTCTCCTTCAGTTCAATAGAATTTGGGAAAGAAGAATTGTAATAAACTCATAGATATTTCCAATTTTCAACTACACAATGAGAGCTGTCCTCAACATGGCCAGGCTGTGTGGGGGATTAACAACTTCTCTTTGACATCACTGTCTTTGTACTCTTAATGCTTGTTCTCTCTAACCTGGTTACTTCCTTTCAGGTTTAGATGAAGGAAGAATTCAGAAGCAAAAGTGGATAAAAGTAAAACTCAAAGTGAAGCAAGGGAGGAAAAAATGCATGTGTGTGTTCAGTTTAGTGCCTTAATAGTGCTGGGTGCTCCTTCACATTGGGGGATAAAATTTCTTGAAAGAGAACAGAAATGAAAATGGACCAGAATGCCAAGAGACTGGGTTGAGATGAAAAGCAATACTATCTGCAATCCTCTTACCCTAAGTTTTTACCAACGAGCACTGCTTAGAACCACTATTTAATCTGCTAGAAAAAGTTTTATTTTTTAATTTAATTTTTTTCAGTGTTCCAAGATTCATTGTTTATGCACTATACCCAGTGCTCCATGCAATACGTGCCCTCCTTAATACCCACCACCAGGATCACCCATCCCCCATCCCCCGTCTCCTCCATAATCCTCAGTTTGTTTCTCAGAGTCCACAGTCTAACAATTTTAGATAAATCAGAGAAGAGGATCTTGGGAAAATCAAAAGTAGATGACATAAAAGATTTCTAGGAATGCACTACGCAATTGGCTTTATAATTACCCTGTTGATATGTATTAGTAATGATTGACCTGACATTCATAAATTAAATGAAATATGAGAAAAATAACCTAACACTCCATGAAAACAGTAGTCCTATTTTGGTTCAGCTCCAATAATACTCTCTTTCATAAAATATACCTCTGCTGAACAAATGCAAAACTTTCCCTTGAATTTTATATAACAAGGCTCAATACCAAAGCCGGAAAATGAGCAACTGATTACAAAACTTTTAAAGTACACGTATTCTCTCAAAACAGCATAATCGACTACAACTTGCCTTGGGATTTTTGTGATAGGAGCATTTTCTTACATAACTTAGTTGATTTGATAATACATTTAATGGGACATGTAACAGAAGGACTGCTTATCTGTGCCTTAGGATGATGCTAAACTGTTTTAAATATGAAGTCACAAGAGAGGGTTATTTATCCAATCTGAAATCTCTTCCTCATTTAAGATATATTATGAGAATAACAATCAACTTGATTTTACAGTAGCTTCTCCCTGCTCCCTCCCATCCCCCCCTTTATTTTGCAATCAGATTCAGTGTTGGTTTATATTATCTACTTAAAATTATTTCTTAGGAAAATGTGGGTAGGAAACTTTATTGCTCTTTGCACTCTGCATGTGTGATAGGGGCACAAAATGAAGAATCCTGGGAGGCCTTAGAAGCTGGAAAAGACAGGGTAACATTTCTGCCCTGGAGTGTCCAGAATCAAAACTATTACAGATTTTTGTATCTAGAAGTGGGGTGTTACTAGAATAAATATCTAAAAATGTGGAAGTGGCTATAAAATTGGGTAGGGGAAAGAAGCTGGAAGAATTTTGAGAAACATGTTGGAAAAAGTCTCAATTTCCTTGAACAAATTCTTAGTAGAAATATGTTCAAGACACTTGTGGTAAAGAATCAGAAGGAAGTGAGGTGCATAGTAGAGAAAATCTGCATCATCTTAGGAATGCGTAGATCATCAGAAACAAATTGTTCATAGAAATATAGAAATGTTAAATATGCTTCTGGTGTGAGCTGGAGAAGGAAATGAGGAACATGTTATTGAAATTGGAAAAAAGAAGATCCTTGTTATTTAGTGGCAGGAAGCATAGCTGTATTGTACCCTGTGGTCACGCGGAAACAGAACTTATAAGCAATGAATTTACATATTGAGTTGAGTAGATTTTCGAGCAAAGTATTGAAGGTGTCTCTTGCTTCTTCTTGATGCTTATATTAAAAAAAAAAAAAAACACAAACGGAAAGCGGTAAGTTGAAGAAAGAATTGTTTAGCCAAACAGAACCAGTACTTAAAATTTGGAAAAACATCAGCTTATCCTGATTTCAGAAGATGCTAAGATTAGGAGATTCACTGCCAGGAAAGTGTGCTCTAGGACAGAAAGCCAAGGGTGTGGCGTTTGCTAGTACCTTGAGAGGATCAAATTTGCAGAGTATAAAAGCACACAGAGGACCCTTTAAAGAGATTAGACATGTGGCTCAGCCATCTCAGCAGAAGTCAGAGCGAGATGGGATTATTCAGGAAAGATCTGTGGAGGAGCCTCTTGTCTAATGGAGTGAATCCCTGTGATATACATGGGAGACCCACAAGGTCCTTGAGGATGTTATATCAGCAGAAACTCTGCCAGCTTAAACTAAAAGGGACAGAAACAGGAAAAAACGAAGGAACGCAAGGCAAACTACCAAAATTATTAGGGTTGGAAAAAAAAACTGATAGAATTACTCAATTACAAATATATACTAGCCTTCAAGGAAAAGGAAGAATGACTCAAAGCACAGAGTTATGGGCCCAGATGGAACCAATAGCCAAAGAAAATTATCCCCAGATCTTGAAACCTAATGGAGTTCACTACTAGTACTTCTAAATTTGCTTGGGATCAGTGGCTTTTTTTAAAAAATCCTTTCATTTTCTCCCTTTTAAAATAGGAATGTGCAACTTGTATCTTATTTTGTCACACCACTGGATTTGGGGAACAGAAAACTTATTTTCTAGTTTCACAGGTCCACAGATGGAAAGTAATTTTGCCCCAAGATGGGTCACACACAGAGTCTCAATTATACCTGAGTTAGATGATTTAGATGGTAAGATTTTGGGTGTTTTTAACTGATGATATTAGGTGAGATTTTAGACTTTGGGTTGATGTTGTGATGGATTGAGACTTTTGAGAATGGTTGGATGAATTGAACATATTTTGCCAGTGTAAATGTAAATCTTTGGGGGCTAGAGAATAGACTGTGTTAGGCTGAATAATGCCCCCTCCCCTAAAGATGTCCAATCTCTGGAACCTGTGAATATCTTAATGGCAAAAGGGATTTTGCAGATGGGATTAAGTTAAGGAGTTTATGATAGAGAGATTTTCCTGTATTATTTGGATGAGCCCAGTGCAATCACAAGGATCCTAACAACAGGATGTGGAAGGGTCAGATAGAAGAGAAAGCAATGAGATGACAGGGGCAGAGATGAGAGTGATGCCCAGCTTTAAACCAAAGAATGATAGTAGTCTCTAGAAGCTGGTAAACACAAGGGGCAGATTTGTCCCTGGAGCCTCCAGAAGAAACCAACCTGCTGAAATCTTGCTTGATTGCCCCCAGCAAGAGGAAACTAATGGAATGTGTTTGTTCTTGATCCACGAATTCTTCAACAATAATTATTTTGACATATTTACAAATACAACATACAGCATACTTTAAAGAGCATTGCAAAACTTTTAAGTACATACAATGCATTGGGCGCCTGGGTGGCTCAGTGGGTTAAAGCCTCTGCTTTCGGCTCAGGTCATGATCTCAGCGTCCTGGGATCGAGGCCCGCATCAGGCTCCCTGCTCAGCGGGGAGCCTGCTTCCC
>LNAC01000472.1:189552-288168 GCA_002007465.1 Ailurus styani | reverse complement strand
GATCCACGAATTCTTCAACAATAATTATTTTGACATATTTACAAATACAACATAAAATCTTTAAAAAAAAAAAAGTACATACAATGCATTTATCCAAACAAGTTCTGAGGTAAGCATCAAATGTTTTCCACAAGGAAAAATAAATACAGAATGATTCAGTTATATCTAGAATCAAGAAAGAATTACCAGAATATATATATATTTTAGAAGTTCACATTAAATTTATGACTCTCTGAGCTCTCATATAAGGGATTTTTTCATTATGATTATATATTTTTCTTAATACCCTGTAGAAGTAAAATCTTACATCTGATTTTCAGAACAAAATATTTTAACTATTTCAAAATAAGATTCTTTTCTTTAAAAGATTTTTTATTTATTTATTTGACAGAGAAACAGAGATCACAAGTAGGCAGAGAGGCAGGCAGAGGGAGAGGGGGAAGCAGGCTCCCTGCTGAGCAGAGAGCCTGATGCGGGACTTGATCCCAGGACCCTGAGATCATGACCTGAGTCGAAGGCAGAGGCTTTAACCCACTGAGCCACCCAGGCGCCCCTCAAAATAAGATTCTTTTGACAGAGAGAGAGAGATTACAAGTAGGCAGAGAGCCAGGCAGAGAGAGAGGAGAGAGGAGGAAGCAGGCTCCCTGCTGAGCAGAGAGCCCGATGCGGGCCTCGATCCCAGGACCCTGGGATCATGACCTGAGCCGAAGGCAGCGGCCCCAACCCACTGAGCCACCCAGGCGCCCTCAAAATAAGATTCTTAAATAACAAAACATTATAATTCACTTTAATTGATAGTATAAATATATGCTATATGTCCTGTGGTGGTATCAATATATAGGAGATATAAATGCAGAAATTAAAAAAAACTTAAAAGTTTGGGCCAGTCCAGATTTAATAATTATGATTATATGTTGAAGAGTACCCCTGTGTACCAGGAACTGATGTGTGGTATATATACACCTACTGCTCGTTATAATAATGGCTTACAATATAAATACTACTATTATAGTTCTTTTATAGGGAATTTTAGTAATCTTTTGGCCCTATAGGTGTCCGTGGTAGTTGTTGGCAAGGAAACACTACTATTAAACCTTACAGATTATCCATCATGCCATGCCTCTAAATCTGGAGAGAAGATTATCTCAAAGAATACATGTTTTTCCAGCATGGATAAGAAGTGTAATTAAAAGAAAAAAAAAAAACCAACACTCTACCTGTGATTAAATGCCATAATAACTCTGTTTGTCCTAATGTTCATTCTGTTCTTTTTTTTTTAATGATTTTGTTTATTTATTTATATACTTGAGAGCAAAAAAGAGCAGAGGGAGCAACAGAGGGACAAGCAGGCATCACCCACTGAGCAAGGAGCCTGCTGCTGGGGCTCCATCCCTGGACCCTGAGATCATGACCTGAGCCAAAGTCAGATGCTTAACAGAGTCACCCAGGCATCCCTTCAGACTATGCTAATACATTATGGGCCAATAGAAGAAAACACTGAACAAAATTCAGTCCTGAACTCTAGTTTTATTTTGTCATGATCAAGGAAGTCATAGTTGGGACAATACAGTCCATCAAATTCAAGACTTTCTAGATTTTCTTAATGAAAAATTTGTTTTATAATAATTACCCTATTAAATCTCATAACAATTTTGTGAGACTAGTAAGCAAACATTCTTATTTTAAAGACAAATGTTTTCAAAATTTATGAGAACACAATTTTCTATTCTTATTTTACTATATAGTCATGCATTCCACTTATAGTTTTCACCAGAAAAGGTCTTAAATTATTTTGCACTTTTACAATATTGTGATTCGCATAGCTGTTGGCCCTTGACCACATAAAGTTGAGGAAAAGTTTTTACTTGAATTGATTTTTTTTTAAGATAGAGGAGTAATATGTCAACAGATTGACTGTAAATCTCTCCTGTTCTGTGTCTGCATTTAATCTCTTAAAACATAATTTCATTACTACCTATGAGATATAGACCAATGATTTTTTTTCCATGTAAAGCATTTCAGCAATTCTAAAAGAGAATGCTAAAAGAGAGTCTGAACTGATCAATTCTACCAATTAAACTTCAATAGTAAGATCTCTGGTTTAGAACTGACTTGGCATATTTACAGTTCATGGTTCAGATATTTAAAGTATAGTCATTAAATGATTCAGGTATGTAGACATTTTTAAATAGAGGCACTTGACTGCTGGGTACTCTGTACCCAAGTTCTCTATAAAAACACTGTGATGTAAAACATAAGAATGTCAATGTTTCTCTTGTCAACTTTCTTCCTGACACAAATGTTTTAGTTCCAATTTGTACATATGCATATACTCATATACACACATACCTAGATGTTCTCATATACCTATGACATACATATACTTCATGTTCTCTTCGTGTGTTTCTATTAATAATGGCAGTAGCCATTATTAGCTACTGAGCATGAAATAGGTCCCTAAAATCTGTGTTGATTTACACATTTCATCCTTACAACAGTAGGTATGTTTTATTAATATCTCAATTTAAGGTGCCTGGGCGGCTCAGTTGTTAAGCATCTGCTTTCAGCTCAGGTTATGATCCCAGGGTCCTTGGGATTGAGCCCCACATCAGGCTCCCTGCTCAGTGGGAAGCCTCCTTCTCCCTCTCCCACATCCCCTGCTTGCGTTCCCTCTCTTGCTGTGTCTCTATCAAATAAATAAATAAAATCTTAAAAAAATAATATCTCAATTTTGGAGGTTGGGAAACAAAACGAAATAAAACACATACAAAAGTGAGACACAGATGTAAAGTTTCCCAAAATCAAATACGAAGAAATCAGTACCACAGGAATTTGACACAAAACAACCCCAAAACAGAAGTCATCATTTATCTTCAAGATGAATGATGAAAGTGAAAGCACGTATCACATAATTAAAGAAATTGAGGCACATGGAGTTTAATTTATGGAGAATCTAACAACTAGGATGTAGTGCTGTGAGAATTTCAACCCATGCTTTCTGATTCTAGAAACTACAGTCTTGTCTATTTCATTACATTGCCATTTTGTTAGAAACTGGACTTTCTAGAACCATTGACTACACAAAGCCATTATATCTATGTATCAAAAAATCTTTTGATTAAGAGGCCATGGAAAGAAATGTGGCTATCAATCACCTCCTGATCCTTTACCTACTATGGGCAAGTAATAATAAAATGCTAATATACTAAATGATAGATAAATTCTTAATCTACCAACTTCCTCAGCCAAACCATTACCCAGTATACAGTTTAAGATCATGTCTTGCCTGGTATTTCTAATTCCTTCTCCTTTAGATCTTTAGAATCTACTGTAGATGCTATTAATTAAAGTGTTTAACTCTCTTTGCAATCTAACTCTTCCCTAAGGAATTTCATGGCCTAACTGGGTATTTCAAAAACTAACTTCTATTATTATTCACCTTGATCTTAGAAGCCATATTTGCATATACAAATAAGATGCATTATATGTGCTAACCACTGTTCTAGGCACTGTGTCTATTTCATCACTATTCCTCACCACACAATCTAGCTAAGGATGCGTTAATCCCTTTTATATGTAAGGGACATTGGAAAAGATTGGTAATTTCTCCCAAGATTGACTAGCTAGAAAGTGGCAGATCCAGCATTCAAATTAAGATCAGTTTGCCTCAAAAGACTATCCTGTGTCCACTTAATCACACAGCTCCACAGAAACAAACACATTCCACTTTGCATATATAGATAAGATGGAAATTAATGTATACACATCAATCACAAACCCATACATGATGGTTTCCTTCGATATACATCTATTATTTTTGTCATGCCTTACTTAGTTATATATGTTATGTACAGATCAGGGAATTTATTTAGAAAAACAAAACTCCCACTACAATGTTGAACAGCTTGAGATCTTTAAAATCCAGATTTAAAATGATACGATAGGCTATTTTCTTCTATTTTATTTTGTGAATGGCTCCAATTAATGCTAGAAATGTAGTATTTCTCATAAAAACTTAGAAAACTTCCTTTGATCAAAGTTTAATTTAGTAAACCTTTAAATTTTAAACCAGTAGAGTTTTTCAACCTTATAAATGTCTATTTTAGCAATAGAATAAACTAAAATAAACATCATTCTGCCGACTTATTTTTAAACCAGCTGTGAAGATTTATTATGAAAATATCATCCCTGTCTCCAGTATAAAAGACTGATTGAAATGTAAATTTCTATAAGATTTTTGATAGCCACAATAAATATAAAATATGGAGGTATTAAGAGCATTATCTATTCTTGTAAACACTTGGAAGACTTTAATTTTAAAAAGGCTCCGGGTCTTTCACAAGGTAACCATAGTAATGCAATAGGAAAAATGGAATATCTGCCATTTTTTGTTATATTATTTCCTGTTTTATACATTTGATTTATGCTTTTATAAGAACTGCTTTATCAACAAATTTCAATACATCACTTGAAGGCAAAAGTTTGAATTCCATTGGATTTTTTTTCATTCAACTTCATCTTTTAAATGTTTAGAACATAAATTAGGCTAAAATTATTTTCTCGAATTTTACTATGCACACACAAGCATGCTGTTTCTTCATATTCCAATTACGTCCCTTTGAATTTTCTAGTCCATGCTGTAGTACAAGTGTCCCATATGTTCAAGTTAATTGTACTTCTACAGGAAAAATATGCCAAATCTGAGAAAGAATGACATCTATAAATTTATATATGCAATGGAAAGTATAAATAAATTGGTCACGGGACTCTACTTTTTACCAACATTTGTTTGTATCTCAATTTTACACCTGGTTTTTAGAAGTTCAAGTCATATTGGAGTCAGTTGTTGCAAATAAACTAAGAAACGCTATGCTAGGTAACCAGGGTATATAGATTTGCATAGTGAACATCAATAACTAGGGACTTTGCTCTTTGAAAATGTCATAATTATTTTTGAGCCTAAAAGTGGCAGAACACATATTCTGATACCAAACTCTGGTATCATATTTACTCAAATTCTAATATTGAATATTAAATTCTAGAGACAAGTTTTAACTAAATACAAGCAAACAGACATTTGCTGGCAGTTTCATTTGGAGTTCATTTGCATTCAGTTGGCTTCCATCATACAAAATGAGATGGCATATTCTCTTCCTCCTTCCAGGGTACCTCCCTCCTATTATAGTGAGTTTATCCATAAGGTACATCATCAAGAACACATGAGACAAATAGGGAGAAAAAGATATATTCTAAGAGTGAATACAAGTTAAGTAATTCAAAGGAAAGCCAACAGCCATTTATTGATGCTCTGGCATTTCTAAGAATGGAATATTAAATAGATGAAAAACTGATTTCTGAAATAAAACCTAGGAAAACCAATGCTTCAAAGAAGATAGGGAGGGAAAAATAATGAAATGAGATGGGATGGGGAAGGACACAAACCATAAGAGACTCCTAATCTCACAAAACAAACTGAGGGTTACTGGGGGGTGGGAGGGTAGGGATAGGGTGGATGGGTTATGGACATTGGGGAGGGTTTGTTCTTTGGTGAGTGCTGTGAAAGATGTAAGCCTGATGATTCACAGACCTGTACCCCTTGGGCAAAGAATAAAAATAAAATTAAAAAAAAAAAAGAAGATAGTAGTAAGTAATTGCTGAAAAGATTTTATTACTGTTGATTTTATCTGAATAATTGTCTACCAGGCATTCATTCACCTGGTCAATTTATACTCCTATGAGAAGGCAGGTGAAAAATACTAGACATCTAGGAATGACTCCTCAATTTGGGAAAATATGTACCTCCGTATTGAATTTCTGTATAGGAGTATATGGAAACTTGAGATATTTTCTAATTTCCCTCTGGTTTCGTCCTAGAATTTATGGCTCTGTGACTCAGTGGTTATTGGCTAAACTGTTCCAGTGACCAGATAGAAACAGAATTCCTTTTCTGCTCAAGTTACGAGAAAAAGAAAATTAACCGATCAGCCAACATGCACATATGTATGTCACAAGGCATTTTGCTGGATACTTTGAGGCCTACCACAGAACAAGACATGATACTAGTCCTGAGGAAGTCAAAGCATATGCAGGAATCAATTAATTCCTGTAGAGCAAGATACTGACTCTAAAACACACAAGAACACATTTAAGGGCTCGAATTACTGAATTTCTTAACAGCATTTGAAACTCTTAATTATTCTGTTCATTGGACTGCTTGGATTCATGCTTTTGGTTGTACCCAGTTTTGTTTTTAGGCAACCTGTACGAACTTCTCTATTTACATGAATTCTATTTCTTCCCCAAACTCCATTTTTAATACAATCTCTTCCGCACTTCAAAACCTTTTATCCTTTCTGCGCCCGGATCCCTACCTGTGAATATCATATAGACAAACTGAATTCAGCATTTCTAACATGGAGATCATGATCTTCTTCCTAAGGCTGTTCCCCGTCCTAACGTTGGTAACCTTGCAAACATTTTGAACATTAACCAGTTTTCTCACCTGAAAATACAGTCATTATCTCTGACTCCTCATCTTTTTCTTTAGATATGCTATCAGCCAGTATGTTATCTGAATTCTCTCCCTTCCCTATTAGACCCTTGGTTCAAGTCATCTTTCCTCAGTTAAAATTAATGAAAATGGGGCTCCTGAGTGACTCAGTCGTTAAGTGTCTGCCTTCGGCTCAGGTCATGATCCCGGGGTCCTGGTATAGAGCCCTGCGTCGGGCTCCCTGCTCTGTGGGTAACCCTGCTTCTCCCTCTCCCACTCCCCCTGCTGGTGTTCCCTCTCTCACTGTGTCTCTCTCTGTCAAATAAATAAAATCTTTAAGAAAAAAAAAAAAGATTAATGAAAATGCCATCTGAATTGATTTTTCCACAAAGCAACTAAGAGTAATTTTTTTTAAAAAAAACAGACATTTGATAAACTCACTCTTCTACCTAAATTCAGTCAATGACTGCAAATCTTTCAGGATAAATAGAGTATCTACATCAATGAGTTGCAAGGTTCTCTATGATCTTGCTCTACTTTATCTCCTGTCCTTACCTTTCACTGTAAAGTTAAAGTGCACTAACCAATGAATTCTCCATGCTCTTATTCAACACAGATCCTTTGCATAAACCATTCCCTCTCCTTGTAAGCCCTTGGTTCCTCTTCTCTCTTCCCCTTAACAAAACCCTATTCATCATTCCAGCATACGGTGTTCTATAACTTCCATGGTTCTTGTGAGCATTCCCCTTCCATACCTGCTTCTCAGACTAGAAATGAGTGGGCTTTGGGGGAAAGCAGAATTCAGATGATAACTGGAAGGAAAGCGGGGAGGATACTGAACGAGCCTGGCCAAACAGACACCATGTACTCCAGGGACTGGGAGCAAGCCTGCCCTAGTGCAGCAAACCTGTCCCAGTCCTTAACGTGCCAGGCTCTGTTCTAAGAGCTTTTTGCATATAAATCATCTACTCATCCCAAAAATCCTACTCTCACTCGAATTTTATAGACATGGGAGATTAAACTACATGACTAGTGATAAATTCAGGATTTAAAATCATTCATTTGACCTCATGCTTGTCCTGGGTCTACATGATTAGGAAGTTCCTAAAATTACATACTGAAGAATGTGGGCTCATTACTATTGAATTGTTCCTGAAAAACAGAGAAAAATAGGATAATCTTCTCTCTTAGACATCCTTGGGGAATAAGGGGTACTCTTTAAAAACCACAATGAACATAAAGATACAATTCTCATAAAATTTGAACAGGAAAGGAGATACTAAATGACAATAGATGAGAAAAGCATCTTGTTACTTCTTTTCTGAGCCTCATATTTCTGCAGATGATTACATCCCATCTCTTTTATTTTTCTTGCTGAATAATTTTTCACAGACCTTGTTCTGCACACTCATCATCTTTGAGAGCCCTTTTGATAGTTTTTTTTTTTAATTCCTAAGTCTCTTCTCCGCAGACTGAATAGCTAAAATAACATTACTCTAAGTTCTCCTTTCTGTAACACTTTAAGAAACAATGTTTGATTATTTAAGGCTAATATTGGCACATGTGGGAATGATTGCCCACAAAGAACTATGAACTCTTTGTAGCTGGGTTTGC
Source organism: Ailurus styani (assembly GCA_002007465.1). NCBI lineage: Eukaryota > Metazoa > Chordata > Mammalia > Carnivora > Ailuridae > Ailurus > Ailurus styani. The sequence goes on along the minus strand of LNAC01000472.1, from coordinate 280,064 downwards.
ACCATGAAAATTGTCTCTTTCTTGGGTGCAGTTTATTTTTTCCTACACAAGATTATTATGCTCTATTATCCCTATTGAGTATGATTCTCTACAACTATACTATTTACCATGGAACCTAACTCAGGTTAAGATCTGTTCTTGTCATTTGAAAAGTTGTATAATGAATAAAAAGTAATTTCATTTTTCTGATGCCATTTGGGATGTATTTATTGTCTTTCAAACAAGACATGAAAGAGACCACTTTTTTTCTGCCCTCTTGGAAACTGCCCAGTAGTCTCACATGAAAATACATTTGGTCTGCTTTGGAAAGATTGCTGCACCATTGTCTAGGGATGATGATGATGGTGGTGGTATCAGATGCTGTAATAAATTATTTATACAAATTTATTTAATCTTCACAACAAATTTATAAAGTAAGTATTATTATCCTGACTTTGAATTTACAGAGACTAAATCTTAGGGGTTATAACTTGGCATTATCATGCTCTTGGAACTGTGATCTGAATCAAGACTAACTTCATCCAGATACTAGAATAAACTGCCTTAAAAAATGACCGCCTCCTCAACTGTCCTCATTATATAAACACATATATCTGCTTAATAATTGTAATGCTGCTGCAATGTTAAAAAAAAATACATACTGAGGTTCTAAATGTCATATACAGAGGCCCAGGACCAACATCTATTGAAAACATTGTAAAAATTATTGATCCAATACTACAGTGACTGAGTTACTATCAAATTCTAGGGAAAAACTACATGTGGCTTATATATTCTTTCATTTATTTTGTGCTATAAATAGAGTAACTTACAGTGTATAAACAAAAATTTTGTTTATAGATTGAAATAAATATGATAGAGTTGTTAGTGCTTCTTGAACTACATATATTTTCACCTTTTAAAAAAGAAAAATTTCCATATACTTAAATCTTGTGCTTTATAAATCTATAATTCACAAATGCCCTTTGAGATATATATCCATATTTTAAATCTGAGAACACAACTCAAGATCTATTTGTATACATATTCTAGATCAACTTTATTAACTTTTTTTTACCATATTAAACTTAAGACTCAGTATAACCCTGAAAAAAGGAATATTGCTACTAAAAAGATTTAAGGTATTAGTATAACATTGCCAAAATAAAGTCGGAATCAAATACCAGGTATTTTGATGTTTAAAATATAACTTTGAATTATAATAAAGTGATCATATCAAAGAATTACATGAAATCATCAAATAGTCATAATATAAAACAGAAATTAAATATTACTTTTAATTATTGGAATTATTATATAAAAATAATTCTGCAGCCATAAACAAAATATACCTTGTACTCTTGCTTTAAACTGAATTTTATATTGTCTTTTAATTAAGATTTTTAATTCCACATTATTAATTCTGGTTCAGCATTCTGGGCACTTTAAATTATTAATGGATGGGGGTAGACAACTGAAAACTCAGAACTCTGACACTAGAAACTTCATCAAAAATATATGGAGCTGTACACAGTCACACTCCAACCTTCCATTTTTCAATTTTAGAAGTCAATTTAAGATATAATACATCAATTTCCCCCCCACCACCATTTCTTAGCAGACAAATTGGAGGAACCATCACAATAATTAAGCAGCAGGAGAGATTCAATTATGAGGGAAGATTAAGTAACTAAATATGTGTTACCTGGCTTAGTCACAACAACTGAGAGGGGATGTGGGTGACTCTTGTCATATTTGAATGAGATCTTCAAAGATAGAAATTAATGGTTTACCACACAGTAATAAATAGGCAATAGTAATTAAAGGAAACATTCAGACAAAAGTCAATAGTAAACAATTTTATGATGATTTTTTGTGTGTGTTGGAGAACTAGACTTAGAAAAAATAAAATTGATTAATATAACATTCTGGCATGGGTCAAGTTTCCTTAAATCAAAGGCAGCCATTTTTATAAATAAGCATAAAATTTTCTTTCTTTTTTTGGTAATCAGACATGTTTAAACATCACACATAAGTTTTCTGCTTTGTCTGTTATATTAAAATATTTAATATGGTATTCTTTCAAGACTAGAAATTTAGAGTTAATAAAAACTTGGCCTTTTCTTTTTTACTTTATTTTAGTAATCCAAAAATAAACACAGTAGTCAGCATAAAATTTGTCACCCCTCACACTTAAGCTTAAAATTGAAGGTGTCGAGAAAAATGAAGGTGTGCTAGTTGTACTATTAGCTAATGGTATGTAAACTAAGGGTCATAAAACACAGTAAGTCACTGAATCAATCCAGCATTTCTTTCTCAGAGGTATGGGGTTGCTGTTAATTTCAATCTCATTTACTCTCTCTTTTAGTATTCTGGAAGGAGGTGGTAAATATGACATTTGTTACTTTCATACTGCATTTGACATGAGTGTAGGGATTGTGATTTATTCAAAAAAATATTAGGGTACTTAAAGAAATATTGGAAAGTAATGATAGAAATTTAAATGTGAAAAGAAACAAACTAAAATGCTTCTCATAAAATATGATAGCAAGACTGGTAATGTAATGCAGGGCTTATGTACCTGGTTATTTCCTAGATCCCTTAAGCCCTATTGGTAATATTGCATGTATACATAGCTCAGGCTGTGTCAGTTTGTTCTGGCTGCCTGAACATCATATATGCTTGGGGAAAAAAATCGAGACTCTATAATACTACAGAACTACAGATTTTCCTCTACAAGAAACACTTGGGATAATTAATATAAAACTGGCTACAAATGGCATTCAAAACCAGTAGATGATTAAATGGCAAAAACCAAAACAGCCTCAAGTGTGGTGAAGAGGTAGCCTACTTTCACACAGAACCACTATAATTTCTCTCTTAGAGGAATAGGTGCTGCTTCTCTACAGAAATGCTTAAAGGTCAGCAGCCTCATGAAAACATTCTTACTTTGTGCCTACATTCTCAAACACATTCAAACTTTTGGTAGGAGAGACAGCAATTTTTATTCACTCAAGGAGTGCCTCCATGGGGGGGGGTCCGGAACCCCCCACAGAGCTGGAAAAACCATGGTGAGCAAGACAAATGAGAATGTGCACTCACACATCTCCCTGTCTGGTGGGGAGTTCAGACAATTAAACAAGGGATAACAATAAGGAATGATGAGCACAGCACAGGGTGCTAGAAACCTAGAGCGAGCTAGCTTTGGGAATCCAGAGATCAGGGAAGGCCTTCCTGAAAAAATTCTTCATAAAATAAAAACCAAAAGGCTCACAGGCTCTCCAAGTGAGACCTAGGTATAAAATCTGTTAGAGTACTACACACACACACACGAAAAAGAAAAAAAAAAGAAACGAAAAAAGAAAGAAAGCTAGAAAGAATGAAAAAAGCCAAAAAAAAGGTGTTTGAATCTAATTTTGCTTCTGACAGATTTAACCAGTTGGGTCAATCAGATGGTAAATGGCTTATGAAATACACTTATCTCCAAGCTTTAAGTAATAGCTAGAAAATTTCCATACTCTACAGAACCCTCTCTTTAATTTCTCTGATTATTTCACTGAGTTGTATCATATTCTAAATATAAAGTATTCAATAGCAAATGCAGTATGTTTGTGCCCACACAACAGATCTTTTCCAGGTTATGAAAATTTGAGAAAGAAAAAAAATTACTCAAAAAAGCTTAAGGCATTAACTCCAAGTTTAGGTTATTAAACTCTCTAAGGTACTTTATTTAAAAAAATGGGATTTCTGCACCCTTACCACTCTTACTGAAATTCTGATTCAGGAGATCCGGGACTGGGCTCAATCCTTTGTACTTTTCATCACTAGAACCCAGACTTATTTTGATGTGTGTGCTCCAAATCCACACCTTGAGAAATTAGAGGTTGTGTTACACATAGAGGTAGAAGCTGTTATTGGGGATAGAAATAATTAATTCCTCCTTTCCTTCATCAAAGTCAACTCCTGTAGGTCACAGGAATTGAGAAGAGGTTTCTCTGTACATACCCTAAACCCCGTTCATGGTAAAGAAAAGAGAAAGAACAGTATTTCCAAAGCGTGGCTGCACACAACAATCACCTGGGGAGCTATCAAAATTTAGACTGATACTGGGGCTCTATCCCTGCAGACTGATTGGTCAGGGTTGGTCGTTGGCAGTATTTTAAGTTCCCTTGTGGCTTTTAAAATGCACGGTGTTGGGGGTGAGGGACAAAGCACAGGCCAAAGGTAAGGGAAACTAGTCAGCAATGGCTACCTTACAGTTTCTCTTCCAGAAGCTTTAATTCGTTTAATATTCACACCATTTATATTATTAATAGTAAGCCTAAAGGTTGATCACTCAAAGGTACAAAGAGCAAGTCAGGATTACAATTCTGAGAGGCTTAATTTAATGCTCATATTTATTTTTCGCTTGTTTTATTTCTAACCCCAAGACAAATTGTTCCTGATTTTTTAAAAAATTACATAACCTGTTATCTGCTACAACCCTAGATCACCTCTCCAGTGCTGAGATATGTTTTTTCATGGTGTGATGGCCTTCCAATCAAAAGTTTTCTGTTTTAGTGATGGTATGTAATTTTCTGTTGCATAGAGTTTGGCATATACTCAATAATGTCGGATTTTTAAATGGCACTTCTAGCAGTTGTTTTTTTGGCAAGAATATGGATATGTATTTTATTTTGAACTTTGTTACATTATAAAAATGTTACAAATAGAGAAATGAAACTGTTGACACTAGAGATGGTAAAACTAAAGCAAAGATGGCATTGGTAGGTGGGCCGGATGAAGAATAGTCTCAGTCTCCAGTGCACATTTCTTCAACATTTGCTAATTTATTGTATGTTAGGGAAGCTGTCAAGAAAAAGAGTAAACCAAAGAATAAACATAATATTGCAGAACTCTACCATTGAAGCTTGTGTCTAAATGTATCATTTAGTGTGTGAAGAAATAAAGAGAACTTTGAAGTCATTGCTTTCAACATAACTTTCCTGCAATCTCAGGGTAAACTACTCCTGTTCATTTAACTTTTGATAAGAATACAGCTGGCTGGGGAAAAGTTAATCAAGAAAATAGCATAGTTATTAAATTTCTGTTGATATTAAAAAACAACAGTAAGATACCATAACTCTCAACATTATTGCAACATTCTACTCAGGCCCATTGCAAAGGCTGGTATTTGTTGCCTGTCTTCACTAGTAGACTGTAAACTCATAAGCAGAGATACCGTGTCTATTTTATTCAATTCCACATTCCCAGTGCCTAGAGCAACACTTATCACAGAGCATGTGCTTAGCAAACATCCATCCAACAAATAAAGGAAAACACAGGAGGAAACATTATCTTTGACGCTAAAATTTATTTTTCCGAAAATTGCAACCTCAAATGGCCTATGAGAGTATATTACCCTAAAAGTCCTTTAGAAATTTATTTTAATTTTTTATTTTAATCTAGGCTATTATGTACATACATTTGGTAAAATCATACCACAACTTGAGATAGTTTTTTTTGCCAAATTCCCTTATTTAAGTATGTGACTAAATTCTCAGACATTTGACCTTCATACACATCTATTTTTAAAAATATATATATAACCTGTTATCTGCTACACCTCTTCCTTAACGAGGAAGGGCAGTCTCTTCTTCCTGGGGTCCCACAACCAGAAAGTTGGTAAAACTCTCTCTTGAAATACTGGCAACAGACTTCGTAATGGAGGGGAGTAAATAAAATAAATGTGTTATCAGTTGTCTGATATAGAACACTATTAAGACAGAGATTCTGGAGTTACGAACATGTGTACGTGGGTTCTTAGAGAACTCTGCAAAGGGTTCAGACAAGAAAATAAAGTTAACTGATACAGAGAGCCTGACAGCTTTTGGAGAACTTGTGCTTGATGCCAAAAGAACTAGAATTTTCTCAGGGAGTTAGGGGTACAATTTGAGGTGCTGAGTATAAAAGGAAAAAAAATCTGATAAGATACCTGAGATTCATTTACATAGTCTCCTCCTTATCTCCTACTGCTTCAAATCTCCTCCTCCTGACTTTCCTAGTAATGGCATCAGTGATTAAGATTGAAATTTTGAAGTGGTATCATACCCTTTACTCCCCAGGTTTCCTAAAATCTCTCATTTGTTCCCTGATTGACATCTGAGTTCATTGCCTGGTTCAAACCCTCAAGAAATCTGATTTAGACTCTTGCATCCTTGACAGTGGTCCAGCCCCAGGACATGACTCAGGGCTTTGAAGAAGTTCATCTGATCACATCATGATGCCTGTATAAACTGTCCATGCTTTCCATTGTCCAGAGGAATAGGTCTAAATTCCTTTGCATTTCTCACTTCATTCTGCCACATCTGGTGTTCTAATCACAGCTGCTCACTAAGCCCTGAACATATCATGTACTTTCCACCTATTGTGCTTCTGATTGTGTTGTACATGCTATGCTCTAGAGTGCTTTACCTTTCTCAGCATGATAGATTTCCATTACAAGAGAAAATCCACATGTCACCCCTTCTAGGAAGTCCTCTTGGATTCACAATACAAATGATTCACTCCATTCTTATGCCCTTTCACTGAGAGAGGCTAGGTTCACATCTTGACTCCATCACTGTAACCCCGACATCCTTATGAAAGTAACTAAACTCTCAATTTCTCTAAGAACCTGCCTCATAGAATTGCGAGGATCATAGGTATTAATTCAAGGAAAGTAATTAGACCAGGGTCTGGAAGGTAGGTATTTAATAAATGATATTAATATTTTAAAAAGTAATCTACAACCTCTTTTATATTATATTGCCCTATAATTTTCATTCTGTAAGATAGAAAAGGCAATGTTTTCTTAATTAGATTTCTAGTACCCAAAAAAGTATCTAGTATAGTTTAATTTTCTTTTTTTTTAAGATTTTTTAAAATGTATTTATTTATTTGACAGAGAGAGATCACAAGTAGGCAGAGAGCAGGCAGAGGGAGAGGGGGAGGCAAGCTCTCCGCTGAGCAGGGAGCCCAATGCGGGGCTCGATCCCAGGACCCTGAGATCCTGACCTGAGCCGAAGGTGGAGGCTTAACCCACTGAGCCACCCAGGCACCCCATAGTATGGTTCAATTTTCAACATTCATTGAATGCCTATGATTTATATAATTTGGTCCCTTATCTGGATTTATAAAAAAATAAATTATCTCAATCATAAAGTAGCTTATAGTGTATTTTGGGAAGTAAACCATACATAGAAAATTAGGAATTAGGCTGATTTCAAGACCCAATGCTGAGGGGCGCCTAGGTGGCTCAGTTGGTTAAGCATCTGCATTTGGCTCAGGTCATGATCCCAGGGTCCTGGGATCGAGCCCAACATGAGGCTCTCTGGGGTCCCTGCTTGGCAAGGAGCCTGCTTCTCCCTCTCCTCCCCACTCATGCTCTCTCTTGCTATCTCTATCACTAAATCTGTCTCTATCAAATAAATAAATAAAACCTTTTAAAAAAAGACAATGTGAAATGTAAAAAGTCAAGGCAGGCATAACCCTGAGAATAGAAGGAACTAGGGAATAGTCTTGAAGAGAAGAACTTGGATGGGGTGTTAAAATGATGGTATATATTAATAAAGGCATCAAGTGAGCAACATTGGGTAGAATGGCGTGGAGACAGGGATGATCAGGGTAAGTAAGATCCACGTGGTTTATCATGGTTCCTTTTTTTTTTTTTTTAACCATGGTTCTTGCAGGAGAACAGTAAAAATCAGGGGTTGCAAACTACCATACTTATAGGTATGTGAAGTGAGTAAAGTGGGCTGGGTATAAGGCAGTAAGAATATGGGGTTATGGTAAACTAGAAGGTCTGCACCCCTGAATAAAGGACAGATTAAACTCCCAGCTATAAGTATTGTTTCATTGAAATGGGTAAAGTTGGTGCTAGAATATGTGTTGTTGTTGTTGTTTTAATGAGATCTCTTCTACTTTTTAAGTGGGAGTAACTATTTCCAATATTTTCAAAAACACTGTGTAGATCAAACAAATTATGCTTGCCAAAGACTGATGGCTTTAGCTGCTAATTGGTAACCTCTGGAAAAGTCTGATGTTGCTATATGCAGGTCTAACTGCCAGGTGAGACATTTATAATTCATATATTAGTAGGAAGCCATGGAAGGTTTTTTTGAGAAGTGTTATATGCTCAGAAATATTTTAAGCAGATTGTTCCAGGATATTGTAAGATGGATTATTGAAAAAAAAAGAGTCAAGCAAAATGTCCAGTTTAGAAATTAATGTTCAAAAATACAGGTTAAAGTATTATGGGCAAAACTATAGTGTTAGTCGTGGAACTATAAAGAGAGTGATCTAAGGTTCAAAGCAAATCACTTGAGCCCTTCTCTAATTTTAGCTGATTCAAATTAGCACAACTTGGGCAGACAAAAAACTAATTGCTCCCATTTCTCTTATTTCTCCTTTAATCAAGAGATTTACATAAGTGAGCTCATTAAAAGAAAGCCCTGTCTCACCAAATGAACCTTGCCATTTTGTGTAATAATTATAGCACAAAAGGAAAGGTTAATCTGATTATACATAATGGGATAAACAGAACATTTTCAACATCTGTGCTAAGTAGTCCTGAATGTTTCTTATATGTACTCAAATAAGTACAATTACTTATGATTTTCAGTAAAAGTCGTTGTTGCACTCAGAGTTTTGAAAATTAGAAGAGTATAAATAAGCAGCTATCCTTTCCAATCTAAGGGCAGACCATCATATTACAGCATGTACAAAGTATTAGAAGGGACCTCTCGGCTAAAGATTTTGCATGCTGTTACAGACATCCACAAAAAGACAAATCTGTGCTTACTGTTCAGTGATAAAGCATAATTACCTGGCTTTCCCTCTCCAGGGTGTTAAATTAAAAAGCAATGGTTAATCTATGACTCATGTTAGTCTGTTTTTATGTATTAATACCACAATGATTATGGGTAATTCTCTTTCTTATGAAATTAAAACTTTCACAGGAACATCATTCGTGATGATTTGCATTACTCCCAATACAGAGAGAACGCCATTAGGGATGTGTGCCAAGGCACTTTGGTTTGCTGGCTGGTTCTCTGAGTTTTAGAGGGGTATTATTTTTAATTTTGAAGTCCTTTCCATCAACTCCCACACACCACTCCCTGTCTTGGGTCCCCTGAAATGAATTCTGCAGCCAGAAAAATCAACTAAGATCATTTCATCCCTAATCACATACGCGGGTTTGGCACTTCCCACAGCAGTATTGATGAAGATGCATGCGTAAAAAGCCAGAGTTAGGGGAAGGGGATTATCTGGCCTAACACCTTGCTCATTTGCAAATGAGATGGTCATGTTGGTTTTGGGAAGTAACTCAATTTCCTCAAAGAATTCTTCCTAAACTATCCTGATATAGTGTGATGTAAGAAAATTTCTCGTTATAAAGGATATTTGAAGTTGCCACTCCTATTCTACCACTTAACGTTTCCTCCTCCATATTTTGCCGGTTCCTTCCAGTTCTCCAGTGATTCTGAGGAGAGATTTTACACATAGCTTCCTGGCAGAAATTCAGGCTCAGTGAAAAAGAAGCCAAGTAAGTAGTCCATTTTGAGTAGAGCAAATGAAAAATGGTGAACTCAAAGAACGGTTAATATGATGTTCTTGGTGTACAACTTATTTGCATTAATGCTTAGATCAGGAGTATTTTTGAAAGTACATGTAGTGCATGATGTGTTGGGATTTTATTCCATTGTGTTTCTGTTCTGTTACATTTACTAACTTTTCTCTTGTTCAAAATGGTATCAGTTAAAATGCTTTTTAACCAGAACTTCTAAACTTATCATGTAACAGTGGCTTTCAAAAAATCAACTTGAAACACAATACAGTGTTTTGAAGTGCCTTCTGAATTATCAAAGAAGTATGTATACTTTTATTATCTAATTCATTTCATTCAGTGTAACACATAAAACCCTCCAGGTACTTGAATTTGAAATTTAAGCTTTAAACTTTTCTTAAGGCCCTTAGAGAACCATGTAAGTTCAATTGCTTCTTGCTCCCCACTGCAACCCACTTGCAGCCCACCTCTTCATCCCCTAGGCGTTTTGTAACATGCATAATGCATATTGAGCTTGCATTTTTATCTCCCTGATTAAAAAAAAAAAAAGCTTAGTAATCATCCCAGACTCGATGCCTGAAAGTATCTAATTTTAATTTCTTCCTGGCATCATTATTGTCTTGGAAGTAGCTTCTTCTTACCACATACCTTTCTCTTTAAGAATCCATCCATTTCCTACCACATCATTAACCATTATGTTGTATAATGGGTTAAATCTATACATTATCTCTGCTTATATGAGCTCCAAATTTGTATTTTCAGTTGCCTACTAAACATGATCGTTTAATACCCGTCTGATGAGTCACACTCAAAGGACAGAAATTGAGCCCCTTGTACCCTCCTATTTGAAAGCCGTATCTTGTAGAGCACTGGTTATATAGAAGGGTACATTGCTTAACCATAACACATGTTCTTTTGGTAGTTTATAATGTGTAAGTACCAATTAAAACTGCTTATATATACTATCTCATTTAATTCCTACACCAACTTATGAGAAAATTCATTAACAGCCTCATTTTACAGGGACAACTGAGATAGAGTTGTTAAATAAGATGCTGAAAGCCATATTTTTGGCAGATGGTTGTGTCAGTATTTAAAGCAGGTAGTTTGACTCTGGAACCACTGTATTTAAACACTTTCACTGCCTCTCCATTATCAGGAAAATCTGAGCTTCAACCCCAATTTTTGCTGTTTATTATGGGTAATCAGATTTCCTCACAAAGTTGATGTGAGGAAAGTCCTTTATACAGGGTGATAATCCCTTCCCATCCTGCCTGACACTTTCCCAGTTTTAGCACTGAACATCCCATGTCTTAAGAACCTGAGCTCTAGACAAATCTGGAAGTTAGGACACTCTGCCTTTACATAAGGGTGGTGTTTCATGGATTGTTTTTCCTACTCGAATTCATTTTACTAACACATTGTGGTAATGCTACTTCTGTAAAGATCTTCCACCAGTTTCCTTTATTCCCACAGTTACGCCTCCAGGAAGAATAACTTTATAACTGCCATTTTGTATTTACGGTGTGCCAGGCACTATTCATTAACTCAAATTTTATGTTTATGTCACAGATAATATACAAAACTTTGAAGAACAGAAGCATCTCTTCCAAGGATACACATCTTGTAAGTGGTGAAGCAGGAATTGAAATGGAGGTCTCTTTGACTCCAAACAGATTCCCTGGTTTTAAGCTTCCTTCATATTTATCACAGTTCTGTTGAGCTAATCATGACATGCCTGTTCTTAAAATATTTCCTGGTTACCTAAGCAATTTGACTAGCATTCAAGGCATATTACAATCTGTCCCAACCTATACAGTCAGCTTCATTTTTTTCTTTAATTTAGTAGTTATGGACAACATGGATGGATCTAGAGGGTATTATGGCAAGTGAAATAAATCAGATATAGAAAGACAAATACCATATGATTTCCTTTATATGTGGAATCTGAAAAACAAAAGGACAAACATAAAACAGAAACAGACTCATAAATACAGAGAACTGCTGGTTGCCAGAGAAAAGAGGGGTGGGGATGGGTGAAATTGGTGATGAGGATTAAGAGGTACAAAATTCCAGTTATAAAATAAATAAGTCACAGAGATGGAAAGTACAGCATAGAGAATACAGTCATTAATACTGTAATAATGTTCCATGGTAACCACACTTATGACGGTGAGCATTGAGTACAGATTGTCAAATCACTGTGTTGTATACCAGAAACTAATATATTAACTATGCATCAATAAAAATTTTAAAAAATTAAATAGAATGTGACAAAGTACATATCAGGAAATACTTATATTGAAATTTAAGTGTGCTTTAGTGAATAAAGTCCATAATCTTTAGAATAACTCTCATGATCTTTCATTCTATCACACTGAACTACATACAATACAATCTTTTCACATGTCTATTGCTTTTCATTCTCAATGGCATACTTACCTTACCCCAACACTTAGGAATAAATTAGGACAATTTCAAGTCTTAATGACTTTGCCCATGCTATATCTTTTAAGTGAATTGTCTTCTCCACCATTTTAAAATGCTACATCCTTCAAGAAGGCAGATGACGAAATGCAAAAGACAGACTCCCTCATTCATCTTTATGTGTTCAGTGTCTAGCTCTGCACAGGGTGTGTAGTAGAAAATATTTTCTTGAGTCCAACTAAATGAATAGTCTATAGTCAGTAAGCAATGACAACTCTAGCCTAACCACAACTCAATTCCTAGAGTGGTGAGTTTTCTATTAGGCCAACTTGCTTCCAAGTCCTCTGGCAGACTAGAAAAAAAATCTATTCCGTTCCTTGTGCCTCAATTTCTTAAACTGAAAACCACTCTAGCTGATCCCTGCAGTTGTTACAGAAGAAAAGCATTTAAATTTAATTATGATTTTTCAATTCTTTGATATTGCTTCCTAATATCCTGGTAGGCTGAGAAAAGTATGAATTATGTAAAATTCTCATAACTTTAAAAAATTAAGGGACCAATTTTTAATCACCTCTAAATCCATTATATCAATTATACTAATATTTAATTCTAATCATTGCTTAAATGCTTATAATATTGGATTCTATTCCATTCTATCGATAATTTTTAATCTCTATGTTAAGCAATAAATATCCCTTATTATCAGACTTTTAAGTAGCTAAGTAACATACTATATAGATTTAATTTCAACTTCTTCTTCTATTCCTGTCCCATTATCAACAGATTGTCAAAATATAAGCAACAAAAGAAATACGGGGACCAAACAAATATAGATAGGACATAAATTATAAGTCTCTGAATACATAACAGCATTAGAAAAATCAGTACAATTTAAATACATTTGCACTAATGAAGATAGATATACACACTTGTGGAATGGTGGCAGTTTTGCTTATAGCTCGCTATCTCATATGTATCATCACTAGACTTCATCCGTGCTAAATGCTACAGTGACAGTGAGAAAGGAAAAGGCTGTGACTTACCAAGGCTCACTCCTTTCTACTTCTCATTCTGAACATTCGATGTCTAGGAACAAAATTCATTCATTCTCAAAATCCCCAAGGGAGCCATCCTAATCCATTCCTAGGAATCTGATACCAACAGTCTGATACTCTATTGTGATTTATATTACAGCATTATCATTCCTGGGAATGTTCGATCCTTGAGATCCACCTCCAATATTAGAAATGCCCTGTTTAAGGGATTTGGGATATCAGAGAAAAGTTGTGCCCAATTTCTGGAGGCACATCTGCAATTTCGGCAAGCACAGGGCCATGCATGGGAAAGTAGTGTCAGCACTGCTGTTGAAAATATAAGTCATTTGTGTTTTATTTATGTCCTTTAGTGAAAAAAAAATATTTATTCAGTGTCTGCTATGTGTCAGGCACTTTGTTGTATCCTATGGATATAGAAATGGACCAAGTTGCAGTCTAGCTATGGTGATAAACATGGGGACACCTGATCACTAAATGAAATGAATACTATGCTAGAGGCAATTGTAAAATGCCCTAGAAGTATAACAGGGAGACTGGCTGAATCACTCAACAGGTATTTACTGAAATCCAACAAAGTGACACATCTTATTGTAGGTGCCAAATTTTACACTGACATAGTTCTAAGTTAGAAAATGAAAATTTTTCAACATTTGTGAGAGTTTTTTTTTTCTCATTTATAGAAATCTTTGCGTTGCTTCAACCATCAGTTTTGAAATACTGATTTAAAGAATGATCTAACTGGTATGTTAGTTTGAGCAACTTTCAGCCTCAATAAAAAGGGAAGGTAAAGGAAAAAAAGGGGGGGAATCAATCATTCTTTGACCTGTTTTTGCAGATATTTCTCAGAATAAACAACGATCCCGACTCAATAGAATGTTTATCTAAAATATAAAATATATCGGTTCCCAGCTTCTCTAACACCTTGTTTTACTGGTGATATCATAGGAATGACACCACAACACAGATTTCATCAGGATGCCAGAAAGACCCCCTTTTCACAGTCTACTTTTCACAGTGGTCAAATAAGCTGCAGGAGAAACTGGGTTCTGCCTTCAGGAATAGCAGGCCCTGAGGGCAGAGCGGGAGTTGTTGAACTCACCCATGGTTCACATAAGAGCTATACATACATTTTTAAAAACTATTTTAAAAACATAAAATAACTTACAATTTCTGGACTATGTTACTTTTCTTTCTCCCTTCCTTTCTTTTTTCTTTTTTTTTTAGATTTTATTTATTTATTTCAGAGAGCCCGAGCATGGGGAAGGCCAGAGGGAGAAGGACAGGGAGAAGCAGACTTTCTCCTCACTGAGCGCAGAGCCTGCATCTGGACTTGATTTCATGACCTTGAGATCATGAGCCAAAGTCAGACACTAAATGGACTGAGCCACCTAGGTGCCCCTGGACTACTTTCCTGAAAAAATCAACAGTCCTCCCAATGATATTTTAAGTTTTCTACACTGCTTCTTCTGATATCTTTTCATCATGGTTTCAACGACCATCTTATTAGGCACGGAATTGTGTGCCCTTAAAATTTGTATGTTGAATGTGACTGGAATTGGAGAGAGGAGCTTTAAAGAAGTAATTATATTAAAATGAAGTCTTCGGAGTGGGCTCTAATCCAATTTGACTGGTGTCCTTATAAGAAGAAGACATTTGGACCACAGACATGAGGGATGTGTATACACAGACAGAAGACCACGTGAGGACACCGTGAGGAATGGCTGTTGGTAATTCAGCCTGAAGAAACCAGGGCTGCTGACACCTTGACCTTAGACTTCCACCCTCCAGAACTGTGAGAAAACAAACTTCTGTTGTTTAAGCCACTCGGTCTGTGGTATTTGTTAAGACAGCATCAGCAAGCTAAGACATCATCCTATCAACTCATAACCTTCAAGGACTGTTCAAAGACTGACTCCTTTTGGGGGTGCCTGGGTGACTCAGTCAGTTAAGCATCTGACTCTTGGTTTCAGCTCAGGTCATGATCTCAGGGTCCTGAGATGGAGCCCCACATCGAGTTCCACACTTGTCCCTCTCCCTCTGCTCCTCCCCCCTTCCCCCATTCATGTTCTCACTTTCTCTCTCTTAAATAAATGAATAAATAAAATCTTAGAAAAAATAGTGACTCATTTTGGAGTATGTTTTTTGGGAAAGATTGTTCTCACCCAACCACAGTTTTGTTACAAGTTGGCAGATATACATTTTGTGGAGATACTGAGAAAGCACTAATAACTTTCTAAACTATCTATTAGACACCAAGACTGGAGTTCCTCTTTGGTTTCAGGCTTTGCTACTTGTTGAAGTGTACTGGGGTAGAAAACGTATTAAAAATTATTAGTAAGCTATGCGTGAGTACATCAGAGTATCCTTTTCTGAGAGTGGGTTGATGGGATGGACGAAACCTGAAGGAAAGAAGTGGAAAGCCATGCTGCCATCATGGTGTGTGGTAGGCTGGGATAAGAGAATGAGGCAGCTAAAGGCTAGAAGGCAAATTTCTGCACCTTGACAGTTTTCAGTAAGACCAGCCTTGCTTTGGCATCAGTAACATTTCTAAAATTCAAACTGAATATTATTCTTCCTTTACTACTATGACCGTCCTCTCTAAACTATTAGACATTTTTCTATTCTTTACTCCTTTAAAAATAAGTCAGGTTTTTTTCCCCCTAAATTTCCCTTCTATGCTGTCTGTTAAATATAATCAGGTAGATGGATGATGATCATTGAAGAAAATCTAGGCAGGACAATTCTGTCAGCAAATACTAAACATCTTTTCTTTCTTAACAAAACACCTTCAATGATTAAAAAGCAAAGAGCAGCTACCCTGTGATAATCACAATAAATTAGAGAATTCCAGTGAGCTTCTAAATATGGAAATGTGAAATATTTCAGGAACCAGTTTTTTCCACTCAGTTGCATAATCTGTTTTTCTAGCTATAAGGGTTAAAATAATTGAGCTCTGACACAGCAAGAGCAAGAATTATGAACATTCCAAACAGATCTGTCACAGAATAAATACTTACACTTTCTAGAATAAAGCTTTACTGGGAATTATTTAAAGTCATCTAAGTTTAGATATAAAAGAAAAAATAAAATATGGTAGAAAAAAAAAAAACCTTTCTAGCCCAAGCTGAGAACCACAAATACAGGTTATAGAAGATACAGAATTAATCTAAAAGTTACCTTTGAATATGGCTATGAACAGAACAACTGGAAATTCATTAATTTGAGAGCTTTGCAAAGGCAAGCTGACTTGATCTAATGATCACTTTCATCTATATCAATAAACTATCAGCAAATTTAGGAAAAATTATTCTATTATATCGATTTTTCATTATTAAATATTCTGTCAGTTCTAGGAATAACCTAGGAAATGTATATTTTATGCCATGTTTATATCTACTTGATCTTTGCCAGGATGACCTAGGAATTATTCTTAACCTTTTATCTCTGATCTTTAGAACAATTACCTTGTCAATTATCCAAACTTCACCATCTCTTATATATTCTTGTGATTTGATCCAGACATTAACACGGATGACAAACTATACTGAAATAATTTGGCACCCCAACCCCCTGGGTGGTCCCTGGCACCACTCGTGTATGGTGTGACAGGCCAGCCATAACTAATTTGGTAAGTATCATGCATCTGACCCTAGCTAACTAACTGTACTCTTTCCAAGGAATACTGAGATTGGAACCAAGAGAGATTAAACAACTTGACTAAAACAATGATGAATTCAATTAGCTGGATTAGTTTGGCTATCAAATGTGCAGAAGCAGAGAAAACCAACCTGCAGAGTAAGATGGGTGAGGCAGAACTGCAGAGAAAAGCATAGAGGAGAGAACAGGTAGAGAGAAAGTAAGAGACAGCAAGATGACAGTTAAGAGAGCAAGACCAGGACAGAGCATAGCTGTCCCCACTCTTGTCCCTGGATTTGGTAGATCTCTATTCTTCGACTTCCCTGCAATACCTCAGAAGCTTTAAATAAAATTCTCCTTAACACAGATGTCAAACTTAGATAAGAATATAAAATCCCCAAAAGTTCTTAGTGATATTCCCAGGCTCCTTTCTCTTGGGCACTAAAGTTCTACTCGTGGTTTTCTAATTCTCTCTCAGATCTTCTCATCCAGATACCAAGGGATATATTATTCAGTGTACCTTTCCTCCATTTAAAACCATGCTCCACCCATTATCACACATAGTTTAATGTGACTTTAAGCCAACTTCACCTGTCTCAAGAGCATTTACATTTTTTAAAGTTAATTTATTTATTTGAGAGAAAGTGCAAGCAAGTGAGGGGTGGTAAAGGGACAGAAAGCATCTCAAGTATGTACTCCTCACTGAGCAGCAAGCCTGAATTGGGGCTTGATCCCCCGACCCCAAGACCTGAATGGAAATCGTGAGTCAGAAGCTTAACTGACTGGGCCACCCAGGCACCCCAAGAGCACTGACATTTTAAATGTAGCTAACACACGCATACAATCACATACTTTTGGAACTGTGAAGAAAAAATGAACTCTAATTAGCTCCTTTGAATTCACAGAATATATAAGATTGCTTACCACACCCACACAAAAATTTAGGACTGCCAAATTCACTTAGAAACTAAATGCATATGGATGGTGTTTATTCTTAATTTATTATAATTAATGTGAAAAGTAACTTTCTCTGGAAACGTTAATTTTCAGTCTGATGCTAACTGGAACTCAGAAAATTTGTAAACAGAAAATTTTAGATTCCTGGGAACCATACAGGTAGTTACTACCCTAAATAACACCATTTTCATTTAGTGAAAGGTTATTTAAAAATGCCAACAACCAACTTATTATTTGCATAATGTATGATTGTACCAAATATAAATTATAGAGCACCAAAAAAATTGGCTGTTAACCTGAGTAAGCTACCAGTGGCCTCCTTTTATGTATCATTACTCTGACTTGTAAATGGGAATAATGGGACCTCCCTCATTATGATATAATTACGATTAAATGGTATAATCTATGTAAATCACGTAACAGTTGCTTGCCCATAATAAGTGGTGTTAACTATTGTTATTAGTACATGTCCTCAAGGTATTTTGGTATACAGATAGCCAGGTATTATCTCAATTCCATTTGAGTATAAAAGTAAATCTTACTGTTAACACTCTTTTAAAATTTTTTACTATTAATTTTTTAAACGTCTTTCTAAGCCGTTTTTAGACGTTTTTAAACGTCTTTCTAAGCCTCAAAGACAGGAAAGTGGTGAATCCTAAAAAGAGGCTGACTACAAATCAGTTTTTAATTGATTGTGAATCTTCTTAAGGTCCAAAAACCAGTTTTCAAAATAGCCAAGTCATTCTTAAATTTGTGTATATTTTAAAATATAGTTTTAATTCAATGACAAAGCTATTAATGAAATAAACATACCTTCTATGCAAGTGAACCCTTCTTTAAATACTTCTCCAAAGTGCATTTGAGGAAATGGTAGGGCTAATGTTCAAGCAATAAGTAGAATATAGCATAATAAATGCTATATCGGTTAAACAGCAATGTTAATGCCAGACCAGTTCAAATTCAATAAAACTCAGCTCTAATGTAGAAAGCCTTTTGTGAGCAGTTATTAGTTAAAATGAATTCTTTTATGACCTTAGTAAATTGCCAAATTGCTGGAATAAAGCCACCCAAATAACATTTAATTTTAAAACGAATAGAATGAGATGTCACAATGTAAAAATAGAATAAAAAGGAATATATTTCAAATAAATGTAGTTATATTCTTATAAGTCATTGGGTGAAAATATTTTAGTGCTATATTTATAAATGATAAATATTTTTTGTCTTATTCTATGTTTGAGGATCGATCAAGTTTATCAACCAGCCATATATCATATATTTTCCTATCTTGGCATCATAAGCTATAGAAACTTGGTGTCCAGACATGATTTAGTCATGAAGATTTCCTACCTGATTTGCTGTCTTTAACCCTGAGAAGGAAGATTTGTCAGTGGAGTGCTATAGCCTACCTATAGCCATGGCCATTCCCTCCAGTTTCTTTTCCTCCTTTGGTCTGCAAGTACCACTGTGAACTTATGGAATCACCAATGATTTGAATAAAGTCAGGATAAAGAGAGATAAAATTTAGACTAAAAGTAGCTCAACACTTGGTGTGAATAACTACACTAGGCATATGAACATTTTTTTTGCATCTAAGTTTCACTCATTATATTTGGAAACAGTAAATTAAATAACATGAGAAATTGTTCTTAATACGCATCTGTTGGATGAGATGATGGCTAGATTGATGAATGTTATTGCTAATGACCACTACTACTCAAAACACGATGTACTCTCTTAATAAGTGGCACTGCTTCCTTTCCTTCTGTGGCAATAGTTTTTAAATTAATCTAGAAGAAGCTTATCTCCTTAGGCAGTTTAATTCTGTTGTATTTATTTAGGTTTTAAAAGTTCACATTAAAAGGTAAAATGGATTTTTATTTGACAATTCTTTTTTTGATCTATATATACCTATTTATTATTTCTACTTTTCTTTCTCCAAAGAAATTTTCATGTTTCAGCTTTGGGCCTCAGACTTTCTGTAGGCAGAGACAGAAATGACTCATGAGCCCGCAGGAAGCTGCACTTTGAGTAGGGATCAGAGTTGAAGCAAAATGAAAAGTACCTTCAGACAGCCAAACTAGGATAGAGCTAAAAGCATCCAGAATATTAGCAGACGGTGAAATTCAGGTTTGCTTTCCTCAGTCAAAATAAGACTAGAATTATGCAGAACAGTGTTTTGGGTTCAGATGTATACAGAGAGAACTGATCAAAACAACAACGACAACAACAACAAAAACAAAAAACACTTAGAGAGGCAGCTAGACATCTCAACACACTTAAATAATTCTAAGATAGCTGAAGCATTTTGATCATGATTTTTTGTTTTAACCCTTTTTTCCCTAAAGATTTTATTTATTTATTTGTCAGAGAAAGAGAACAAGCAGGGGAGCAGCAGGCAGAGGGAGAAGCAGACTTCCCTGTTGAGCAAGGAGCCTGATATGGGACTCGATCTCAGGACCCTGGAGTCATGACCAGAGCTGAAGGCAGACACTTAACGGCTGAACCACCCAGGCGTCCCAAGTTTTAACCTTTTCTTAAACGCATTTCCTCACCAAAGTATCAGTACAATAGAGGATATTGGACTAGCATGACCCAAGTTTGTTTTTGGAATCACACTCTTTGTAATAGTTCCCCAAAGTGGGAAAGTAGATTATTTCATGTGTGCCTCACAATGAACAAAGCTAGCAATTTCCATCCTTTCTTCACTTATAAGGATAGAGCCTATCTCAATTAGTACTGCAACAGAGAACTAGTCTTTACTTCAAACACAGCTGTTGCTAGAATAGATTACCAACAATGTGGGAAGTTTACTTTGTGTACAGGGCTACAGAGCTAGCCAGATGCTATTTGTTTAATAGTCAAAGTCAAGGAAGCTGAATTCAGGTAGAACTCTGGAGCGCCTTCCGCTGATGGGGATCTGGGTTAGAAATACACACAATCCCTCAACCAGTGCTGGTAAAGAACACATCTCTGGGGTAGAACACAGAATAAGGAAAGGAAGTTGGAAGGTTCTACATAACCTTGCAAAAACCAACACTTTTGTTTTTAACACTTCTAAGATCACTCTCTCACCAGAGAACAGTGCTTCTGCATTCAGCACAGAGCTGTAAAGGGGATTAGAAGCACTCTTTAAAATGTTCAACAGCCTCAGCAGCAAAATTGTAGTGCTTAAGTCCTATAATTTGGAGAACAGGTATTTTTATGCCTTAGTAAGCTTTATATTTTATTTCACTTTTGAGAGTCACAGATGCTAGTGTTTTAATGAAAATTTCTTTTACAAAAGTGACAAAATATATGTTCCCCCCTCCCTCCCCAGGGAAATGACTCTTGTTTTAGTGCTAGAACTCCAGCATGAATATGATGCTTGGTGAGAAATACATCATTTCAAGTAATAAAGGAGAGTTTCAGGAAGGATCAAGAGGAAAATAAACTATATCAGCAACAAAGTTTTAAGTTGCAATTGAAGGTGATCAGCTAACAGGAACTTGCTTGAAAGGAAGGCTACTGCTCTGCATATGTTTTTGTCATTTGCAAAAGCTAAAAAATCTGCTAAAGCCAAGTGGTTTTGGCGGCCTGCAATCTTTCTATAGCATGCTGTGCTCAGTTATGTTCAGTGACTAAAAGCAATAATGTTTTGATTCTAGACTAATATGTCTAGCTCTGCAATTGATTGTAAGCCACTTTATGAGACAGTCTGAAATCCTTCCTGTGTCTACTAGTCTTGATGAGCTCCTTGGCAAAATAAATTAGCAATCTTGAAGCTTTTCCCCCCTACTTTCCTACTGCCAAGACTTTCTAAATAAACCCTCTGTATTTTCTCCCCCAGCGTGAATCACAGGTGGGGTTGCAGTTCGGAGTTGCTGGTGTTTAATTTGGGTTTAGGTGTTTAGGTGCTCATGCAGTTCTCAGCCTATCTTCTCATTTGTACTTGCTTGACCTGATTTGATTCCATTTTTATTTTCTTAAAGCTCAGAGGTAGGATATAAATGTCAATAAAAATTAATCTCTGGCCAGTGCTAACCTCAAAGGCCCTTTTCTCTCTTAATAGCCCAGAAAGCAATTCTCCCTCAACTAATTTGTAACTACTTATTAACTACATATTAGTATTATTCTGGACTAACATGATCTTTTTTATTTTGTTTTGTTTTAATTTGAGTTACTGAAAAGTCAGATGTTATGGGAGGGGTAATAGTGAACCTGAATGATTGTTGTTATACCAAATACTGCTGTTTATGGTGGAAAATGTGTATTTTCCTCCAGAGCATTTCAAGCTGATTAGTGGTGCTGAACTGACGGATCCGGTAGCAGAACTCCCACATTATTCAAACACCGGGTGCCACACTTGGTGGCGGCGTCAGCTCATGCCATCTTGGCTTGCCAATATGACTCAGTGTGTCTTAAATGGAAACAGCAGTTAAAGCTGATTCAATCTGAGGCCACTGTTCTGAGACTGTCGATAAAGGAGTCCATAGATGCTAAATGTCTCCTTGGCTTTGGACTGAGGACAGCTGCTCTCTCTAAAGGAGATGCTGATCAACACATTTGCCCCAGGTCATGGGACAGGTATACTAAATTCAATTCACTTTTGGCATATTCATACACTATTAATTATAAACAAAAGAATACAGCCTATTGCTAATACTGAAAATGATGATAATCGACTTAAATTTCAAATTACGTAAAGGCTTTAAGCAAAGGGTACAATCATGGCTAATGTTGAAACAAAGGTATAATTGATGTGGCTCCTCCTATGAGATGTAGGGGACAATTTTTTGCCTCTTTGGAAAACCATCCAAGTGTACCCCTGAAGGTAAAGAATTTGGGGGGGGGAAGGAAAGAAGGTAGAAAAGTATATGCTGATATTGTTACCCCTGCCAGGGCTCCGCAGAGAAAATGAACATTGTAGCCAAGGCTAAAGTATCAAAAGAGAGTTAGTGTAAGAAATTATCAGAGCTTGCAAATAACAAACTCTGCTCTGCATTTTGCGGATAGGGGGGTAGGGGGTCAGAGGACAGAGTGATACTGCACATCCTGGAGCTTCTCACATGAAAGGAGAAATCAGGCACCACTGGCCACAAACTTACAAACTACCAAGGCCCAGTTCTCCTTTTCCTCCTTAGACCTCAGGCATTTATTTTCATGCCCTACGCAGCTATTGTTTCTCCTTGCTTGACTGCCTTTGATGATAGCTTAACCCATTTGTCTCAGATACAAAATTATCTAATGTGTTAGATAATTGTACTAATGTTAGAACATGGTACTAAGTCTACATTCAAAGAAAGAATAAAGTCTTCTGGGTCTGAGTCCCCGATTCCATGTAGGAATGATCCTGCAGACCTGTAGCACTTCTCACATTTGTGACGACTTTACGTGTGCCCTTAGGTTCTCAGTGACATTTATTAACAAGTTTTCTCAACCCCATGGTGTGGGCTGAGACTTGGGATCAAAAACACAGAGTTGTGGGTAAAGAAATGTCCAAAATGCCATAACTGTGTTGTATCTGTAGTAGTAATGGTGTGAAGGGTCAGAAATAAGAGAAAGAACATCTCCTTAGATACTCAAGGCATTAGTCTAGGCAGAAGTTACCTTCCAGCAGAGCAGAGGAACAGGAGAGTGAACATGACAAGTAATGATCAAATATTTCACATTGTGTCACCTACTTCCAGAAAAAGGAAATTCAACAATTTGTCTATCTTCTTCAGAAGGCAGTTGGGGCAGGGGAACAGTACAAAGATAACAAAAACCCCAACAGATTAATCTTGCCAATGTCTAAAGAGTAAATATTTTTAGAATTTTCAATACAATGGAAATAAATGCTGGGTGTATTGCCTAGGGGGCTAAAAAATTAAAGCAAATTTAATGGAATTTCAAAAATAAGTTTTTTAAAAAAAATAAAATTTCTCTTTTTCCAAGATGCTATTTAGTTTTCAAAAGTCAACGTCTGCCAGGAAGGGGGCTTGCAAAATATTACCTCAGACATATTACTATTAGCTCTAACATTAAATTGTGATACAAGGGTATTCAGGCAGGCATAACTGAAGAAGCTAAGGGGTTTCAAAGTAGGTTTAAGAGCGACAGTGTACTAACCTCAACCTAATCTCACATTTCTCTTTTGCTCTGTTTCTTGACACTCTTTCATTTTAATTTTGGTACTTCATCTCAAGGGAACAAATTGTAAAGTAGTGATAAACTAGGTGAGTCAGGAACATGTGACAGGGTTCCAGTCCAGCAACTAACTAATCATAAGGTCTTAGACCAGTCACTTTGCTTCTTGGGTTTCATTTGCTTCTGTGGATTTTGCTCATTCATAAAAGGCTAAATAAGGACCATGCAATATTTTCAAGCATGTAGCAACATATGTCTACTGGTATAAGAGACTCAGTGATTTTGGAAGGGAGAAAAAAGAACTAAACCAAAAATAAAAGAGTAAATAAAAGACAAATTTTTAATACCTCACATAAAATTTACATTTACTTCCACAATGTACTGGTGTATAAAAATAAAATGTTTCACATAGGCCTCTATAAAAACAAACAAAACCCTTCAATCTCTTTTTTCCTTTCTCTTTCTTTCTTTTCTTTTTTTTTTTTTTCCAATGCTGAACAGATAATTTTAGAAAATTATGCTGGATGAAAGAGAACCATTACCAAAGATCAGGAGCAGTATTAAGAGAAATACTTTATTCTTCTTTGTATTACACTTTTTTTTAGAACTTTGTTTTACATACATGCACGGATATAAGGGATAGCAGTACATTTTTTAAAACTTCTTTGTAAGCTACATCTCTCAGGAAAGATGACTTGAATAGAGAGGAAAAAATGTATAGTAGAACATTTTCAGAACTACTGTTGTTGGCAATTTCAAGTTGTTTCTTACTGACTAGTAAGACTGCTTGTCATAGAGTGGACACAAAATGTCTCTAATCTATTATCTAACACTTTTTACTGCTCATTTTATTAAGTATTCCATCTAAAGACTCTTTTTTTTTCAATATGGAAAGATGGCTAATTTACACTCTTCATTATTTCCACATCATTACTAATCCTAATCACATGTAAATGGCTAGTGTCCTATAACTTAGAATATCCATGACCTCGCCACCTAGCTCTCAAGCTTCATTTCCATTGCTGTCCGTCATTGTCACAATTTTGGCTTCAAGGTGTTGATTTATTTGTGGTTGGCTTGAAAAAATATTTACCAAATGAGCCAGTTTTTAACATGAGCTATAAATTTGTTGATTCAGGGCTGTAAATACTTACACTCTTCCCTTCTCCCATATGCAAAGTAATAAATCAATGGTGAGTTGGAAGACGGTTTTCAGTACATTTCTCTTGCTTGGTAATTCATATCTGTGAACTTACACTTTTAATTATCACATTAAGATCATTGAAAGATAATTAAGAGGATGGTCTTTTGACACATTCTCTCCAGTGAGGCTACCTTGGTCATTCAGGCATTCAGGGTGTAAACTGGCTACCGGTCCCAGAATTTTCCTTCTGATAGAACTGTACCTATCTATACACAAGTTACACTGTTTCTAGCTGACATCGTGCTTGCAAACAAACCTACTTGAATATTTTATCAGTTATCGGTTATCTTGATAATAAAGACAAATTTGTTAAATCATTAGCTTCTACCCTGTCATCACTCTAAGGTGAAGGATGAAATTAATCTATAAAGCACATTAATATGCATTCTTTGTGTTGTTTGAAAGAACTTTATTTTTTAAGCTTAGCTGCCTCTTTTGTTACATTCTAAACCTATTCAATCATGTATATGGCCTCGGCCTGTACCCAACATTTATGTATTCTAATTTACAACCAAAGAGGATGCTGAAACTGATTATAGATGAATCCTCAAGTGTATGTTTCTTGCGAATGTTTTCTTTATCATGTTTCTTTATTAATCAAAAATAACTTCTTGCACTTTTAATCCAAAATTTGTGTAATTTATTTTTAAAACATGACAAAATAATCTATAATGTCACTATTCCTCTTACATTTTATTCTTCTTTTAATTTACTTATTTGACACAGAGAGAGAGAGAGATCAGATCACAAGTAGGCAGAGAGGCAGGCAGAGAGAGAGGAGGAAGCAGGCTCCCTGACGAGCAACCCGATGTGGGCCTCGATCCCAGGACCCTGGGATCATGACCTGAGCCGAAGGCAGCGGCTTTAACCCACTGAGCCACCCAGGCGCCCTCTTACATTTTATTCTTAACTAAGTTTCCAAGTCCTCATTTCTTTAGATAGACTGTTGTTACTACTTAGTATTAATTTACTAATAATGACTGAGTTAGTGCTGTTGGGTTCCTGATGGTCAGGCAGACATAAAAACTCCCAGAACAAGACCAAAGTCAGAGTCCTTTGAAATATTAGATTTTCTGCACTTCAATATGTTGCATATTTTCATTGATTTCTAGCTAATCTATAAAAATTATTCTTTTTAATTTGGATCAATGTATACCATTTAACATAAAAATATTTTTTTCCACTTTAAATAAAAAATTTCGATAAAATTCTTTATAATACAGATTATTTTCCCCCCATCAAAGTCAGAATTTCATTCTTCAGGAAAAGCAAACAAAAGTATCTATGTGTTCAAAATAAATTACTCGGCAAAACTAGGGCGACAAAACTGAACTGATTGGAGATTACCAAATTTTCTTGATGCAAACAAATTGTGAAAAATTGTCAATAGAGTACAAAGCACTTTCCTCCCACAAATGTGCATGGCTGTCTGCTGACTCAACCACATCTTCCATCCAGACCACCAACAAGCAAACCAGACTTTCTATTTCCCTGTTCCAGTGGACCCATCACAGGCCGTAGTGAACCAGAGCCCTGAAGAATCTGCTCCTACAGTTTTACCTGCATTAAAAACATGTCTCCCTCTAAGCTTCAAGTAAAACTCAAGTTTCTGAAGAATAACCAAATGTCTCCAGTAGTTTTCTACAAACTGGAGGAAGATCTACTTCCCTTGAAGAAATGAGGAACGGCACTCAGTCCCTTCATGAACTAAATCTCCACAATTAGACATCTTTGGTACCTGCTTATTTAGATCATATTAGTACAAGTGATTTATACTTAGCTGATTGTGTGTGTGTTTATTTTATCACCGATCTTTACCACTTTCTCTTTAGAGCAATGCATGTTCATTGTAATTGGCAAAACAATGTAAAAAAAAAAGTAATACATGTTGCGCAGATGCAAATTTGCTTTACTCTTTGGGTTCATTTGGATATAACTGTATAGTTAAGTAATATTCTCCAGGATCATTCTAAAAAGTACCCCAACCCAAATCAAGTATTTATTCATAAACAGAAACTAAAAACAAGACAGACCAAACAGAGTTTGGGATGACTTTGTTTCTTTTATGAGAAGGGTAGCCTTGACTTTTTTTTTTTTTAACTCTACTTTTAAAGCTGTTTCTTAGGAGTATTATTATTTAAATGGTCTACCAAGGGGCACCTGGGTGACTCATTCATTAAGCCTCTGCCTTCTGCTGGGGTCATGATCCTGGGGTCCTGGGATCTAGCCCCTCATCGCACTCCCTGCTCAGGGGGAAGCCTGCTTCTCCCTCTCCCACTCCTCCTGCTTGTGTTCTCTCTCTCACTGTGTCTCTCTCTGTCAAATAAATAAATAAAATCTTTAAAATGAATGAATGAATGAATGAATACATAAATAAATAAACAGATAGATAGCCTACCAGAAGATGTATTGATAAAACAATGATAGATCTCTTTAATTCTTCAGTAGAGAAAACTATTTTTTCTCCTATACTTGTAGTCCATGACCTAGTGTATCCCTTTAAATTATCACCTCCAGGCCATTCTAGAAAATGTCCTATTGTTCTAAAATATGAATGAGCACTAGAAGCAAAACACAACACAACACCAACAACAAAAAACAAAAAACATTCTTACACCATCCACTTAAAATTCACCGAAAATGTCAAAAACAATCAGGCCAAGTGGTAAATTTTTAGGTAAGTCTATCTCTATAATGCATTCAGTTATGGCCAGTCCTCGTGTTTTCCAGAAAGGCAAAAATAAAGAAAAAGTCAAATGATTACTGGAAAGATACAATATTAATGAGACCATTACCAGACAAGAAAAATTAATCTGTATCTTTATGACTTGATCACATTTTGTGAAACTGACTTAAATACTTTTCATGAGAAGATAACATTTAATGAAATTTAACAGCATGTTCTTAAATTCTTTCTCCCTTAAATAATCAACCCAAGGACATATACTAACAGAAAACAAACTACATTTGAGTATTCATCTGCCTTAAAATTTTGATAAAATCCCCTTTTACCTTTATTTGGAAAAGTAGTGTTTTCTATGTAAATAAGTTTTTAGAAGCTTTGATTTGTTATAATTTCTACCACCATATAATTCAGGGTAAAAGTGGGCAAACAAAAATTCACTGAATCTTTAAGTCTGAAAGGGATCTGAAACTTAGAAGACCAAAAACCAGAATATTGGAAGAATTTTTCATATCACAACATTCCTTCACCACTTATCTAGTGCCTGCTCTGTGCCAGACAACACGTAAAACCAGTAATTATTACACAGAAAATGTCTAAACAAGAACACTCTATGCTCAGTGAATTTGAACCAAATTTATACCCTAACCTCTAAAACTGAAAATCCAAGGGTGATACTTTCTTGCTCTAGTCACTGTAGAAAGATTGAATCTAAGTATTTTTTTTTAAAACAATCCTCATCAAATACGTTAATCTAGAAGAAATGAAAACACTGGGAAATATTTAATCCTTAAACATAGAGGACAGATCATAAGAAACCTAAAGTAAGAAAGAAACCAAAATAAGATAGGATAGCAAGGATTTAGAACAGTGAGGTGGAAAGAAAATTCCTGGTTGGGAAACAGTCATAGCATTCAGGCTATGAAATGCTGCCAGTGTTAGGTGATCTTTCCTTCTAACCAGTTTAGTTAAGAGAGACTGTTTTCCCTAAGTACCCAGAACGTCAGGGATGAGAAAAGAAACAGGGGAAATAGGGAGATGTTAATAACTGCCATGGGTTAAATGAAAATGAACATTAAAATTAGACTCTCCCTTTCTTAAGGAGTTAAAAGCCGAAGTAGAGAAGGTAAAGGGGTTTTGACACCTGACATGGCGCCAAAGTTACAGTGTTGGGGATAAGGTAGACCAGATGTCTCTTAACCTATGTTAAGAGATTGATATGAGTTCCTTGGAATTGGGGGTAAATGAACATTTAGATAAGAGATAATGAATAAAGCCTAAAAACTAACAAGAGATTTAAGTTATATGTCTATTTTCAGTAAGATCTTAATATTGAGCTATAAATATGGCTGTTAATGACATTTGGTAATACCAAGAATTAATATAGAAGTTGCTTTAATACAAAAAATAATATATACAGTCGAACAAAAAATTATGCTGAAGTATCACTAATGGGATCCTTAACGGGAATACCACTCTTAGTGGAAAAGAATTCAAATTTCAGGCAAAGGACCAAAAAACTTGAAGTGATTCAAGGAATTGTAATGCTGAAAACTCAAAATTTATAAGGTATAATGAATAAATGTATAAAATTATAAATTCTTTCCTGGAACTTGCTTTGTTTTCATTTAACTTATTAAATGGCAAGCAGGATGGGAGGAGAGTAAAAATGATAGAAAGGACTTTGGCTTAATTTAGACTATTTTATCTTGTGTTCATCAAAATAATATCCTGAATTTGTTAAACATTTTTGCTTTTGAAAATCATGCATTTGTACCTCTCAGATTCAAAAGAGCCCTCTTTAAAATTAAAAAAAAAGTTAAGACACAAAAACTACTAATTTTATTTTATTTTATTTTATTTTAAGATTTTATTTATTTCACAGAGGGAGAGAGATCACAAGGAGGCAGAGAGGCAGGCAGAGAGAGAGGGGGGGAAGCAGGCTCCCCGCTGAGCAGGGAGCCCGACGCGGGCCTCGATCCCAGGACCCTGAGATCATGACCTGAGCCAAAAGCAGAGGCTTTAACCCACTGAGCCACCCAGGTGCCCAAAAAACTACTAATTTTAAACCAATTATATTTCTAGACAAGACGGGAGGATGATCCCCAGCGATAGAAGCTGTTCCCCACACCCTCCCCGCAACAGTTTTTGTCTCCTGGGAATCAGTTATAGAAAATTAAATGTAGTTTAAGAAAAATTATGAAGGAAACTTGACACATGTATCATAAATTTCATCCTTAAGTTGAATTTAAGTAATCAGAAATTCTTGAACACTCTGAGTCACCTAAAAATTTTAGTTACATTAGTATACAACAGTCAGAGTTGGCACTCCTGGTTAAAAAACAACAGAAGAAACTGAGGGTTTTAGAAGGGAGGGGGTGGAGGGATGGGTGAGCCTGGTGGTGGGTATTAAGGAGGGCACATATAGCATGGAGCATTGGGTATTATAGGCAAACAATGAATCTAGAACACTACATAAAAAACTAATGATGTACTGTATGGTGACTAACATAACCTAATAAAAAACAAAAACAAAAAACATAAAAACCTGCAAATTAGTAACAATCCATCTTACAGCATTTCTTCCAAGGGGTTGAATTTAAAGGTTTTCAAGCATTTAAGTCTTTCAAGAATAAATTTGGCTGCTTCAAATTTTAGGAGAAATCTTGTGAATTGCCATGTCATTGCATCAATGATTATTCAAATAGTAATCTATTCAGTGTGAAATGCTGACTGATTAAAAGGTTATCAGAGATCAGAATGGTAAACATTTCAGAAGTATCATTAATCAAGAGAAAATGTTCATTAAAGTTATTAAAGTATAGTGATTAAATAAACTTGCAACAAGTAAAAATAAAGAAGAATTTTGCATTTTATTAGCAATAATAGGAATTTTACAACTTGGTAAACAAAAATAAAAAAATAAGTCTCAAATACACACAAGAATAAAAGAGTCTTTTTGGTTGGGATGATACAGCAAATGATTCAGAGTAGGTTTTCCCTTTGAAATAGTTATTTTACCTTTAGATATTTGGTCCAAGAGCAAATTTGATAAAAAAAGAATTTTGGTTTTGGCACCTACTTACCTGATATTGAATTCTAACTACTTTCTAACTATTTGCCATTGATTAATTTGTAAAACACAACGTAGGTATTTTTACTCTGTAATGTTTCCTCATCTATAATAAGAAGGCAGTAATCCTTATTTGCAAACTGAAGGATGTATGTAAGAACATGTATGTAAAATTCCTAGCACATAGTAGGTATTCAACAAAAGTTATTATTACTATTCTTTATATGGGGTATGATTTATCTTTTTCTATACAAAGTATAACTTATAAAAAGAAAAATTAGAAAATATAAATTATCTAAAGTAAGTATGACTTCTGTACAATAAAGCATTAAATAGTCACTAAAAATCATATCGCAGAAAAATATTCATGATGTAGTGCTTGGTGAAAATGGTACAGAATATATGTATTGTATGATCCCATTATCACTTTAAAAATATGAATATATACATACAACTGAAAAGTATTAATTGTGATTATCTTTGGAAAAGAGGTGATTTATTTTTAAATTTCTCCTTATCTTGATTTTCCAAATTATACTTTAAACATACTATTTTTGTAACAAGAATATAAGTATTTTTTTTAATTAGGGTTCTAAAATACTAAGTTTCCTATAATATTCATTTTAGGGAACATGTTTACTTGGTTAATTTGGAAACACCGTTCATTATTTGTGACATTATAGTGAATTGGGGTAATATGTGAAGTCAAATATTGTAATCTATTTCGAACATCATTAGAAGAACAAGCCTGGAAATCACTCCTCAGTAACATCAGCCTTTAATGTATTAACGAATACATGTTATGAAAGAAAATCTGTAACTATCAGAGAATATCAGAATCAAAAGAAATAAATAGTATGGCTTATGAAAAAATAAATCCAACCAGTCAGATTTAACAGATTTTTCCCCTAAAGTAGTAAGAGAATTAGTGGATTATAAGAACACAGTTAAACATGTGATGGGATAACTGATGAGGTCTGTCCATAGAGTTGATTCAAGGTTGAAGTGGAAGTAATTTTCTACCTGATAAATTGAAGATGGAAAATAAGAATACATGAAAATATTTTGAAGAATGGGGAGTTGTTTGGCAGAACCAGCATATGTTGCACATCGTCTGATTTCATATCTGTACTTGTGATCTAAAATTGGGTA
The DNA here is from genome assembly GCA_002007465.1 of Ailurus styani. Classification (NCBI taxonomy): domain Eukaryota; kingdom Metazoa; phylum Chordata; class Mammalia; order Carnivora; family Ailuridae; genus Ailurus; species Ailurus styani. The sequence goes on along the minus strand of LNAC01000472.1, from coordinate 248,204 downwards.
ATAAGTAGTACGTGTATTAAAAAGCAGTTTACAATAATTGGAAAAGCCTTACAACTGACACAGAGGGAAAAAGTTATCCCTGCAAAGCTAGTAATATATAGAGAGAATTAAATGACCTAAAATGTGTTGTTTTGAAAAGAAGAAGAAAAAAACGATCATGAGAAAAAATAGCTTAGCTTATCTTCAAGAAACGTAATAGGTGGCAAAAGGTGATTATTGTATGAACCATACCTGCACAGACCCATCAATTCTTTGATCCTATGAGGTCAGTTTTATTCTCTCCATTCTACAGATGAGGACCCCGAAGAAGAGAGAGGTTATATAATTGGCCCAACGTCACACAGTTAGAGGCAGAGTCAAAATTGGATCTACCTGGAATACTTCCTTATATCAAATTTCTAGCGTTCCTTGCACTGTGGAGCATAATTGGATACGGGTTTGCAGTATGACTCACTGCTAATCTGCCCACCACCTTTCTACTTTCTAGTACAATTGAGGAGCTATATTGACTGAGACGACAGGATATAAAGAGACTGACATAGAATTAGGGTTTTAGTCCTGATATTTCCCCCCTACAAGATGTGTGATCTTGGTCAAAACACTTAGTTAAAATCCAGTGTCCATTTTTATGTCCCCAAATTAAAAGGAATAGGATAATTTCTACTCTTCTTTCCAGCCCTAATGTGTGAGTCTCATCTCAAAGCCATTACTTCGTATATCTTTAAGCAACTTTTAAAGTGTGTTCTAAGTTCTAGAGAAGGGTTATTAAAGAAAAAAAAAACAGTTCTGAATTGAATTTGACAAGACACTATGATGTGGCCTGTCCACAGAGATGCCCCACCTTGGGCAAAAACTACCCAGTTGTCACAGTAAGAGAGGCTTGAAGGGGAGGAGCATCGGACCTTTTCTTTTTCTTGCCTTTTGCTATTTTGAAACTCCTAGTCTATGATTTTCTCCTGGAAAACAGTACTTTTAGCACTATAATAGAGGGGGAAGAAAAGCCCATATTCTAGAGAATAGCAGTATTTTCCAAGAGATGTAACACAGCTTCTGAAGGTGGCATAGCTGGGGGAAAATCTTCGGAAGAGGAACTTGCAAAGGAGAATGTAGAGAGAAAGGAGATAAGAGCTTGTAAAATAAAGGTCACCTCAGCTGCCCTGCACCTGTCTACCTAGTATTCTGTTCAAGTTGAAGATTCTCACTCACTCTTCAAAAGGGCTGAAACATGAGGCAGTAGCTGGGACAACTGCCTTTACCTCCTGCTTTGTTCTGAGCCATCCCAGTCCCCTGGGCACAACGGTACCCTCCACACGTAAGCCTGCCTGGAACTGGGAGTCTCCACAAGTTGTAATAAAGGAGAAAAATGCCCAGGGAAATATTCTGGGGTTTTTCTGTTTTGTTTTGTTTGTTTGTTTTGTTTTGTTTGCCTTTTTTTTCCCCCAGCAAGTAGAAATTCAAGGTGCTGAGGAAGAAAGATAAAATCCAAGTTAAGCTAATTGTTTCTATTGCCTTAAAGTTAAGAAAAGCTGTAGACTGAATCACCATGGGAGTAAATCAGAGACATTTACAAACTTCTTCCTGAAATTGACTTTTGTATCCTCTTGCTACTCAGAAGTTAATTTGACAGTAGCAATGCAAAGTCAGTTGGAAGCAAATTCAATACTTTTGGCGTCTTACTAGCATCACTATGAAAAGGCCATTTGTGGTCACAATTTTAAACTCATGTTCGAAATATTGCATTCATACTGTTTTTACCTCACTTTAGTCTGGAAAGACCCCGTTCCCATAGGCTGTTGCAAAGCAACTTCCTTCATTGACTTTATCTGTTCTCACATGCAACACTTGGCTTAACAAATGTTTTCCTTATTTCTAGTCCTTTAAAGAATCACTTCTCTTCCTGTTTCCCTTCTGTGTGAATTTTCAGGGCGGGGGGGGTGTGTGTGTGTGTGTGCTGGGACTGCTTTGTCTGCCAACAGGTGGCCAGACACTAGATCAGTCTCTCTCAATACACAAGTCCCCATCTGCTAGCTGGTGTCTCCATGTGTTCGTTCTGTTTATTATAGCAGCTGAGCCTCAGACTGGTTTCTTTGTGGGTTTTAGGCAGATGCTTAACAAGGTGAGCCAAAGGGAGTCTGGCCATTAGAAGATGTGTTAAGATGGCCTCAGCTGGAATCACTTTTTCCTATGTTTTTCAAGTGCTTGCCTACAGCTTCCCCTGATAGCTTACCACGGGACTTCTTTGGGGCATCAACCAGACACGGGGATGACACTTGATACTTCAAACAAAAATGCTTACACCACACTATTTTTTTTTAAGACTTTATATCTTGAGCTTAAAAATTTTTGGCTAATGTCAACACCCTGGCTTTAGCATAATTGGTTTTGAAGAAGAGTCTTAATACAGAGACTTTGAAGATAATCACATCTTGCAAAGGAAAGACAGTTTAAGTTTATTGAGCTATTGTATAAAGAGATCTGGAATCAGAACCCATACAGCACAGGGTTAGATGGTACATTAGTGGGTATACAGCCTCAGAATGCATTTTCATTGGTTAGCACTAACAATGCAAAGGAAATTTGATGGACAGGGCAGATCGAGGGAGGGAAATTCACATTTTGTAAAGGGCCTGGTGCACACTAGCCTGTGACAACCCCAAAATATTGATCTAAAGTGCTTGTGTATTTTATCTTAGGTTCAGACATTTTCTTAAAATGAACTTACACTTCAAAATGTTCTTCAAACACGTATTATTCTCTTCATTTTCTATTCCCATTCTGTTCATGTTTCGTGGAGTAAGATGAAGAGGAAAAACAAAACCCACCTGCTATAGAAAATAATCATTAGAAATTGTCCATATGGGATACGATCTTATAAGATCCCGACGGCTAGCAAAGAGCAGAGTCGGTCCAAGTCATACTCTCTCACAGAAGAAGCAGAAAGGTCTGGATGAGAGTGTGTGTTAAATAAAAGCATTTTTATGTAATTGAGGTTTGGTGTCTAGGGGGCCCCTCCCTGGCAGACACAAAGGCAAAAGAGACTCAGGGAACCGTGGGTGGGCATTGGAAAAACATGTGAAGAGCAATTTCCAGCTGAGCCAATTTTTGTCTAACATCATGTGGCTTGGCCAGTTTTGGCTTTCCTAGTAGAATCTGAAGCCCCAGGAACAGAACCTCAGTCTCAGACACCATGCTGAGGGAAGACGGGGAACAGGGAGTCTGGTGTCCAGATGGGAGAGTCTTCTAATTGTCTGAGTGGGAACCAGGGTCTGGGCACAGAATGTCAGACACATCCTTGCTGGCATCATCATTACTGATTCATTCTGCACGAGGAGTACTGAGGAGCTGCCAAGGGAAGAAGCTAAGCCGTCCGCAGATTTGAATCATATCTGAACACCGGGGAGGAAAAGGAAAAAAAAATATGTGCATTCCTTGCTAAATTACTTGAAAATGCTGCTTTAACTCAATGTCATAATATGTACGTCCTTGTCCATGTTTTAAGGCTACTCCTTTTTTGCTTCTCTTTTCCAAATTGGATATTTCTAGCATTCTTCTGTCTCTCCATCCCCAACTGCTTATTACGCCAGTTAAAAATCAGTTTTTGTAGGTACCATGTGTGCCAGAAAATGTAAAGCCAGCCTTAAACAATACTACTAAATATAGGATTTGAGTCAAAAGAAACTTCCGTTTCATTATTACTGGTGATATAAAAAGCTTACCTGTTTATACGTGAGTTATGTAGTTTTTAGATTCAAAAACAGTTGTATGCATAGCTGGCTGCCTACACTCGATGACATGAGCTGGAGTGGACACTCCCTTCCTGAACATCAAGCTCGATACCTTTCACTCTGCAGAAATGGTTTTATTTGAGAAACCTTCCGGTTTTCCTAGGGGTAAGGACTACTTTTTGTAACGTAAATTCTTCTGGAGGGGGCCAAGCATTTAACTATGAGCTAAGAGCTTGTCAGGAGTTAGGAAATAATAACTTGGACACAAGAAGCGTCTAAAGTATAGGCATCCCCAAGGAAAACACATGGAAGAAAATGAGGAAGGAAGAGGGAACTATGGCACGAACAGAAAAAACAGCCCGTTTGCCAAAGGGTGCTTCTTTATTTTAATACTGAACATTTTACTATTGATTTATGAATGTAAGGGTTTTAAACAATATTTCAAAATCATCTAGAGAACTTCATCCAAACTCAAATTCCCCAGGTCCTAGCTCACATTGACTCAGAATTTCCAGGGATGGTATTCAGACCTTCCTAAATATTTTGAAAAAGCTTCTGGGAGGCTCAGAGGCACATCCCTATTAAGAATAATGGTATAGCTGCTCACTTTTCTTTAGGCCTTACCAGAGGGCCTCCTCTACCCTCTGCAACTCTCCTCCATGATTCCTGTTCAATGTATCTCCTACTTGGACGTGAACATTAAAGATGTCAGGTGAAAACTACATCATCCATTCTGTTCCTTCATACTTTTCCCTATCAGGATATAAAGTCACGTATTATTTTACTTTTTCCAAAAGCCCTGAGGAAAGGTGTATGAAAGCTTTCACTCGTGCTTTCTTAGTAGCCAAGCCCATATCTCTCTGATCTGAGATATAGCCCCACATCCTGGTTTCCTGCCTCTCAAGCCAGACTATCCAGTTCAAAGTTAGGTTTTACCACTTACCAACTGCATGATCTAAAACAAGATTACCTGTTTTGTGTCTTAGCTCCCTCATCTATGAAATGGAGACGCAAACTTCATTAGGCTATTGCAGGAATACTACATGTAAAGCATTTCAATTGGTTTCTGAACATTTTTCTCACATCACGCTTCAGTCTGGATTTTGATTTTTCTGTGGTATTTGGCAAAGTCATCTACTCCCCTTTTGAGCCTCTCTACTCCTCTAGTTTCCATGACAACACCCTATCCTGGCTCATCTCCAATATTTCCCACTATTTATGCACCATGTTTTCAGGGAGAAGGGTTCTCTGCCTCTGCTCACCCATCCAATGTGGTATTCCTGAAGGAAATCTCGTCAACTACCTAAATGTTAATGACTTTCTCATATGATGGAGTTGCAGACTCAACTATTCATCTTATTATAGAATACTTAAAACCATTATCTTTTCTCCTAACTCTCTTCCTATTTTATAATGTATCAGTAAAAGTTGTCAGCTACAATGTTGGGGAATTACCACCAAAAGTATGATTTTTAAAAATCTGCAACTCTTTGAAAATGTAGACATCGCCCAGAATCCTAAAATCAAATATAACTGCATTTATGAAAATGATGTTTTCTTTTTTCACATGGGAGAGACATGGCCTTTAGTTCATTTAATGTGGTGATAAATCCATTACATGATGCTAAAATTAAGGCAGGCAATTTTTCATTTGATGCATCAAAAGCCTGGTTCTACCAACCCTTTCTATTTCTGTAGGCTGTAGTATTTTTGGACAAATGCTGTTTAAGCATCATCAACTGAGGTTTTATATTTAGTTCAAGTAGCTTACCCCTATAACTAATTTCTGCTTGCAGAGTCAATCCACAGAAATATCAGTGAGAAGCACACACAAAAAGGTTTCACCAGAATATGATAATGAGTAGGTTAGCAGAATTTGAAGGTGGGAAGGAGAAGGATAACCACAATAGTTTTCCTTAGAAATTTTAAAGTAGAGTAGCCATTATTATGGGGCAGACCATATTATAGCTCTTGCAGTAGAGATATATAAAGTCACCTTAACATGTCACTTAGATTCCAGGTTTTGAAGACATGATTATATAACCTGATTGATTATAAAGTAACTAAAGAAAATAAAACCAAAAACTGTCAAACATAAAGTGGATAGAGGAGCAATGGAAGCGGAGGGAAAAATATTCAAAGTAGACATTCCTGGCCCTCAGTAACCCCCATTCTATATAAAATGTCTCAGATGTTGGTCTTAGAATATTTTACATCCCAGTTCCAGTGGCAAGGCCATACCTAATGTGAAGATGGATGGTGGGAGCTACAGCCAACGACTTTAAGTATTCTGATACCTTTGGCGAGATGGCTGTATCAGGCTATGCTTGTCTGAAGCTATTAAGTATCCTATTATTTTAGCTCTACTTCTGATTGTAAAGCAACAGTCTGATTAGGATTTGAATTTCCTCCTATGGCAAGAAAATAGTTTGGTCATGAGAACACAGTGTTCCAGTTCCCTGAACTACATTTACTATTATGGGTTAATGTTTGATTTATGATTGTCTTCCTGTAAAGGTCTGTCCACAGAAGAGAATGTACTGGTCCCAAAGACTCTCTTTACATAACACAAAATTAACAGTCTGATGCACCGTAGAACTTAGTTCTTAGTTCGGAGCCTTACTATCTCTCACATGGGCTACAATAATAGCCTTCTGGCTTCTTGACTATAGTCTCACACCTTCCAATCCATCATTCACAATGTTTTCAGAATGACCTTCTTCAAATGTAAATCTTGTCATTTTATCCACTTGCTTAAATTCCTTTAATGTCTCCCCACTGCCTAAGGAATAAAGTTTAAATTGCTTAGCTGGGCTCAAGGCTCTTCCTGATCCGTCTATCGCTTACCTTTCATTTACATCTCCTGAAATAACTCCCACACCATCATCATTATCTTGCTTGGAGGTTCTCAGAGGTGGTGTGCTTTTTCGCAACTCCTTGCATTTGAGCATGCAGTTTCTGCTGCTTGGAATGACCTTCCTCTCCTTTCTATTTGCCTCAAACAAGTCAGTATTCCGGTCTTGGAATAGTAGTCAAGACCGCTATGAATACTCTACTACCAGATTCTTCTTTATGTCTTTGTTGTGTGTGCTTAAATGTACTAATTACTTCATAAATCTGTACTTTATGCAATTGCACTTATTACTTTATATATCTGCCTTTATCTATTTTATTATGACCTCACTGTGTTTAGTGACCACGCCTTACTTATCCCTGTAGTACCAGTACTTATCGTAATACTTTGCCTACAGTAGGGACTCAGTAATTGTTAACTTAAATAACCAGGGAGGTTATCAATTAGATCTTGAAATAAAACAAAACAGAACAACAACAAAAATGTTTATTAAGTGCTTACTATAAGCCAAAGGCTTGAATTCATTTTAATTAACTGATGAATTAATCTCTAGATTGTCTGGGAGGAGAATAGACAGGAAGAAATAAATACGGTGAATAAAAATTCTAATAATATAATGAACTTTGGAAATCTGATAAACTGAAATAAACACTGACAAGAGCAATAAATTTAATTAAATGAGAATGTTTAAGATGTATAAATTGTAGATTCATGATTCTATATTTAGCAGTTATATTTATCTTCACACCAGAATCTCTTTCTATACAAAACATATTTAAAACATTCTATTAAAAACAGAGCAAGAGAGAAGGAAAAAATAAGATATTTAAGGAAAACAATTAAAAGGTAATTTTTATTGTCAATATACTTTATCCTGGCAATTGTTTTTAATGAGATCATGATTTTATTTTATTTTTAAAATGGCATTTACTTTTCTTTTGGTTTCTGGGCATTTGCGTTTGTGGTATGTTTTAGTTCTTCTGTTTTTTTAAATATTTCTTAAGGGCCCCTCTGCCTATCTCTCTGGCATTATGAAATGCTCCTGAGAGCTGTTTGGATGATAACAAGTGCTGCAAACTGCAGGTGAATGGGCCTTAGAATTGCACAAACAGCAAAGGAAAGCATTTTAGAATAACAAAGATAGAGACTGGGGAGTCCTTATGAATATGTAATTAAGCACCTGCAGCCCAGTTCCTAAACTGGAGCTGTTTTGAAAAGGAAGGATGCTAACTTTTGGCCAGAATTGATGTCTGTAGAGAAACTGTGTGTTTGCTTTTACAACTAAATTAACTTAAATTACTGCAAATGAAATATGCCACTTTCCCCCAATACCCATTTGAGAGTTGAAATCTCATCATATAACTGATCCTATTCCAGCCATAGAACTTTATAGGTAAGAAAGGGCTTGACCTTGGAGAAGCATTAACAATCACTTTTCGTGCTGAGAATGGTATGTTTAAGAAATAAAAATGATCCGTCTGAAAGACAAAGCCTAGCACAGAGATAGATGTATTGCTATGTACCATTCAGAGATATGGGTGTAGCAATGAAATACAGGTAGGATAAGAGAGGAATGGATAAAATAATCAGATGTCAGAATGGAGATACAGGGGAGCTTGCCCAATTTATTTAAGCCTATGAAAGGAAGTCTGAGTAAGACATTAGGAGAAAATTTGTGAGTAGGACCCATATAATCTTTTCCAGTTGAAAGATGATGCTCTAAGCAAATCAAGCAAGGATTCAAGTAGGATCAGAGCCAAAAGAGTTGTTTTTGAATAGACAGTCTCAAAATTTGTTGGAATGCAGTTCAGAGAAAGGATTTAGTGATAGCACTCCATTATGTCTCAGTGGGAGATAAAAGTATAATGCGACCATCGTTACTATGTTATTAATCCCACTAGAATTTCATATAACAGAATATTCAGTGAGGTAGAATTTTCCCTTTTCTTCTGCAGGGCTTGACCTATTGAGGGTTGAGCAAAGATGGGTAAGATGTTTAGAAACCCTGATCTCCCATCCCAAAGTTATAGAAACCTAGCTAAAGCAGCATGTAAGCTGGATCCAGACTCAATTGCTGTGAAGGCCAAAATGGCACTAAAAACAAGAGCTGTTTGAAAAGAAACAATGTTAACTTGCAGCCAGAACTGAAGTCAGTAGAGAAATTGGTTTTGTTTTGTTTAATCAAATTACATGACTACAGAAAGAGATGGAAGCTATGTATGGGCTCCTATCCCAAGAAAAGACTGAGGGGGAACAGGGCATCTGGGTTTATGACGCTGCAGACATGGGGAGCGTGCCTCACTCAGCCTCTCTAGGGGCAGGCTGTTCCTGGAATAGAGGCTAAGTGAGCTGATTTAAAGAGCAGAAAACACTGGAAACCCAGACTTAATTGGCATGCACTGCCCAGGCTGAGTATAAAACTGCCTCTCTCCCTCCATAATGGCTCTAAGTGGGGTTGTAATATGCACTAGTGACAATAGCAGTGAATGGAGTTCATGGATGATCTTATGGGTTTAATTTTGTCTCACAAGAAGTCATGTTGAAGTCTTAACCCCCGGTGCCTGTGAATGTGATCTTACTTGGAAATAGGTCCTTACAAAGGTAATCAAATTAGGATAAGGTAATTAGGGTGAGCCCTAATCCGATATACCAGTGTCCTCATAAGGGGGACATCTGGGACACAGAGACACACAGGGATGAGACCGTGTGAAGACACAGAAAAAAAGGGAAGTGGCTATCTGAACATGGAGGCTAAGATGATGCTGCCATAAATCAAGGAACATCTGGGGCAACCAGAAGGTGGAAGAGGAAAGAAGGATCCTTTCTCAGAAGCTTTGGAGGAATGTGGTCCTGCTTACGCCTATTACAGACTGTAGCCTCCAGAAGTGCGTGAGATTACAAATTTCTGTTGTTTTAAGCCACCTAGTTTGTAGTAGTTTGTAATGACAGGCCCAGGAAACTAATACAGATTCCAACGTCATCGCAGGACCAACAGCAACTCTTTACAGTGGCAACAGTAGAGATTAGCAAAGAGGACTCTTTGAACTTTGAACTTCCCAGGAATCATTTGCATCAGCTCTCCTCAGAGGATTAGATACCAATTAAGGTATCTGCCTTTTCAAAGCAGACTCATATTAATTCCAGTGACACGAGGCAAGGCCTGGTAATTATCACAGGAGGGATGACCCCAAGGAGGCGAGACAATATTCTTTCCAATAAAGAAATGAGATGCAGAATAGAAGCAGCTTGAACAGGACATTTAGATTTCCTCTGGCCATTCGGATTGGTGAAGTCTTCAACCAAATCTTAAAAAAGGGCCAGGCTTCTCTCTTAGATAGGGAGGGAACCATGTTCTCCAAGGTGGATAGACTCTTCTAGATGCAGAAGTTGTCATCAGCCCAGTTATGGCTTAGTAAGGACTTGATGACTCTTAGGATAGAGCTTCTTAAACAAGAGGCACAAAGAAACCACAGGGCCTGTGGGAGTTGGTCTTAAAATAGAAAATACAGTTTTTAACTTCAAGAAGGATAATAAATTATTGGATTAAGTGGGAAAATGCATGTAAAATAGGGCTGGTAGACCCTCAGGTTGACCTAGTTTATTCTGCCATGTTCTAAGGAAACCAAGTATGGGACTGCACGATTTTTAGGTGACTTGAACTTGTCTCATGCTTTCTCGCATTCATAGTACAATGCATCATTTGTAAATCATGTCAGAGCTCTTCTGGCTGATGCCAATGATACCCTCTTTATTGATATTGGTTCATATTAAGTCATTCTGAAAAGTGAACTTTCTTTTAGTGCTTCACTAAGGCTCCTTAGTAGGAGACACCTATTTTAAAATCTCATTTAGTTTATTTTCCATAGGGAACACCCACTGCTTTGGACCATTATGATACAGGATTTGCTGTTTTTTTAATGGATCTGAGCTAGTTTTCATATTACTGGTCGGTTCTTCAGGCTGGTTTTAAAATTCGATTAGAAGAATTATTGTAATTTTTTTTAAACAATTGACCCTTCTTTAAAAAAATACATAGAGTCTCCAGGAAGGAAAAATTATGCTGTGTATAATATTACCCACCAAATCAATATTACTTATCATGTTTCAGGAAATACAAAGTTATACATATAGAAGCATTGTAGATTTCTATATTAGTCCTAGGATTGAGTATCTAAGAAATGGTAAAGGTAAGAGAAAAAAATGTTATATTATGCTAAATTAAGCCCAATTTTCTCACAACTGGCAAGTTTTTATTTCTGGCTCTCCTACTCTCCCAGGAACAGAGACTGACTTTTAACTTATACAAAAATTTCAAGTGCTTTAATCATCAGGTGCAATCAGAGACCTGATTTCAATTGTATATCATACATACACACTCCCCCCCCATAGACCTCTGTGCACAGTTGAACAGACTTTATACTGCACAACTCCAGTCACACTATTCTCATCACAGTCAATGAAAACAGTATCACTTTCTGTGATACTGTTACGAAACTAACAAGCAGGACACAGTGCCCCTCTGAAATATAGAGCTGCGCGAAAAGGAAAATAAAACTTAGGTAAATCTTACCTTTTTTAAAAGTTGATAATTTTATGACACACTTTATAAGTTAATAAGTTCTATCATATTCTAAGGTTAGAGTTTTGTTTTATAGAAAAAGCCATTACTAACTAGGACAAGTAGACTTGACAGCTCAACTTCTCATTTTTTATTCCTCAATAAGCAGTCTCTTTCATATAAAACTGTTAAGTGGCTACAGCAATAAAAATTATACAGAAAAATATTAAAATTCTCCACCCCACCCCACTCAATCCTTTTTAAATGGTATGATTAGGAAATGCCAACATTTGGGAAAAAGAAAAATAAATTATGCAACAAGAGGGTCTGCTTTTACTTCTTTTTTCAATTTGAAAACAAAACAACTACAACATTGAGTTTTTATTACACATATATCCACACAGACACATGCACATTCACACGGAAGGCAGCAACCCGTCCTCTGAGGGGGAATAAGAACAACAAAAACCTTGGCTGAAAATGGAAAAACAACAATTTCAGGAGAAGATTAAAATAATCCCTAAATTTTAGATGTATCGGAAGATACAATTAAAGTGATTTAAACTTTGTCTTTTTGCTCTGTTATCCTTTCTTTCTCTAAGTGCTAACCAGATTGGTACTCTCCTAGGAGGTTGGCAGTGCAGTGCTGATCCTACTTTGCTAAACATTTCATTAAATAAAACCTCCAGTACAGGAAAAACCAAACAATACCTAAATCCAAAATAAATGGATAAATAAAAACACACAGATACATGCCTACAAGAAGATATTTTCTCATCGTCTTATTTCAGGAGGTGAATGCCTGGAGAGAATGTGGACCCTGGAGAGACTCAGGAGGAGTCGGTTTCCGTCCCGGTTCTCATCTCTATCACCCATGAGATGCCCCAGCAAATAACTTAGTCCATCTAGACATTAGTTTCATTATCTGACAAATGAGATAAAACACTTCCTACACTTGTGAGATTTAAAAACATAACATGAAAAAGTTTTCTGGCATTTTTAGAGCTATTAATATAAAAGTTCTGATCAATGCTAAAGAATAAAGAATATGAATCAATGACTTAAAATATGTGCTATAACAAGGGAAAGGCTTATCCCTAGGGAATAACTGATTCACCCACATCCCTGGACTCTACTGAACCCATACTGTTTCCCTTTCCTAAATACATTTTTCTGACTGAGCTTAACGAATTATATGTCTTTTCCTCCTCCAAGCATATAGCTCAGGATTCATTTCCTTTATGAAATCTGTCCAGATTAAACACTGTATGAATCAAATTATTATGGCAGGACTCCTAGAACACACATGAACAAACACCTTTCAAAATTCACTGCAAATCAATTTTGGAAAGAGGAAGGTGGAATAAAAAGCAAAAGTAAAAAAAAACAGTAAACAAATTAATAAATCGGTTTGTGAATACTTGGAAGACAGCTCCTGAAAAGCATCATTGTTTCATTAATTCATATCGGGTCAATATAATACCCTCTCCTTGGTAGTATAACTGCATTGGTGGATCATGGGAATTACATATTGTTGTATTTTCACTCATTGAAATATTCAGTAAAGCTTCCTATGAAAGTATTATGACAAGGTTGATAAAGGTTGGCTAGTGGCAAACAGTGTGGAATACTGACAATGAAAGGCTCCCTAAGAGCTTATTTCATGGGTTTAAATTTCAATGTAAGTAATCAGTTGTCAATATACTTAATAATGTTGCTGGGAATAGAGAAAATACGCTGATCAAAATTGCAAATAACATAACACTAGGGCAATAGCTAGTACTGAATAAAAAAGAATTATGATTTTCATGAGCACAGGGTGATACATGGAAGTATTGAATGACAATATTGTATACCTGAAACAAATATAACACTGTATCTAACCAGAATTAAAATAAAACCTTTTTAAAAAAGGGAGAATTATGTTTTTCTTAAATCCCCAAACCTAGAAAAGCCAAAAATAAGACTGAACATAAAGCAATAAATGTAAAATTTACACTTAAGAAGTCTAACAAATGTGAGATTAATAACCTGGATGCACAGCTACAAAACTACACAGAGATACAAATGACTCCCCTCCCCCTCAAATAACAGTAACCCCAACTCTATCATAGTTTGCTTAAAAGTACTGAAAATAATTATGCTGAGCATCCTTCATGTTGGAAAAATGCAGAAGCCAGAAGTTTGCGGGGGTGAAGACAAAAGTCTATCCCAAGAAGGAAAACCTCCTTTTATTTGTCCTTGCCACAGCTGAGTCAGGCTAGAATATTGCAAAAGATTAAACACTAAGTGGAACCAAACAGAACTGGAGAGAATATAAAGAATACATAAACAGGAGCTTTAAGATCAATTACTACAAGTTGATATGGGGTCAAAGAAAAACTCCATCCTCAATACAGAAAGCCACTTGTTACACAAAGCTCTTTAGCCACATTATATATTAAAATGAAATGTTAAAACCAGTCTAAAAGCCCAACTCCACAAATTGAGCAAAAACTGTCTTATCTAATCTGATATTTTGTAGGGAATAAAAAGGATGTATTTGAAGACTGTAAAAACGTTAAAAATGCTCAGGTAGCATTATCAACGTAAAATTGGCTAAGAACTATTTGACTATGGTTACAATTCTGCTAGAATATGCTCTTTTAGAATAAACTTTCTAAAAGTATTTTGAAAGGAAGTATTCTCTGACCTTAAAAGTTTGTGTTTGGGTGGTTGGCAAGGAGTGACTTTTTTTGTTTGTTTGCTTGCTTTATTTGCTTTTATGTATTTTCTAAACTCCCCTTTATCATGAGTTAATAACAATGTTAATAAACTTGTATTAATTACTATTGTTGTATACTGTATTTGTTGCTCTACTTGCATTATCTCATTTAACTCATACAACGAGATCATGAAATAGTTGCTCCTATTATCTGCTTTTATAAATGAGAAAATTGAGATGCATGAAACAATCTAGATTAACGACTGTGCACATTCAATATTATTAGTACTACCTAGTAGTGACCCTTTGATTCAAAATCTGTCAGTTGACCTCTAAAGTACAAATTATTCATCACCTTCTAATGTATAAGAGCACACAGCATAGTTCAGTTTACAAGTCAAAATGTCTTATGATATAGCTAGTTTATAATCAATAGTTTAAAGTAGCTCTGTCCTACATTTCATATGCTGAGATAGCTAGACAATACCTATTCCCAAAGTACTAACACAATGTTAGCAGTTGACCTTGGGGAAAATTGTGTATCATTGAACCTTAATTCCTTATCTGAAAATAAGCTTAATATGTGTACTGTTTATGATCATTAGAAATAATATACATAACAAGCCTAGATCAATGGCTGTAAGTACCTAGTGTTGTTGTTTGGGAGAAACTTTTTCCCCTATCATTCTCTAAATATTTTCTTCTAATAAAAATCTCCTAATTTTCTTTGTCCTCTGTTATAGGATACAGAAGATAGTTCAATAAGAAATAGGCTTTCCTCTGGACAAGCACTACTTATCCATCCTAATGTGGTCTCACATCTGAACATAGTCCTGCCACCTGTATGCTGTCTGTGAAACAAGGAACTCTAGTCCCACCTACCTCACCCAGGTACTGTCCTTTGGATATCACTCACTCTGTTATTCTTGAGTTTAGCTTTTATAACCTGACTATGTGGCACCACAGGGACAAGTTCACAGGGGCTGGTGACCAAAGGTTCAATCCCTTATTGTGAACAGGGAGAATACGCTGTTTCCAGGTAGAAGCACTCCGGCCTTTTCTAAAGGTGGTGGCCTTGGGCTGGAGACCTCCAAATAGAAGAAAACAGCTGGCTTTTAAAGGCCCTGACTTCTGGGAATGGAATAAATTGCTGAAATCACTTCTGCCTTGATCCAATAATTCATTATCTCCCAGAAACAGTGGCTTTTAGAGCTGCAAAGGGCTGCTGTATTCTTTTAGAAAGAAGGAATAATTCCACCACAGACATGAATGCTCAGACCCTTATACTAAAATCTTTATGGTTCATTTTATTTTCTAAATCAGCAATCAATCTGACAGTGGGTTGGGAATATTTTTATAGAACAAGTTTAGAAAACTAATCGTGGTTTGTATGGAAAACAACAAACAAACAAACAAACTTGGCCCTTTGTAATAAGTTTTCCAAATGTTCCAAATGTCCCCCCATCTCATTACATAGTAGGGAAGTTACTGAAATGAATAAAAAAACTTTAAATTCATGCTTGATATGAGAAACTTGGCCTTTTAAAATTTAAGCAGATTTTCTAATGTGTAAGCGTGTACCAATTTATAAAGAGAATCCTATTGTCCTAGATCTATTATACTTCACGTCATTGACATGAACAGATTAAGAAATTGACTCTAGAGATAAAAACAATACAAATTTGGTGTTATCAGACTTGCTTGAGGACCATACTGACATAAAGAAATGACTCTACTCATGAATACACAGTGGGTAATAGATTTGGATTGGTAACCCTAAGTAAATATAGCTAAGTGCAAGGAGTACTATCAAACCTAAACTTGAATGACAGCATTCAACAAAATAAGTGGGTGCAAACCAGTCAGGATATTGATTTTTGGGCATGTATATGTATTCCACTGGTGTTTAAACAGGACAATGAAACTTAAACCAGTGAGAAGAGTAGGGAGAAGAGGATACTGTGGAAAATGAAACTGAGTCAGATCCATAGATGATGGAATGTATGAAGGAAAATTTCGTTAATATATATAAAAGGTTGACTTTGGGGTTCTAAGTTATAAACCTTGTATGAGGCATGCCATTACATGTGGTAAATTGAGAATTGGAGGGGACATTAATGATAATACCTAGACACCTGAGAAATCTGTCACTATCTAAATTAGAATGTCAGTTGGGTGATACTTTTCATTACTATAAAAAAGTATGAAATTAAACTACTGTGTAACACTCATGATCTTGAACTAGTAGCTCAAAGGAGGCTAAGTGTCGTAAACTAAAATACCCATATGGGGTGCCTGAGTGGCTAGTCAGGTTTCGGATCAGGTCAGGATCTCGGGGTCCTGAGATCTAGCCCCCACAGGGCTCTGTGCTCAGTGAGGAGTCTGCTTGTCCCTGCCCCTCTGCTCTTCCCCCTGCTTATGTTCTCTCCCTCTCAAACAAACAAACAAACAAACCAATAAATAAATATTGAAAAAAGAGACCAGCAAGTCAATAGCTATTGAGGACTCGGGATTATAATATCATGATGTGTTTTTTGTTTTGTTTTGTCTTTTAATCTAATTCTTAAAGGAGCATTTAATACATGTCTGACATACTTCTCAGTGGGGATATGCACTGTGGTCTACCTATTTCTAGAGTGAGGCAACAATTCTTAATGGAACTTCCACACCTTATAACTTGGGGATATCTTCACTGGGTTATTCTTTTCTGTAACTCCAGGGTTCATGCTCATGCCACTTGGAAGACATCCTAGCTCCACATGTGATAACGATTAGCTTTCTAGCCCTAGAAAAATGCTTTTGATTAAAAGTTAAGTTTTCAGGTCATATCAGGCACCCTTCTATTTTCAAGTGATTTCTTACCCTCAAAAACTGAAGCTGGATATTAATTCCCAATCCAGTCCGTATATAGTTTCTTCCTACTGAAACTAAAAGGGCAAAAGAAAACTTCTCATTTCTCCTTGCCCCTGGAGTCCACCACTAATCCTTTCTTCAAGGCCTTCAGGTCTAAGTATTTTATTATTGCATTCACACTTTTAAAGAAAAAAAAAAGAAAGAAAGAAAACCTGCCATGCTCTCTCAAAGCACCATAAATTTTCTATTTTACTATTTGATTACTACTGTTTGGCTAAAGCAATGTATCTGTGAGATATATATCTGATGTAATCATACTTATTTTTAAATATTGATTTTAAATTATATTATATGATAGTACCCAAAAGGAGAATAATTTTATGAATTCTAGGTTTCTTTTTTCATCTATTTTCTTTACAGAGAATGTAGGAAAACAAGTGTTATGAAAGATTACTGTATTCCATTAATTCCATTTTTCTAAAGAGATTTATAGAACTGTTAAATAATGATTAGGTAGCATTTTCAAAAATTTTAGGTCAACTCCATGATAAAAAAATTTATAGTTTATATTTGTCTCAATAACTATACTTTAAGTAAAATTACTAATATTAAGATAATTCACCAATTATTAAATATTTAAACTTTTAAGTGGATTTATTGCAGTAGATTTTTCCTGTGCTCTCCCTCTCTACCTAGGAGAAATACTTTATTTTTGGAATTTATTTTCAATGGAGGGTATACTGGAGGAAAGAGTTAACAAATAAAGCATATTGGACAATAAACTTGATATATTTGTCTGAGTTCTTTTCCCTAGAAATTATATTATCAGAGGGAATTGGTGAAGATATCTTAGTTATTGAATTTGTAGCATTTTAAAAATGTCAGATTTTTTAAAAAAAGTTAACTACAGAAAATACAATTGAACTAGGCATAAAATATTAAAAATAACATTAAATGAATGCTTATAGAATCATTTTATTCCAAGACAACCTCTTAGATCTTTTTGAATCAATGGAGTCTTAGAATACATTGAATACCAAGATAAATGTGTTGTGAATAAAAAGGTCAGTTTACCCACTGCAGAAAGTGATATTGAATATTTCCAAGAACTGGAGATTATGAAGGCTTCTTCATAAACTAATAGAACAAACTAAATATGGCAGAACTGAAATCTATCAAACAAAAGTTTTCCTGTCATTGGCCCCACCCCACCCCGAAGTATTTTCATTGTCAATTACTCTTGAGCACATTATCCAGAAGAGGGAAATACATTACTAACCTATTTTTTCAAAGTTCATCTCAAAAACAACCAATTTAAGGGGAGAAAAAGGATTTGAATATTTGCTAGCAAGCATCTAAGCACAGTACTTACATAGCCTTGAAAATTAGGAATGCAATAGTTTCATATTTGAGTATTGAGCATTACTGACTTTTTTACTTAACGAGCAGTTTCTTGTGTGTGCTTTAAATTACTTCAAATTAACTTTTATATTTAGGACACTGTCATCTTTCTTCTAACATTTTCAAATTCTACAATAAATAGCGATCTTTGTAACTATTTAAAATGCACTTTATAATTTTAGAAAAAATAAATTACAGATGATTTTTCCCCAATATACATTAAGCTCAGTAAAAATCAAATGAGCTGGTATTTTATGTATAACAGAAGAGTATAATTTGTTTTTATATTAGTACTAGTCTTCACCTAAGTATTTACAAATCAATACTAATTTTATATTTAATGGCATCCATAAATGTCTTTATGTAGGAAGTTTAATTTTTGTGCTGTAGTTACAAATGCATTTTTAAGTACATAGGGAATTTTAAAAGGGCAGACTAGAATTTAAAGGTGTTATTTACATAAATGTAAAAGCCCCTAAAGTGGAGAAATCTTTTTGTAAGAGACTCCAATCATTTGCTTGACTCTGGAGGCCTGGCAGACTAAGGAACCAGCTTTCTCTCTAAGAATGAGACATCTGAAGGCTGTCGTGAGAGAGGTGAAGCACTTGATGATGTACCACTCAGATCCCCCATGGGCTTCTTTCCTTCTTCCCCCTCCTGCAGCCCCAGTGCCTACTTTGGGTTCTGCCCAGACCCAGGTTTCTCAGAGGGAGCCATAGAGTACAACCATCTGGTAGCATTTTGAAACTCACTACCCAGACCACACTCCAAACCAAATATATCAGAATGTTCGGCCATGTGTACAGTGGTGGTGGTGATGCTAGTGGAGCCAAGAAGATCAGGCATAAGATTTTTTTAAATATTCCAGATGATTCCACCATACAGCCCAGGTTCAGAATCACTCCCCTCAACAATCTATTTCTCTTTGTTTGGGGGTTTTCTATTTCTCCTGTGAAGGCTGCCCCCACCTCAGACCGCATAACCTGTCTCATTTTCTCACCCGCAACCGTGTGTGCCTATCAGTTTTCATCTGAACGCTCATCTTGTCTATATCCTGAGGGCACGTGTGGATCAAGCCTGGTTTATTGAGCCCATAATAACCACTAACTCCTTCTCACTTTTAGCAGACTTCTTTGGACTACCACCACAGTCTAGCAACTTGCCTCTCTTTTTTTCACTCTGGCCCTACCCCACCGTTCCTCCACAGCAGTCAGGGTAACATTTTTAAGATGAAAATAAATCAATTCACTTACTGGAAACTCTCTAAATAACTTCTCATTAAGAGTTCTAATCCACAAACTCCACACAAATGATACTTTCCCTGCCCCACTGACCAAATAAAGTTGTCCCTCAGCTGCTATCACTCCTTATCAAAGCAGTCTTTTATTTTCTTTATAGCACTTCCTTCTAAATAAATATTTCTTACTCACTTGCTTCCCCCACCCCTGCATCAACACGGAATTTCTGCATAGAATTTCATTTCATGAAATGAAGTAACTTGTCCTTTACCTTGTAATCCTCACTCTCAGGACTGTGCAAGCTGTACTTTGATAATTTCCAAAAGGAAGAATAAGTCACTTGGAATTCAGACTTTTCCATGTGAGGCCACAGCCATCTCTAGCCTCTCTAGCCAGCTCTGAACTATTGCAGAGTACCTGTTGGTCACCACAGAAAATCTATACAGAATTTTTTTCATTTTTCATTCTCATCCATGAGTGCAAAAGAAGAAACTGAACTCATAAGCCATATCCCCAGAGTCTTCCTGAGAATTTCATTTCCTGGAGACTGTCACCAGGCTCTTTGATGTTTGACCTCTAAGATTTCTACGACAGTGAATAAAATCCCCAGACAGATTATTTTCCATTAGTATGGATAATTGAGAGTTAACAAGGCGCTATTATCTTTTCAGGTGAGCAAGTTACTTTAAGGAATTTAAAAAATGCTACAGATTTGGAAATGCCCGGATTCTTTTGATCAGCAGGGTAGAATTCAAGAAATATTTCAAGGAATGCACTGTTATTTGGAGAATTAGGAGACATTTATCTCTCAAAATGTCCATTATATCTCTCAAAATATCCACTTACTGACAACTAATAATGCCATATTTAGGAGACTGTCTAGAACTCCTTCCAGACCAACAGTGGCAACCAATACATACATTCTGTAAATGAACTGGCTTGAGGATACAACCCCCTCCCAACATATTCCTGTTGACATAGTTTACCAGAATTTCTCCAATGATATGGAGCTAAACCAGCAGTTCTGCTCTTTATTGGCACTAAAAAGGATCTCTTTTAACCCAAAGCTGCAACCAAATTAGACAAAAATGTCACTAACTCTAGTGTGCAATAGCTTGTTTGTATGAAACATATTGAGATATCCATCTTCCTTTAATTGCATCCCTTGAAGAAGTAATAGGAAATAACCAGATTTATCCAGCCTCACATAAAAGAACTTGAACTAGATCTAGCATCAAACCATTCATGTTCATAGCTTTCTTTTGCCTTCTAGCTTTTTAAGAGTGGAACTTAAGCTAATACAATATAAACATATTTTGACAGATGGTATGTTTTATATTTAGGAATTTAGGAATTTGGAAGCTAGGAATTTGACTTTAGTTTTTAATGCCAGTAAAATTTCCTCCAAAATATCTAATATCCAGGATGAAATGTAAAATTCTTAAAGCAATTTTTTTGGGGGGTTAAACATATCAAACTCTGTTGTGCTCTTATAATAGAAAAAAAAATGAAGAAGGTAGGTTAACTGTCCCATACTTCAAAGTAGTGCAATGGTTGTACTTGGATCATTCTTCATATTGGGTATTTTCTCATTTATGAAAGAAGACTTTCAGATGAAAGTCATTCCAGTGGAAAAGATTCATGAAATTTACTTTATATGGTTTTAAAATATTACATGATAAGACACCATAAATTGCTTTAAAAGGCTAATGATACACAGGGAATGAAGCCCATATAAAAGATGTGGCAGTTAGTCTCCTTAATGTGTAACAGGTTCTCACAAATCAATGATAAAATAAGTATTCCAATTTAAATAGCCCAGCTGAGAGTGATAAAAATCTTTTAAAAAATCAGGAAATACAAACCTTTGAGGAAAATATTTAAACTAATAATCAAAAATATAAATTAATTCAACTATACCTTATTTCAAATATTATTTTGGCAAAAATGTGGAAAACAAACCTACTTCAATACTACTACTCAGCCTTCGCAAGAATACAGAGAAAAACTTGTTGCTATTGAGGAGGTCACTAGATAAAATTTCCTGGAGGACAATTCATTAATATGTATTAAGAGTCTTAAAAATGTTTACATTCTAAGTCATATTTTCTTGTCAGGATTTTATTTTAAAGTAATATATAGGTATTTGCAAAATGATGTTGAATAAAAATGTTCACTATAGCATTATTCATAATAAAAATTTGACCAAATATAAATATCTAGAAATAGGTGATTGATTAATTAATCTATTCTATCCATAGAGTCCATAGAGTGGAATCCAAAGTGTGAATTCTGAATTTACATATTTATTGCTCTTTTAATAATTTAATAATGTGGGGAATCACACAAGGCTAAATAAAAAAAGCAATGTAAATATAGCATATACTATATGATTAATTTTAAAATAAAATTAATAGTTACATACATGTGAATTTGCATAGAAAAAAGACAAACATACAAAGTAGAATTGTGCGATACTGAAAATTTATCGTGATTCTTTCCCCACATTATTGGTAAAAGAAAAAGATAGCTGTTAGTCAACAAAATATATTCTCTCCAAAAATCCCTGTTAATTAATGATTGTCTCCCTGTCTCCCTTTTACCTTCTTGCACATCCCTCTTACTAAA
Organism: Ailurus styani; assembly: GCA_002007465.1. Lineage (NCBI taxonomy): Eukaryota > Metazoa > Chordata > Mammalia > Carnivora > Ailuridae > Ailurus > Ailurus styani. The sequence goes on along the minus strand of LNAC01000472.1, from coordinate 226,243 downwards.
ATCTTAAGGATTGTTAATGTCTCTACAAATGTCAAGTGTTTGAATCAGTATGAATATTTGAAAACAAGTTTAGCTGATTTATCAAACTGTGGCTATTTAAATATATTCCCTTTTCCTAACAACCCAACCACTCAGCTCTACCCAATACAAGGGTCCTTGATTTTAATGAGTTTAGATTAAATGATTTGACCAGAACCATGCAATTGAAAAATATGTTGAATTGAACAGGAATTAAGTCAAATTTCCCAACGGCATTCATCCAAGACTTAAATTTCAATTTATTTAAATTAAGCATGTTGGAATGAGATAAGCAAGGTTATAGGATTAACAATATTATAGTTCTTAGATTATGATTAAATCTCTCAATTTACACATACCTACACACAGAAACACACATGTACACACACATTCATTACTTGGTGTGAACAGGCAAGGAAAGTTATTATTTCCGTTTTTTTAAGTCACTGGCCATTTGATAAAACATTTTATGTGAACTAGAGCCTCACTACTCTGAGTATGATTCCTTCATGGGCAATACCAGCATCAGCCAGGAGATTGAAAAAGCAGTAAAATCTCAGGCCTCACCCCACCCACCTACTAAATCAGAATCTGCATTTTACATGATCCCCAGGGAAATCACATGCACATTGAACTTTGAGAACTACTAAATGAGAAGAAGTAAAAACACTGAAATAAAATTTAAGATTAATAAATTCATGATCAGCTTTGGTTGGTCAGTTATTAGTCAAGGAGTATTCTTTCTTTTACTAATTTGGTTTTTTCCCCCTCTCAAGAGTTCCTCACAACCTACTAGGATTGTGTGTGCGTGTGTGTGTGTTATGTTTTATTGTTTGTTTGTTTTTTACTATTTTCCGAGTCTCTGAAATATACACCAGAAAGATCGCATGTGAATGTAAAAAGCTTGAGGAAAAAAGTCCAAAAGCAACAAAAAATTGACATGGTTTTAATCTTCCTTAGAGCCAGAAAATGGACAAAATAGGTTATAGCTGTATTTACAAATTATGTAAATTAAACAGCTGCAGTTTATGCAAATCATACATAAGCCCCTTAAGTGTGTCATTAACCTACATATGTGCCTTGGGAATATTCATACATAGACAAGAAGAGCACAATTTCTCTTTTTCTCTTTTTTTTTTAAACCAGGATTGTAGGAGTATTAAATTTGAAACAACTCACTATGTTTTGTATTCCTTTTAAACAACAACAGAATCAAAAACTGCTTTGTATAATCCATCTTATTAATTCATGCTATTTTGGCCACAAAAGTTCTTATAATTTCAGAACCACATATAAATATCTAGAAGTCTAAGAGAATGTTCAAAGCTGAATATCAGAATACATTTATTATGTATCCAGATCTTAAATTCATCACAAGTCCATTCTAAACCTCAATTTATGTACCTATATACACATATCTATAAGTGTATAGATATATACACCTACATTGAATATAAATGCCCAAATAGAAATTATTATAAAAGGATGTGATAAAAAATCAGTCATCAACCTATATCATTAAAAGAAATCTTGTATTCAAGAATTCAACAACAGTTGAACAAAGTACGTATTTGTTAATCTCTTCATTATTGATTACTTCTTATAAACCAGATACTCTACTGGCCACAGGATACACAGAAATGGGGAAAAAAAAGGCCCTACCTTTGAGAAATGTATAGTCTAGTGGGGAGATAAATGTATTGCTTCATTTGATGTTTAACATTTATTTTTATTTACTTTCCCTTTTATTTGTGTGATGATAAAAATGTCTCTTCTGAAGCATTTATAGGAAAGTAGATAAATACCCACTAGACAATGGATTTTAAATAAGAGCTGAGAAAATCATTCTGCCCTTCAATTTTTGATCTACAAAATAGAAGGGGATTTCATGAATCAAATGTTCAAAGAGCAGGATTTAAATCGAACCTGTCTGTTGTGGTAAGCCAAATCATGATAGTTAAAAACGTTGATAAAAATTCAAGGAGAGGGCTCTGAATAAAAAATACAAACATCAGACAAGGAAAAGTGGCCTCACTCTGAATAATTAGTTAAAAAAAATTCCTCTGAAACATGTTTGCAACCTTTAATAAAATAAAAAGAGCCCAGAGACTCTTGGAGTGTGGTAATCCATGATGAAAGAGATTGGAATGAAAGACAAGATGAAAGGATAGAAACCAATGAATGAAATTAGGAAAAGTACAAGGAAGTTCTAAACTCAAAGAAATAAAATCTTGATGGAAGGGCAAAACTCCTATCACAGAATAACAAAATAAGGATATAAAAGATAACCTTGAGATGCTCTATTAGAATACAGAGAAAAAAGGGAAAAAATGAAAAACAAATTAAGGGACTAGCTATATGATAGTTATGAGTGATAGGGATAGGAGATCCAAATTACGGATTATTATTATTTTTTAAAGATTTTATTTATTTATTTCACAGAGGGAGAGAGATCACAAAGAGGCAGAGAGGCAGGCAGAGAGAGAGAGGGGGAAGCAGGCTCCCAGCTGAGCAGCGAGCCCGATGCGGGCCTCGATCCCAGGACCCTGAGATCATGACCTGAGCCAAAAGCAGAGGCTTTAACCCACTGAGCCACCCAGGTGCCCCGGATTATTATTGATAAAATAATTGGACATATTGGACAACGGAAATTTTCCAAGATATAAGAGAAGAAAACTTACCCCAAGGTTAACAACAACAATCTTCAATTGAAAGAGCCAAATAAGCCAAATCATTGAGCAGTTAATAACCACCTTAGACATGGTGGGGTAAGTATTAGAAGAGAAAACGAAACAAAACAAAACCTACACATATCTAGGTGGGAAGAACAAAAAAATCATCAGGTAGGAGGAAAAAACAAATGAATGGGTTTCTGAAACATTAGTCTATAAGTAAAACTTTTAGATTTCTGAGGGAGAGATAATGTGTGATCAAAGGACTTTATTTATTTATTTTTTAAAGATTTTATTTATTTATTTGACAGAGAGAGATTACAAGTAGGCAGAGAGGCAGGCAGAGAGAGAGAGAGGAGGAAGCAGGCTCCCTGCTGAGCAGGGAGCCCGATGCGGGCCTCGATCCCAGGACCCTGAGATCATGACCTGAGCTGAAGGCAGAGGCTTTAACCCACTGAGCCACCCAGGCACCTGATCAAAGGACTTTAGAGAAAAACTAATAATGTACACTATATGCTGGCTAACCAAACATAATAAAAAATAATAAAGTCTTTAGTAAAAAAAAAGAAAGACATTTCAATCAAAAATCAATGGAAGATTATACTATGACATTAAAGAGAGAAGAAATAAACTATGCATGTACTTAAAAACCAAGAAAATAAAGAAAAAACTATAAAATTAAGAGTTTAGGTAGGGGTGATACTACTGGATAATAGTATGCCCTGCAAGCACTTAAGCACTGAATTCTAAATATATATTATAAACATAGCCACAAACAAATGCCAATGTTAAAAGCATTTTTGAAAATATAAAGTAAAAATATATTTCACATGTTCATTTTATTCCCCAACACTAATTATGTTACTAAACACCAGAAGTAGATTATGGCAGGAAAATAGAATATTCTAAATCATCGTTTCAAATAGAAGACTCCAAAATTACAACATATGTGATTCTGAGAATTAGAGAAAAATACAGAAGTTTGAAAAAATTAAGTATAAATACTAGTTGAGTTTTAATCAACAACAGGCAGATTGTTCAAAAAAGATATCTTCTTCATACTGAATTGACAATGTAGATGAAAGAGGAAACTTTGATGAAAGGCCATGATACCATTCACATTGCTAGAAATCAGTTTGGTAATATCTATCACTATTTATGAAAATTTGTTCCTGTCCAATGTGGTGATCTACTTCTCAAGATTATTACAAAACATATCACAAATGCAAAATACATATCCTATAATGTTCATTACGGAATTGATAATTATTAGACAGAAACTCCTGTCCATCTATAAAATGGATGAAAAATAAGTGACATTTGATAGAATATTCAGGTGACATCAAGACAGATGTGAAAGAATATTTAAGACAAGTAAATGTTCATGAGTCACTGTTAAGTAAAAATATGTCTTCATTAGAAGTCATCTAATTTGTGAAAAAGATGTCAAGATAGATGTATTCCTATGCTACTGATGTTAATATGTCAATGGGAGATTGGGGATGACCTTTATTTTCTAGGTATTTTTTTAAGATATATTTATTTATGAGAAAGAGAAAGCTCGAGCAAGTGGGGGGCAGGTAAGGGCAGAAGGAGAGGGAGAGAGAATGAGAATCTTAAGCAGACTCCACACTCAGTGCAGAGCCTGATGCAGGGCTTGGTCTTACAGCCCTGAAATCATGACCTGAGCCGAAGTCTAGAGTCGGATGCTTAACCAATTGAGACATCCAGGAGCCCCTGTTTTCCAGGTATTTTCAAAATATTTCGCAAAAGTTACCTATATTATTACTTTATGGTCAGCAAAAAAACTGCTCAACAAAATGTTATTTTAAAGAGCAGAGAGACTTTTTATTTTTAGGTAAAGCTATTATAATCCACTTGCCAGATAGGTCATTGTGATAAAAAGTTTGGAAGGTCAATATAGAATGATAAAGATACATATTTTACTAGAGTATACATTTAACAAAAGAAAGAAAACATTTTAAAGTTAGCCTTTGAAACTCTTATTTAGTATTCAGTTTTCAATTTCTGAAATATTTTGTTCTACTTCATTCAAGAACCCTATATTGACTGATTCTTTGTGGAAGAAAACCTCTATATATTGTATATATTGTACACAAAAGCTCTATATATTGTATATATACAATATTGTATACATACACACACACATACACACGGGGTCTTAAGGACAATCAAAACAGTGCACAAAATAAACTTTAAAGGCTGTTTTTGAAACACAGTATTTAACATAGTAGTAGTAAGTGTAACTTGTCACATGGAGCTTTCTTGGCCTTTACCTAGCATTTTCCAGAGAAGAAAAGAGTAATTATTCAACTTTCAGAAAATGATTAATATCTTAAATTTGAGAAAGAAAAGTATCTTTCAATTACCAAAAAAAATTCAAGCTCACTGTACTTATAGGCAAATTATTTTTTTGTTATTGTAAAGTACCCCATTCTTTTACTATTTAAGGAGTATGGGTTTGACAGATGAAGTGACCCCTAACTAGGTCACATGAGCACATACATTTTACAGTGCTAATATTGCTTAGGAACACAAAGTTGGTTGATCTCATTGTCAGAAGTCACACTTCATTAAGTGCAGTGATACCTCTATTTCAGTAAAAAGAGAATGCTTATTTATCATCAGTTGATCCTATTTTTTTGCAGTAGAGCAAAAAGATATATTCTTTAATTTTTTAAAAGATTTTATTTATTTATTTGACAGAAAGAGAGACAGTGAGAGAGGGCACACAAGTTGGGGGAGGGGGAGAGGGAGAAGCAGGAAGCCTGATACAGGGCTTGATTGCAGGACCCTAAGATCATGACCTGAGCTGAAGGCAGATGCTTAATGACTGAGCCACCTAGGAGTCCCCCCAAAATATTTTTTCATTAAATATAAACTGTTTAGAAAGACTGAGTATATTGTCCAATCATTCTCAGTTTGTGTGTCCTATATGCCTCTATTATTTTTCCACAGCACTCCCAGGTCAAAAATAATACACTCCTATCTTGTTTATTAAATAGAGAATCAAACAACTTAAATATTGGTATCTAACTTAGAAGCCAATGGAAATACATAAATTGAAAGGATAATTTTATGTATTCATGAATAACCACCATTATTGCTTAATAGGACATATGTATCTGTTGATTCCTGTACATTTTCTAAAACTTTAGAATCAGATTGGAAACAATCACCTTTATTCCTGATCTATATTGATTTTCATGCAGCCTGTGTTTTCATCAGTGAAAATGTCAAAAACCCAGCTTCACAAAATGAGACCCAATCAAAAGAAATGTAGCCAGATGTAATACTGAAACCATGAGCTACTCAAGCTAGTAGTTTACACTGTGTCTGACGGTTGTCTATATCACTGCTTTCCTTGAAACGTTCGCATAACCCAGAGCATCTCCATGAGTCCACTTGGTGCTCCAGGACTCCTTGGCACACAGATTGGGAATTGTGGCCAGACTGTATTCTAAGGTAACAAAAAAAAATCTCTGTGAAGTGTGACTTTCACAGCACTCCCTTTTTCCCTCATGTTTAAGGCACTTTTCTCAAGGTGTTTTCTTTATAACCGTTGTTCTTTTTCTCTTTTTCTTTTATGTTTAATTAAAGATAATTTTGTTCAGTGATTGGTGAAGCCGACACTAACTGTGGGAAAAAACAGTAGGGAAAATAGCCTTTCTCAGTGAACTGTATTTTTACAATCCTTTCACATCTTATAAATTGGCTGCCATTGAGATCTGAGTATTTCATTAACTAAAGCCCATGTCAGGGCAGGAAAAGAAGATAATGGATGATGCCAGGGGAGTAGTCAATAGAAAAGGAAAAAATCCCAACCTGTTAAAAGTGTATGGGAGAAAATGTGCAAGAGATTACCTTCATTTTCTAGAATTTTACATACAAAACCCATAGTAATGGCTACCAATTGTGTGGATATTTTATTATATTTGGTTAACCTGATATTAAAAGAGATAAAATGATATATCTGTTAACGTAGATTAAATAATCTATTTATAGGCCATATGTATGTATGTGTGTGCATATATATATATATATATGCCATCTATATCTGTATCTGTAGATATCTATCTACATAGAGCCTACATATATGTACACACACACATATACATATATATAGTGCACCTTAGAGAGACAAGACAACATATGTCCAGGGGGAGAGAATAGAGAATGATAGTCGTTCTAAACATGTCTTGATGAGAAGTCTCTTAGGTGTATCTGTTAGTCTCAGGTGTATCTCTTTGTGGGTCTGCATGCATATGCTAAGGGTTGAAAATATGATTTTTTTCATTATGTACTCTTCTCTAGAGTTAATGGGACATTTATAGAAGAAAATAACTTGGAATTAGCAAATACAGATTATATTAAAAAGAAGCACTCAGGTTAAGATTTTTTTATTTATTGACAGAGAGAGAGATTACAAGTAGGCAGAGAGGCAGGCAGAGAAGAGAGGAAGAAGCAGGCTCCCTGCTAAGCAGGGAGCCTGATTCGGGGCTCGATCCCAGGATCCCAAGATCATGATCCGAGCTGAGGGCAGAAGATTTAACCCACTGAGTTACCCAGGTGCCCCAAGAAGACTTTAGGTTAAATGCCGTAGAGAGGGTGCAAATTTTGAAGGAAAATTAGAGTGAAGAAAATAAACAAGATGAAAATTGATCCTAGGAAACAAAGATCTCTACATAAGTTAAATAAATATAACCATAATGACTTGTTTCCTTGTTTGTTTTATGAAACAGGTTGAAATGTAACATACAACTTTATATACTGTTCATGTAAGAAGTTGCGTTTTCATAATTTTGGACAAATAATTTCACTTCTAAAATCTCCCTAAAGAATTATAGACGTAAAAGAAGTTTATGACAACAGGGCGCCTGGATGGCTTAGTGGGTTAAAGCCTCTGCTTTCGGCTCAGGTCATGATCTCAGGGTCCTGGGATCCATCCCTGCATTGGGCTCTCTGCTCAGCAGGGAGCCTGCTTCCTCCTCTCCCTGTCTCTCTGCCTGCCTCTCTGCCTACTTGTAATCTCTCTCTCTCTGTCAAATAAATAAATAAAATCTTTAAAAAAAAAGTTTATGACAACATAATGTACATAATGTATAATAGCAAAAATAATTTTTAAAAATCCAAATGTTTGATATTAAAAATTATGTATCATGGCAAAGACACAAGATAGACTATCTACATTAAGGCAATATTTCAATTATAAATTTCAATTATAAAAATTTCAATTATAAAAAAATGAATACACATGAAAATCCTGAAGGAATATAGAATAATACCAACAATGTTTATCTCTGGATGATGGTACTAAAAATTATTTTAAGTTGCTTCCACATATTTTTTTCAGAATTTTAAAAATTTTCTAGCACTACCACATGTTGCTTTTATAATAATTAAAAAGTCCTTCCGTTAGTTTTATGTTCCAACTTATGCCTCCATCCTTCAAATTCACATGTCAAAACCCTAACTCCCACTATGACTGTATTTGGAGATACAGCCTTTCAGAACTCAATGTGATGGGGCTCCTTATAAAAAGAGAAAGAGACATACTTCTGTCCACAGAGAAAAGGCTGTATGAGGACACAGCAAGAATGTGGTTGTCTGCAAGCCAGGGGAAGAGGTCTTATGGGAAACACCAAGTCTGCTAATACCTTGATCATAAACTTTTAGCCTCTAAAAAGTGAGAAAATATGGAGTGCCTGGGTGGCTCAGTTGGTTAAGCGGCTGCCTTGGGCTCAGGTCATGATCCCAGGGTCCTGGGATTAAGCCCTACGCCGGGCTCCCTGCTCAGTGGGCAGCCTGCTTCTCTCTCTCCCCCTGACTGATGCTCTGCCTACTTGTGCTTTCTATCTCTGTCAAATAAATAAATAAAATCTTAAAAAAATAAAAAATAAAGTAAATAAAAACTGAAAAAATAAATTTTTTAAGCTACCTAGTCTGTGTATTTTGTTACTGCAGCTGGAGGAAATGAATATAGTTAGTTTAGCCAAACTGGTCATAACTATAAACATGAAAATATTATAATCAACTTTAGAGGGGAAAAATTAGTAAGCATAATGGTGTGCATATTGATCGCTACAATTTGTAGAGATTGGGAACATAACTAGATAATAGAAAAAAAGTTACTTTACCAGATCCATTTTTTTCTCTTTATATACTGTTTATGTTTTGTCAATAATGTCATTTTAAGAAATCGGTGCTCAGGGAATAATGCTATTGTAGTTGGTTGCAAGCTATCCTAATCCTCTTAGATTGTAAAATGAGTTGCTTGGGAAAGGTCTTTAGTAACTACAGGCATGAGTCCTGCCTAGAGAATGAGGTTGAGGTTGCTATTTTATACCAGAAACTGGGACTTCATAGATAGGTCCCCCCTGACCACAAGTAGAAAAAAAGTTTAGTATGTCTGAGAAGTTGAGATTGGAAAATCATGTCTAGTAATTATAATAAACAGCCAACAAGAACAAAAAAATGTATAAAACATTTTAAAAGTAAATCACCTAAGTTTAAAAATACAAGAGAATGTTTTTTATTCTTTTCACTTATTACCATTATTTTGCTCAAATAGGGTTTGGCCTACAAATAGCTAGTTTAATTTTTCTTTTGTTTAACGTCTAGGTATTGTCTCAAACTGTCTCTGCTTAATTCAAATGCACTTAATTGAGGCCAGCTTGTTCATTCCTGGCTTCCAAAGCACTTGGAATCCACTGGCACTAGGTGGTAACAATACAAATATCATAAGTATATACAGAGGAGTATTATTCAGCCATAAAAAAACCAAGGAAATACTACCATTCATACAACATGGATGAAACTTGAAAGCATTATGTGTAAGTGAAATAAGTCATACAGAGATAAATACTATATAATCTCACTTATATGTGGAATCTAAACAAAAACAACTCCCCCCCCCAAAAAAAAACAGAAGGAAAAGCTCAGGATAATCAGCAAACTTTGGTGTGACTGATTATATACACAGGTACCAACAGAATACAAAAGACTGTCTTTGTATCCTGGGATGTGTGAAATCTCCAATGATTGTCTGATCACAGAAGCTGCTACTCTGTAATAGGCACTACCTTTAAATGGGTGCAGGTGCATTTTCAAGGCTAGTAGTATATTTCAGTTAATGTTCTCAGCACTGAAAATTATCCGAAGTGGTTACCTCAGAAGAATCTGCTCAGAAGAATCTGAGCAGAAAGCAGGGATGAGTTTTCTAGAGGACTTCATTTAAAAATCATTTTCCAAGCAAGAATGATGGCAGTCTTTCAGTTTCTCTTCAAAAGTCCTCAAGAACAGAGATGCTTCTCTCATCAGAAAACGGAGAGAAGCAAATCAAAACTAATGCACAATAGGATAGAGAAAACTGCCTTTACAAAGATCAGCTTCGATGCTTACAAGGGGTTTCAATCATGGCACAGAAAATCCTTTTGGCTTTGTGTGAATGTCTTTACCATCTCTCTCTCTCTCTCTCTCCTCTCTCTCTCTCTCTCTTTTTTTCTCCAATAGTAGGAAAGTCATTATCCCTCTCTCTGACTACTTTTTAAACCACATAGCAACTACCATGACAACAGGAAGCCTTTTTCCTTGTACATATGCTATGTTTGATCCTTCTTTCCAACCTCTCCCGATTGTCTGAAGCACAGTAAGTGTACAGGGAAGAAAACAAATTCCTCACATACAGTTTGATTAATTATTTACCTCTTTACACAAGTCTTACACAAAATAAGAAAACAGAAAAATTGTTATTATTCTGAGTTGGACATTACCTAAGGGAAATGATGGACAAAAATTCCACTAAAGTTAATCTATAGAAATAATAAAGCTTTCAGGCAAAAAGCCTAGATGGGAAAAAAAAAACAATAGCATGCACACACACACATAAACAGTAAACAGGAACCCACCAACACTGGACTCGTGGAGAGAATTGACCACAATGATCTGAAGGACTCATACCTCCATCCTCTAAAATCTGACAAGACTTTGAAAAAAAGCTAGACAAGCCAAGTTTAATGAGCTATAGTATTAAGCAAAGTTGCATGAGTCACCATTTTTATTTTAAGACAGAACTTACATAAGCACTTTCACTCAAAAACCTGTGGATTTTGTCTGCAGCCACTTCTAAAGCAAGCAGGAGAAAGAGCAATTGCATATAATTGCTGAAGTTATTGGGAAAGTTCAGGTAAAATGGTCTATGTTCCTTAAATCTCCTCCAGCGATTTCACATTTTTATCTTCTCTTAAGATGTATACATATTGTCAGATTTGATGAATAGACTGTTCATTTTCTTTCCCTCAGGAGTTACTGTACTTTCTATCCTATCCTTAATTTTATAGCTTTATTCTATCACTCATTCTTTCCCCCAGGTTACTAAATACAAAATAAACGGTTGAATTACAAGATTCTGAGAGTGCTCTGTTTGGATAAGGGTGTGAGTTCAGTGTGAATGGATAGGAAACTTTGACATTAAACCCAGAGCCTTACGGGAACCCAGAGAACTGAGAAAACATAGTTCCTCATATTTTCCCTACTTCAAGTTCCATCCACAGGGGCAAGCAGATTAAACAGGAATTCCACTCTCTGAGTGAAAATATGCCCCATTTTTGTCTTCCATGGCAATTTCTATCGAATCAAAAGAAGCTTATTTGTTAAACTTCTGTGAGGTCCAAATTGGCACAATTTCAAAAGCGATTTGCATGGCTGGTTATTCTACTCACAAAATAAAAGAAAACAATAAGCTACCAGCCAGAAAACAGTGGGAGAGAAGGATCTGGGGACAATATAACATTTTGATCTCCTTGGGATGCTTACCCCAATGTATTAATGAAGCTGGTTGTAAATAATCCAATAAATGTCAAAGTAAATATTTTCAGGGTATAAGGAGCCTGGAAGAAAAAGCATATGCATTGTGACAGTGACGTGTTTCAAAAGTTTCTGTATATTGAAAAGTCATTGAATGCATGCATTTTAGCTTTCAATATCTTGCTATATAGATGTTTTGTTGTTGTTTTAAAAATCATTTAATATTTATGATTGGATCTAAATGGTGGAGATTTTCCAAGCAGATCTTTTTATGCTTAAGATTTTTTTTCTTTTTTTCTTTTCTAATATTGTATCTCTTTATCTCTTGTCCAACTGATTTAGGCAACTTAGAATTTCATTTTGTTTTTCATTTAAAGGTGTGGTGTTTTCCATATAACTTTTATAGGAAATTTATCTTCCTTATTTCATTAATTAGGATTAGGGCATATTTTAATTAGGTGATTTCCCAGTTCAGAAATGGGAAGCCAAATTTTATTACTCCTTATTTACAGAATGGCCACTATTTTCCTTCCAGTGGAAACTATTCATGGTTAATCATGACCATCCTCCATCAGTTGGCTTTGTCCACTGAGAGAAACAATCAAGTGGAAGCCATATACTTCAGGAGAATGCTTCCTCCATCAATTTGATTTCAACTGAAAATTTATAAGATTTCTATTATATTTGACTGAATTAATTATACTAACATTTACCAGGATTATAGTACTTATTACCACTGTCCTAAGCATAATATATATAATATAAATATATAATATATAGTATATAAGTAATTCTTCCCACAAATTCTAAGAGCTAGAAATTATCATTATCCTTATTTAACAGATGAGAGATTGTGTAGATGAGAGGTTACAACCATCTGTAATCTAAGATCACACAGCTATTCATAGGTGAAGATGAGATTCAAAATCTAGAGTCTTATTCCAGATCCCGTATTTTAACCACTTTCTTTTTGTTAGGTAATTCAAATCTCTGGTGATAGGAATTAGGTCTGGCATGGAGTCCTTGGTCATTTAAACTTATGAGTCAATGGATAGCATAGGGGTATCTGCTTGCTCCACTGTGCAAACCATTTCTTCACTACTCTAATGCTAACTGAAATTCCCAACATTAACAGCACTGCTATTTCATTTTTTTTCCTTTTTTAATATTATTATTATTTGCTCCAGGGGTACAGGTCTGTGAATCATCAGGCTTACAACTTTCACAGCACTCACAAAAGCACAAACCCTCCCCAATGTCCATAACCCATCCACCCTATCCCTACCCTCCCACCCCCCAGTAACCCTCAGTTTGTTTTGTGAGATTAAGAGTCTCTTATGGTTTGTCTCCTTCCTCATCCCATCTTGTTTCATTATTTTTCCCTCCCTACTCCCCATGACTCCCCACCCTGCCACCTCACACCAGTCAGAATGGCTAAAATCAACAAGTCAGGAAAGAACAGATGTTGGCGAGAATGCGGATAAAGGGGAACCCTCCTACACTGTTGGTGGGAATGCAAGCTGGTGCAGTTTCTTGGAGCTAAGACATTGTCTTTCAAAATCCTCTGTAAAAATTAGCATATATTTTCTCCAAGAGATAACACAGGAATAGTCAACACAGATCTACTTCTGAAATTCTGTGGTTCTTACAAAGTAAAGAGAGAAATGCCTTAAAGAAACGGTACACACAAGGTACTGGTTTGGATCAGGGGAGAGATTCAGGGCTGATGTGGAATTTGACTCATTAATACTGGAGGTCAGGACCCAGATGGAAAACAACAGTAGGTGGTTCTTTATAGTTTGGGCAATGAAACCCTGAACTAAAGTTAGAAACAGTGCTGTGACCATTTCACAATCAATTCTGATACAACGATAATGCTAACCAACGAAGGGAGTTAAAGTAGGCATTTTTTCACAGCTCTGCAACTGACACTTTATACCAATGACATTTCACTTGGCGTTACATTTTGCACTTTCTCTCAATTCTCACTATACATCTTAAAGCTGGTCCTAATATTATAAAGGAGTTATCAAGGCAGAGATGGTTACAGCAAGATCAAACCTTGAAAATGATCTAATTCTATTCCTCCAATGAACAGACACGGAAGCTGATATATAGTAAGTTTAAGTGATGAGTTCCAAGTCACCCAACGTCTTACTGGCAAAATGTTGGATACAAATCCAATTCCTTCCCATTCATTGAAGACTAGTTGTAGGCAAAGAGCACAGTTTATTCAAGTATGGAATGAGAGTCAGAAGGGGGACAAAAGGCAGCTCAGTCCTTAAATATTAAACTGAGTGATTTGATGATATTTGAATAATTTCAACTTTCACCACCCTCAATTTCAGAATTTTGTTTTACTCCCTAGAAAATCTAGTTACTTTTCTTTTCCCCCTTCAAGAGCTGTGTGTATGTCAACATGGGCTCCTTTTCTGTTTTGCTTCTACATGCTAAAATAGACAAAATGGTCATTTTATGCATTGTGTCATGTATCACTCAATTTTACCGAAACAATAGATCTTCTCATGCTGATTTCAAATCCACACTTCTTAAAATCTGTCAGATACCTATGCATAAACATCACTATTCTTACTTCTTCAATGGTCAAATCAGAGAGAATTGGACCATATATGACTTCAAAGCTGAGATTTTAGAGTTTCTTCCATCTCACAAATGGTATGCTCCCCATGAGTATTTAATAATTGTGAATTAATTTTGATCTATCCAAGGTCATAGCATTTTACTAATACCTAGACTTCTTGCTATAAACTCAGCATCATAACTGTCACAGCTATAAATATAGAAAAATGTTTTTTTATTGCCAGAATGCATTTTGTCTTTCTATGAACATGTTTTCTTTCAAAGTGGGTTTGAAAGTTTTTTGTCTTGCGCCATTATTTCAAGAACCACCCCCCCTCCCCCAGCCTCTTTTTTTTAAAATATTTTATTTATTTATTTGACAGAGAGAGTTTACAAGTAGGCAGAGAGAGAGGAGAAAGCAGGCTCCCCACTGAGAAGAAAGCCTGATGTGGGGCTCGATCCCACATCAATCCCACCACCCTGAGACCATGACCTGAGCTGAAGGAAGAGGCTTTAACCCACTAAGCCACCCGGGCGCCCCTCCCCCAGCCTCATGAAAAGAGTGCAAAGCCCAGCAGAAAGTACAGTGAGGGGTCACCTCACTAGTGTCTGTCCTTAAAGAGTTGGAAGAGGTCAGTGAGGGAGATTGAACCTGGGACCCCTACTGATATGTATTCAAGTGTGGAAATGAGCTGCTGTTAATAAGATAGACACTCTATTCTTAATTTTTTTTTTTTTAGTCTTCACAGATTATAATTGCAAAAATAGCCCTTAGCTTCTCCAGCTGGTTGTTAATAGCTAAAAGAAGACTAACCTATGGTCACTCTTGCTTAATTATAAACAGAATGAAATACTAAGTAATGGATTGAGCCACTGGACTCACTTCTAATTTTATACTATCATCCTAAAATGCTTTCTTAAAAATAACAAAACAGTATCAGCTCAAAAACCCATGTAAACCCTATCCCTTCTGATTATTTTCATTTACCAGTTATAACTAGATTTTCTAAGAATTACTGACCGGGAGAGTTAATGGCTTTTGGAGCAAATAGGTAACTCCACCCAACTGGTCATTAATCCCTAAAAACCTTAAGTGTTTTTATTATTGCTACTTAATTAGCCAACAAACTAGTTGGACATAATACAAGGCAGGAGCCTAAATTCCCTGAAGTGCCCATGCCCGATTGGAAAACAGTGATATTCTTAAATTTTTACATCAACTTAATTGATATTTTACACATGTTAAATTCACCCAAGTCAGTTGTTTTGGTAATCTATTAACAATTACTGTAGTGGGGATTCTAATCATGCATGAAACACTTATTCCTAAGTAAAAGAGAAGTTTAACCTAGTTAGAAAATGAACTTAAAAAAATTGTGCTGATAACTATATTAGACACAATCTGGAAATATAAACATTGTTTGGAAGAATTGTTGCATATTATTAGGCCATATCTTCTTAAGGCATTGATTTTGCTCTCTGTTGATATGGACTGAATGTTTGTGTCTCCCCCAAATTCATATTTTGAGGTCCTAATCCTTATTGTGATGGTATTAGGACATGGGGCCTTTCGGAGTAAGTAGGTCATGAGTGTGGAGCCCTAATGAATGGAATTAGTGCCCTTTTAAGAAGAGATAATAGGGAGAGGATCTTTCTGTCCCCCATGTGAGAATACAATGAGGCGATGGTTTTCTACAAACCAGAAAACAGAACCTCGCCAGACCCTGAAGCTATCAGTGCCTTGGTCTTGGACTTCTCACATCTAGGACTGTGCGAAATGAGTTTCTGTGGTTTAAGCCACCCAAACTGTGTTAACTTGCTAAAGCAGCCTGAACTAAGATACTAAGATACCCGTTTTTCTTAATTTTTTCATATCTCTCCTCTAAAAGTAACATACTTTCACAAATGTGTATTTAAGGATATATGCCATTTTGTGTCACACAGTGTTCTCAAAGTGTGGTTCCCAGCTCCATAACATCAGCTTCACCTGGAATTTGCTAAAAATGCAAATTCCCTGGCTCCACCGCAAACCCAGTGAATTAGCAGCTCTGAAGTGGGGTCTAGTACTGGTGTTTTAGCAAGACCCCCACTTGATTATGATGCATGCTTAAGTTTGAGAACCACTGTTTTAGAAGTTTTATCGTCTTTTGAGTTCATATAACACAGAGGCTACTCATCATAAATATAATGTTAGGATAATCCCCTGTTTTTGTCAACACAGTGTATTCATAGCCTCCAGGTACACAGAAGAAGGGTAAGGTACCTAGTTAAAATTGTTGGAATCTTCTATCTCATATTGGGCTCCTAGATCCTCCGAGGCATATTCATCCACTCTTTCTTTCCCCTAGATGTTAAGAAAGTTCAAGAAGGTCTCTCAGTTAATTCTAGCTATCAGGGTTCGCCTAACTAACTTGACTTAAGGGTGTCCACTGTTACCTTGTTTTCACATAGCACCCTTAGTCTTCCTTTAACAAAAGATATTTTTGGTGTAAAGGCCACAAAAAGCAACCACTGAAATACAAAAAACTAGGTGGTGGTAATATTCTAAACCAGAAGAAATTAGGGAAGAGCTAAGATTTTTCCCCCAAATAAACTTTTATTTAATTTAAAATACTAAATACTCTCAGTTGTTGTAATGTTAGATGATTTCTCCTTCCATGTGTTTGTCACTCATGTTATGGCACTATAGAGATAGCATAATTTAGGGGTGATTTTATTTTTTAAGTTATGGTTTGATAAAGTAAAAATAGATACTCCTATATCTACACCACAGATTTGTTTTAATTTAACTTGTCCATGAAATCCAATATTCTAGGAATTACACCATTAAACATGTATTGCCTTAGATTTACTAAGTAGGTAACCAATCACAGAACCAGGTGCTGTGA
This sequence comes from Ailurus styani, assembly GCA_002007465.1. Classification (NCBI taxonomy): domain Eukaryota; kingdom Metazoa; phylum Chordata; class Mammalia; order Carnivora; family Ailuridae; genus Ailurus; species Ailurus styani. The sequence goes on along the minus strand of LNAC01000472.1, from coordinate 209,259 downwards.
GAACAAAAGCAATGTAGAGTGTGTTTTGCTGGAAGCAAAGTCAAGGACATTTTATAGCTTCAATATACCCCAACATGAGGAATACTATTCATCACCATGAAGTAGGAAAGGATCAGACAACAAGGACATTTTTGAATGAAAGAACATAGCCCAAAATGGTTGAAACTCAAGATCAGGCATCTCTTTTAGGTTTACTGGCATTGAACTTAGGTTTTGTCTCTGCTAACTTCCCAAAACAGGGTCAACTCAGATTATCAGCCAGAGAATATTTCATTACAAGACTTTAAAGCTCTGTTTTGGACCGAAGTATTGAAAACAAAACAAAACAAAACAAAACAAAAAGAAAAAAACCTACATCTATAGAGGAACAAGAATTTTGCAATGTACATGAAATACAAAGGCAGGATGATGGGTTATGAGTGTGCACTCAAGTAGAAACAGAGAATATTGAAAAACAAAACAAAGCAAGTGGAAGTAGCTTAAGCTTTGCTGCTTTAAATCAAAAGAGAAAAATAAAAATGCAGGTATCAGTGTTTATGTCCAGAACTCTAAGCCTTTTGTTATTCTCAAAAATGTATTGAAAGACATGGTAGTTGAAGACTACAAAAACCAAAATTATGCTGGTGACATTATTTCAATTTTAGCAGAAGTCTTGTTCCAAGAATTTATAGCACTCTCTCCATACTTTGGCTGACAATGTAATTAAAATCATATTTTTAAAGTCTAAATAAGAATCTTTGCTCATGAAGATGAAAGAACTACTTAAAAAGATATTGAGGAGTATAAAGCGTGGACTTTTCTTTAGTATAACTGAAAAGTACCTATCTTCTTTACAGTGTGAAGCTCTGAGAAAGCACTATCCCTTCAAATGCCATCTTACTTAAAACTCATTGACATTAATTCACCCAATCTCTGCCACCAGGTAGTAACCCTTCATAGATCTTATACAGAAGGTGTTCTTGATGCTACAAGAATCTTCCCAGGAGATCCAGAAAGAGATCTGACCCTCATTGGGACCTTAACTTGTCTTTTGCTGCAGCCAGGAAGGGTCAGGACTATTCATCAAATTTCTCAATGGAGGGGAATCTAACCTACCTACCCCCACTGCATCCTCCTTAGGCCACATTCTTATTTCCAATTCTCCTACCCTTTTAAAACAAACCTGATTCTGGTGAAAAAAAAATGTTCAGGAGGAAATTGCAGTTTTCTTTGCACTAGTTTTATAATACCTTAAGGATATCCTTCATACCCATGCTCTGTTGAGAACCACAGGCCATGCAGGAAGAGTCTTTTTCCATCACTCCAATAGATGGGAAAAATGTTAAATATGTTGCAGTGAACCAAAAAAAATACGACTACATATTCTGCCTAGTACATACTCGTGGGTTATCTCACCCTTTTATTGTTTATTTCACAGCTTTGTAAATTTTAGAAAATTAATAATTAATCCAAATGATTCTTATCCATATACATTCAAATTAGTCATGTGGAATGCAATTGATTTTTGCCCTGTAGATAAACCTATTTTGCATATATTTGTAATTTCAATTCAGCATTTCTTATTTTCCTATATCTGTGTGGTTCTTTGAGTGTTTCTTGAACCAGTTTTAACATCTTGCTGAGCCTTTCATTCACTAATGAGTTAAATAAGACCTTTTGGCAAGTGTTTATTGTTTATCAGTGGAAGAGTATGATTATACCTTTAAAATATCTGTAATACTCTTTTATTAAATGTCAGCTAACACAGAAATCCTAGTCTCAGGGATTGAAAACATATTTGCACTTGAACAAACAATAACAACTTTAAATATAGACAGGACGTTAGAAAGATAAGGAATGTAAAAAGGGTTAATTGCTATTCTTCCTAATTAGATAATTGTACTTTTGAATATCCTAAAAACTCTTCTCAAAAGCTATGCAAACATTTTTAAGTAATATAGAATTTAGATATATATTTATTAATGTCATAAAGTTGTCTTATCTTTTGCCTCATTTGCAATCTAGGGCTTGTTATTTTAATTCCAAAAAGCTTAGTTATGGTATAATAAGTGTTAATGTTATGTATCAGTGTTCTTTGTTTACAAATAATTGTTGACTAAAAGAACACTGAAAAGGAAAAAAATAAAAGATTTATTTTTTTCTCCAAATTCTATAAAACTGAATTTGACACTATTTAAAGGCATTTTGGTAAGTACCATCTCACATATCCTTGTTAACTGCAACAGTCCTTTAGAGATGATACCATGTGATACTTCATGTAATACAGAATCTTTATTATGATGATGATGTTGTTATATATATGTTTATTACATGGCTCTAAATCAGTTCTATACTCCCTGACAACAAAGGAGATACCATCATTTTTGTAAGCTGTACAACACCAAACATAGTAAATGATCAATAGTATCTGATTGTTGCTGATTAGTAGATCAGTGTTGGTGCAGTAACGATGGCCTTAATGAAAAAGAACATGTTTACCCTTTGGGAATCAGAAAGAGCAGGTTTCGAACCCTTTTTGGCATTTACTAGCTATGTGACTCAAACAAGTCACTTTATCACTTTAAGTAGTACCTATTTTAAAAGAGTGCTAGGAAGACTAAAAGAGATGGTGTGCATGAACTCGATGATTACATGAGATGCTGTATATGCAGTGCCTGGAGAGAAATAGGGCCTAATAAATTATAACTAATAACAGACTGTAACATCTTCCATTTACTGGCTATGTACTATGTGTTTGGTGGTAATCCACGCTACGATTATTATGTATTGCATTTTTATCATCATCATTATGATTATCTAAGGGGTAATGAAGAATCTAACTATACTGTCTCTGCCCTGGGTTACTGTGCACAGTTCTTGTTACCTCTGAAACCAAGAGTGGAATTCAAAATGTTCAGAGAAGTTTAACTTGTGTGATAAGTGAAGTGGAGGAGCGGTTAGGGCTACTATATGACAGCAGACTAGAAGGACTAACCCTGACAAAAAGACTTTGGAGTAGCAGAGGCTAAAAAAAGACATGATTGACATCTATTTAATCACAAATGGTGCTGATATGGTGAACATGGATTTGTTCATTAAATCCCGAACTACGAGGATGAGAGGCACCTTTTGACATGTGGGCAAGGTAATTTTAAAAAATGAATAAAGAAAATCCAACTTCAAATAGTAGATAGAGAAGCTATTAAATATGGTATGCCAAGACATAAGGAAGCAGGAAATAAGAGTAGAGCAAAAAGAGTGGTCAAATTTATAAAAGCTGAGGCAAGAAATTACTTTTAAAAACAGAGAAGGATAGGTTTAAGAAGAGAACTAGACCCTTCCATAATCTCACTGGGCTATTATTGCAACAAAATATTTGACTACTGAGACTAAAGATTTGACATCCAAATGTGCAAGTCACTTACTTTTATGACTTAATTGTTTTCTTAAAATGAATATTCAAAATTTCCAGTGAGCAAAATTTTAATCTATTAATAGAGTGTACATACAAAATTAAGTATATGCAAATATATGGACTGCATTTGTATAGATATAGCATAACGCACTTAACTAAGGAGTTAGAAGAAATGATAAGTAAGCTGAACAAAGATGAGTTGTGGTAGTGTTAGAAGTGGAATCATTTGGGGAACTGGACAGCATTGGGGGGATTGGGAACCATCTTGTTTTCATTCTGTATTTATGTTTGCTCTTATATTTTTTCTTGTTTTTACTTTTATATTATTTATCATCTTTAAAAATAGCTCCAGTTTTAGTAATTTTGTTGTTAATATTGTAGTGTGAGTAAGAATAAGTATTAGACTGTTTGGTTTAATTCACTGCCATCCATTCTCCATACCTGAGCTTAAAGATAAACTTTGAATTGTTAGTCTTTATGAAAGGAGTTTAAGATCTAGGCATATTTCACCCTATGTCAGAGATTCTGAAGACTCTAAGAGGTTCTAAAGGGTCAGGCACATACCCAATATGCTTCTGAAATCTTTGCTCTCAGCATAGTCCTATCTTTTGAGACTCTCCACCTTGCAAACACTGTTTCTGCCCTTCTTACTCCACTACCTGCATCTCGGACATAGGCAGAGAGCAACAGAGTATCACGGGCAGGGGAAACTGGCTGTATGTATCCAGGAGTTTGTGGTTAGTCACAGTCATTCCCTATCTCAGAACACCAAGGAACTGACTGCATTTTCAACCATGGTGTGTCATATATCTCAAAACAAATTTATGGCATGACCATCAACTACAAAATGTAATGGTGCAGAAAATTCAGACACACATCATTTTGCCTCCTACACATTTGGAATTCTTCTCTTCCTTTCTCTAGCAGCCTTTGAGTCTAGGAATGACAAACATTTCTTTTTTCTTCTTTATTTTTCTGTAGCAGAGAAAAATAATACATAGATAGAAACTATATTTAGATCAACAGCCACATCATCATTTATAAGAAAGAAGGCTTTCACAGTTTAATGTTTTAGAGGTAAATTACTAAGCACAAGCCGCACAGTGCATAGAATCACTGTTTGGCTATAAGCAGGTGAACAAGTATCAAATGATTTCATGAACTTTATATCTTATTGTCCCTCAGTATTCCAATATCTCAGGGCTCTGATCATACTTGACCACTTGGATTATCTCATTTAATCTAAGAAATAAACTCTGTTGTCCCACTTACTAAAGAGGAAATTGTAGTTAGAGAAATTATATAACATGCTCATGGTGAAATTACTTAATTTACATTTGCATTTTCAGGAATTGATTTCTTAATTGCCTGGTTCATCATCTGTAAAATAAGCTGACTGGATTAGTTCATTCCTGTGAATCTTTCTGATTCTAAACTTCTATGATTCCATGAAATGCTCTTCTAGTGCATGTCAATCCCTGAGCCAGAGCTAGTTTTCTTGTATTATTGCTTCAGATTAGCTATATTCAAATTATTTCCCTCCAAAAAGACTTTTAGACAAGATAGACAGGTCTCCTAGCATGAAATACCCAAATATGCTATTACTACATATTTGTGTGTGTGATGTGTGTACATACATATATTTATATATATGTTTACATACATATTTACAGAAACCTTTTAAAACATAAAATAATTATCACATTACATGACATTAGTAGGCACTTTTCATATATCATCCTATTTAATCCCAGAAACAGCTTAGCGCGTTAGTGTTTCAATTTTACAGATGAGAAGATTGAACCTCAAGGAAGTTAAATAACTTTATTAAAATCAGATAGCTAGTACATAAAGACATTTGTGTTTAAATCCAGATGTTTCTGACTCCGAAGGTCTTTGCTCATTTTCACTATGCCACCCTGTCACTGCTTGTTATAGTCTTTTATTTACTTGAATTGCTCACTTTATATTGAGTTCCTGTTATGTTCCTCGTGGTATTTCCTTTCCCAACTCACTGTCTTTGGTGTCGCTTCACAGCAGCCCCAGAAAACAAAGATTACAGACATAGAATTCTAGTCTCCTTTCCCAATAGCATCTTTATCAGTTGTATAAATACTAACAAACATCTAGAAATAATGTAAAAATTGTAAGAAGGAACTTTCTAAGTCATTTATGCAAAAGATGCTGTTTATGAGAAATGTCAAATAATAGGGCTTGGAGACTTTTCAAAAATATAAAAACTGGTAGCTTTCAACCTTTTTCTCAGCTATCAGTACAGCCTTTTTAAATTAAATTGCATGTGGAAATAACATATATTTGATTTTTGGAGAATGGGTGCTTGTGTTCTTCCCCAAGGATTCTGTAAAGCTCTGATTCTTTGCTAACACAATTACTTCTCAGCAATGTGAACATTTATCATATCATCTAACTCATTCAGTAAGAGGCTAATAAACATTTATCAATCAACTCTCTAGGGGAAAAAAAAACCCTGATTTGTAACATTTGCTGATTTTCTAGAGTAAATACAGCCACCGTGTTTAAGGTTATCGTATATCACCGAACTGGATTTGGGCAGAGTTGCACATTGTCCACTCTCTCATGTCATTTTAAGTTAGCTACAGTATCCTCCTGAATTCACCCTGGTGAAGGGAAAGGGTCCCTCAGATGCAACTTATATCTTAATTTCTCCTTATTCTCTTAACTACATTAGAATTTTTTTTGAGTTTGCAAACAATAGTAACAATACTATAAGTGAGATATTAAATGATATATATTAAATAAATGAGAGGGTTTATTTCCATTTCATCTTATCACAGATTGTATTTTTAGGTTTTTAAGTCATTTCACTTCACATTAGTAAAATATTAATTTAGGGAATAGGTATTTTGAGCTGGGGAGATAGGATGGGAGCAATTAAAGCCTGTCATTTTTGAACTGCAAGCCACTGTGGAAAGGGAAGAAAGGATGAGAAGATTGGATGTAGAGATGAGGGTAGGGTAGAGAGAACATAAGAAAACAAAATCCTAGAGAAGAAAATGTAGCACCGATGGTTGAAAGGAAAGGGTGGCTTTAATTTTTTTTTTATCTACTTGTCATATTTCCCTAGAACTCAAGTTAAAATCTTCCTTAGAAAACCAGTATGGGCTTCCTAGCACACATCCCATTCGTTGTTAAGTCCCACACTTAATTAACACTATATGTTTAAAGGCTCTTTATTTTTGAGATAAAGTAAGGTAATTAGATGCAAAGGGATTAAAACAAGCCTTTAAACCAGGCCAAGTAGGTACTATGCTATGGATATAATGATGTCAAAACCATTCAACCCTATTTTTGTCCAGAAGAAGTTTGAAGAAATGATATTTAATCTGTTTCCCTGCTATTTACTTAGTTAACTGCTATTGTTCTTTGTTCAGCTAACTGAATTTTCTATGGCAGTCTCTGGATATAATGTGTGGTATCTTCTGTAGACCAAACTAGAATCAGTGCAAAAATAAAGGAAGGAAGGAGGTGGGTGGGGGATGGGCTAGATGTGTGATGGGTAATAAAGAGGCCACTTGTGATGAGCACTGGGTGTTGTTGTAAGTGATGAATCATTAAATTCTACTCCAGAAACCAATATTGTATGGTATGTTAACTAAAGTTTAAATTAAGGAAGGAAGGAACGAACGAACGAATGAATGAAAGAAGGAAAGAAGGGGAAGGGAGAGATTGAGGGGGGGAAGGTTGGGTAGAAGGAAGGCAGGGAGGGAGGGAGGGAGGGAGGGCGGAAGGGAGGGAGGAAGGGAGGGAGGAAGGGAGGAAGGAAGGAAGGAAGGAAGGAAGGAAGGAAGGAAATGAGCACCCTAGATGTTCCTGAAAGTCAAGCCAACCTTTCCTTTTCTCGCAGGTTTGGTCAACAAAGCAGCATTAAAAAACAGAAAACAAAAAAGAAAGCCACATTTGTTTGAGGGAGTTTGGAAGAAGAGTATATCCTTTAAAGAAATTTTAACAAATTCTTTGTTCTAAACTTCCCTTCTTGTGAGTTATAAACAGCACTACATGGTTTTATTCAAAATTCAGCAAGTCACTTTGTAGTCACAGAGGCACAGATAAAAGAGACCTATGTACATTTTTCAAAATTCTCCAAAGTAGCTAGAAAAACTATTCTTGCTAGATAAATAAGCAAGTTATTTTCAGTGAGATGCTGAGATGATGATGACGACAACAATGATGATGATGACGATGGTTCTGTTCCTTCAACTGATTTCTTAAAATACTTTTTCATAAAATCTTAAACTATAAAGCGATCATCTTATTTTGTCTTGTTTTTCCTATCTGAGCAACTATTTCTCTCTCACTTTCATAATCTTCTCTGTTGGATATTGGTCCTAAGCCATTTTCTAATATAAAAACAAACAAACAAACAAAAAAACATACCAAGGTTGGGGAATATTGTCTACCCCCTCCATGAAGGTGGATGGAAATATGTAGATTTTTCTTGTTTTTTGTTATTTACAAATTGAATTGTTCAGGCAAAAAAAGGTTGCCATAGCTATACAACTTGTACCCTACCCCCACTGGGTTATTCACAATATAGTATATTTGCCAGGCATGACTGAAAGATGCTTATAATGTCATAGGCAAAGATCGACTTTTTGAAATATTTTTTAAAGGTATCCAAATTTTCTGGAGGATAAAATTTCAGACTGAATTCAACGCCTGCTCATTTAAACAGTAATGGATTTTATCTCAGAATCATTATTTCTAATTAATAAAACTTCGTCCCACTTTGCGCTTTTTGCACATTTATGACAAGATGATATTATCCTTTACCCACTTAACCTCCATTATCTGAGATATCATTTAATCCTTTTTATCCTTGTAAAGTTCAGTTGCTTTGGTCTATAACGGCACTTCTTTGCATGCCCTACTTGTCCCGTGTGTGTGTGTGTGTGTGTGTGTGTGTGTGTGTGACATTAAGTCCTAAATGATATTCAGGTCTATAACTGGAATAACAAACACTCATTAAAAAGAGAGAAAGAGAGAAAAAGATGAAAAGAAGAATTGCAGTGTTTTAGACACTGATCATATGGGGATTGTGAAAGCCCACCATTGTGAAATAGAGAGTAAAATTACCAAAAACAAACATAACATATGTTCGTGAACACTGAGCATATGGTCAAGGAAGAATGTGCGATCAAGGTAAAGTAATTGCACTGTCAGCTTTTCACAGAAGTTTTTTTTTCCTCATTTCAATTCAGATCAACAAATTTTACTGTACATTTACTCTGTGTAAGGCATAATCTTGGAAAAGCTTTTCTGATCGGAACTGGGAGACGCTTCTCCAAGAGAGGATGCAAACAGGGGCAGATGAGGGAAGAGGGGACGGTAGGTTTTGGGCAGTCAGTGGTTTCTCCCAAACAATTGCAGAACCAGAGATTATTAACTCTAGAAGAAACAGAGAGATCATTTAGTTCGCTTCTTCATTTATTTATATATTCAATAAATATTTATTGGGCACTCTTTATGTGCCAAGATTTATATGAGGCAAAGAATGGCATGGTAACAAATGGTTGAAAGATATAGTCAGTCCCTGCTGCACAAACAGGGATTTAATTTATCCTCAGTACCACATTAGCACTCTTTTGCTGGTAGGTGCACAAAATATAAACATATTTCCTTTAAAGTAAGCAGTTCTGTGACTTGAGATATCTTGAATAGAAGGTCAGGGAAAGAGGAGTTCATTTCTGGGCTTGCTGAGAACAATCAACATAAAAAGAAGGAAGAATTCTATACCACTATACTCTAAAATGCCCAAGAATCTTAGTTCAGAATATGTGAAGCAAATCTCCTTTATCACATTGAAAATTCCCGACAGTGTGCTTTGAACTACTACTGGATTGACACCCTGAATATTTTCCTAATATACCCAGATTTATTACTAGTAGAACTGACCTACTATTATGTTCTCATGATTTTTCTAGTCTCTCAGTCTATAATCTCATTTAGCGTTATACTTTTATGATTTTACCTACTTTCGAAATATTTGTGTTATTTGAAACTTGTAGCATTTTATGAAGAATAAGTCCTCCAGCAGACCTAAGAATATATCCCATTATGCAAATGGAAATAACATGGTAAGTTAGATTAAGTACTAGATTTTATATATCAAGTAATATTAGTATTAAGCTCTTGAGAATTAGATCGGCTGTTATAATGAACAGATATTCAATTAATAATAAAACATCAATTATCAATTAGGTATGATTACAAAGAAATGGATTAAATACTTTTAAATTATATTCAGTGCTATTTTTCTAAGAATATATTAGAAAAATATTTACGCTTTTAATATTTCATTAATGGGTGTTAAAAAGATCAGGCTCTTGAAAATTAGATACTAGGATCCTTGAAAGTATACTTAGCACAATCACTCTGATAAAACCAATCTATTTAGTACTAGTGATTTTTAAAAGTGATGACAGGGGTGCCTGGGTGACTCAGTTGTTAAGTGTCTGCCTTAGGATGGAGCCCCTCATCAGACTCCCTGCTCATCAGGGAGCCTGATTCTCCCTCTCCCACTCCCCATGCTCCTGTTCCCTCTCTCACTATCTCTCTCTGTCCAATCAATAAATAAAATCTTTAAAAAAAAAGTGATCACATTTGTTGGTATGTAAAAGTTATTGTTCATTGTTTCACACAAGAAACCACTCAAATTACCAAGATATCTGTATATCTATCTTATAGTGAGATACATAAGATACACACACACACACACACAGTGAAAATAAAACTGAAGCAAATATCAAACATGGCTAACTTCACTTGCTAACTTTATCTTACCAAAGTGGAAATAATTACATATGCTGGTGGTGAAAGAATACTTCAAGATAAATATAGGCTAGACATTTAATATTTACTCAGTGATCAGATTAAACCTATATATGGTGTGCATATATACTTTTAAACTTGCTTTGCACAGGACAGATGATAAAACTCACATTTCTTTACATTGTGAAATAGATAATTTATTGAAGAATTGTGCAAACGTGTTTGGATACTATTCTCAGCTTTATACCACTAGATATGTGATCTTTAGTAAATTGCTTAATCTAGTCTTTTCACCAACAGTATAATATATTCAAGCAAAAACAGTAACATTTCCATGTAAAAAGTGGGTTTAAAAAATCCTATCTTTGTCTGCATCTAATCACTCTAGAATTTATTTTGACTTGAAGTGACAATAAGAACAAAAAGTCTGGTTTTCTTACACCAAACAACTGAATGTCAGATATATGTCATTCTTTCTCCTTCTTCCAAACCTAAACAATAGGAACAAGAAGATTATGTAGCTCATTTTCTGTCCAGTCTCTTAAACCAAAATATGGTAATTTATAGTCTTTAAATTGTGGGGCACCTGGGTGGCCCAGTCGGTTAAGCCTCTGCCTTCAGCTCAGGTCATGATCCCAGTTGGGCTCCCTACTCAGTGGGAAGCCTGCTTCTCCCTCTCCCTCTGCCCCTCCCCCTGCTTGTGTGTGTGTGTGTGGGTGGTGTGTGTGTGCATGCGTGCGCTCTCTCTCTCTCTCTGTCAGATAAATAAAATCTTTAAAACATAAAAAAATAATAATATGGCACTCACATGCAAATGACTATTTAATATCACTTTTAATACTGTTTGTCACCCATAAGAGTCAATGTTTTCTTATTTCTAGCCTAATTTCTCTTATGCACAGTGCACTACTTCTGATTTTTCCTTAAGTCTTAGATGTGAGCTGGGGAAGGTATCCAGACAGTGAAGTTACTGATGGGTGGACAGATATGGGAGTGTTTATCCCCCTGGAGATCAGGTAGGTTACGAGTTCCCTGGGATAGTAGAGACTTCTAGTTTTCACCCATTTCTGATTTCCTTCTCCCTTCTGGGTTTACAGGAAAACAACTCTTTTTAGCCCCTTTGATATTTCAAAAAGACATATGACTAGTCTAACAAATGACAAACATAACTTCTGGCTGAAACTCTTAAAAGCCAGTGTACTATTTCCATGTTTCCTTTTCCCCTATAATGATGACTTTGGAAGCCATTTGTTAAGAGGGCAATGTCGCTAAAAGGAGTCACCAGACACAAAGCACACTTTCTGAGAGTCATCAGCAAGAAATAACTAAGCCATTGAGTTTCAGGGTCTGTTGCAGCACATTGTTAGTTACATACCCTGGCCTAATACACTTGTGACCATCTGTGAGGAATGTGTGATAGTATAGGGGTAAAAGCCATATCTAAATATAGCTATGCGTCACTGTCCTGGCTCTGGAAAAGAAGCTATAAAGGTGATTCCTTCCCTGTGTTAAAATGTGGTGCATAACTACAACTCCCTACAAGAGACATAGAGGGACTGGGGCACGTAGGTGGCTCAGTCGCTAGGTGTCTGCCTTCGGCTCAGGTCATGATCCCAGGGTCCTGGGGTCAAGCCCCATGTTGGGCTCCCTGCTCCACGGGAAGTTTGCTTCTCCCTCTCCCACTCTCCCTGCTTGGGCTTCCCCTCTTGCTGTGTCCCTCTCTGTCAAATAAAGAAATAAAATTAAAAAATAAAAGAAACATAGAGGGACTAAACAAGCCAATGTTATCCTAGGGATGGCAGGAACAAGGATGGTCATAATGTTAGAATGTCCAAAATAGAAAAAGATATATTTTCTTTCACATCTAGTGTACTTAATGTGTCTTTAATTTAGGAGAGATGGAGCAGAAATTTATTGTAGTTCATTATATGTTTAGATCTATTTTTGGAACCAACAGAGCTTAAGGTCGATATATGATGATCACCATAATGATATGCTTGCATGTGTGATAAGAGTATCTCCTAGATCATAAGTTTGACTACATAGAATGCTGGATTAATATTAATATCTGAATTTTAAGGACAGAGATAAGAAAATTTTTATCTAGCTTTAAAAACAGAGAAGATGAAGTTTATGTGGCTGGTAAAGTCAATGTAATTTGCCAATATTTGCAAATTAAAAAACCTAAGTGAAATACAATATTAATATTTTGGAGAAGACTGAGATGCACTATATTCCCTTACAATCTCTGGAAAAGGGATAAATAGGCTTTGCCTTCCATTTGGCAATGAAAAAATTCCAAGTAGGCTGATACTTTTCCACTGTGTAATAACTATGTTGTATTTACATGAAGGAAGAAATCAAAGTGGTTTGAATAAGGAACACTTATAATGTCAACCTTTAATTCAACATAAAATGTTTCCTTTCTTCTAAAATAAAAAGAGAAAATAGAGGCTTCAATATCAGTTATGAAATTATAATTGACCTATTGGAGTCCTCTCAAATGTGTTTGTGTGCTTGTGCTATGGGGACTGTAGAGAAATGAAAAGAGCAGAAAGAAGCCTAAACTACCAGGTTTACTTCTTAGTTGATTGTTCCCAATAGAGAAATCTAGTGTGGTTTTAATTGAAGGTCAAAATAAATCTGAATATGGAAATGTGGTTGATTTTTGTATATTGATCTTGTATCTTGCAACATTGCCAAACTCTCAAGTTCTCCTAGATTTTTTTTTATATAATTTCTTCGGTGATTTTCTTCATTGACTATCATGTTGTCTGAAAATGAGATAGCTTTGTTTCTGTTTTCTCAACCTGTCTACCTCTGATTTTGTTTTCTTGCCTTACTGGACTGTCTAGGACCTCCAATATGATGTTGAATTTTAGTGGAGAGAACATACATCCTTGTCCTGTTCCTGATCTTACAGGAAAAGTATTCAATCTTTCACCCTTAAGAATGATGTTAGCTATAAGATTTTGTGAAATGTCTTCTATTATGTTGATGAATTTCACTTTAATTCCTAGATTTCTGAGAGGTTTTTGCTGATGTTTTTGTTGTTGTTGATATAAATATATATTGTTTTTTTGTCAAATACTTTTCTACTTCAATTTAGATGATAACATAGTTTTCTTCTTTAGTCTTTTATTTTCTTCTTTAGTCTTTTGATGTAGTGAATTATGTTGATTGGTTCTGAATATTGAAATAAACTTATACACGAGTATCACCAGTAACTGATCACGATGTATTATAATTTTAATATACTACTGGGTACAATTTGTTAATAGTTTGCTGATGATTTATTACATCTTTGTTCATGAGGGACATTATCAAGTACTGATGAAGATGCAAAGCAATTGGAACACTCACACATTTCTAGTAAGAATACAAAATAATAGTCACTTTGAAAAACAATTTGCTTTATACATTTGTTTTTTATAACCCAGGAATCTCACCCCTAGAAATGTTGCCAGGAGAAAGGCAAGCTTCTGTTAAAACAAAATTTGTTCACGAGATTCTAGAATAGCTTTATTCATAATCCCCAACTAGGAATGACCCAGTGTCTTCCAACTGGAGGAAGGATAAACAAACTCTGATACATCCATGCAGTGGGATACATAAAAAGAATGAACAGCTGATTGACACAACATAGATCAATTTCAAATGCATTATGTTGTATGAAAAAAGTCAGACATGAAAGACTGCATACTATATGATTCACTTAAATGTCATCCTGGAAGAGGTAAAATAAGATGCACAAAAGACAAACCAGTCTCAGGGGTCAAAAATAGGGGAAGGGTTTGGCTACAAATGGGAAAAGGGAACTCTTTGAAGATGACAAAAATGTTCTGTCTTGAATAAGCTGGTTTTCAATAATGGTGTGCATTTGCCAAAATTCATAGAACTGTACACTAAAAATTACGAGTTTTACTGTATATGTTATATGTTAATAAACTTGACTCAAAAACAAACTACTTCTTTCAAATGATGTATAGTATTATTCTTGACTCATAATCTAAAAATATTATTCAAAATTAAACTATTGATTTCTAATAAAAATTTAGTAGTCTTTCCTATTAAAATATTTTTCTCCATATAGCTTTTCTTACTAAGCAGTAAGTTTACTTAAAGCTACTATCCTAACCACTCTCATGACCATATATTGAAGAAACACTTTCAAATACCTACAAACAGAATTCTGTCCTAAATTTGGGCTATTAAAGACCTATTCTTTGCTTAGTTTTTCATAAGTGGGAGGAACTACCTGATCTCTCTGAGACAGAAAAAGCTTCCCTCTCCTCTGTCACATACTCTTCAATATAGCACATTTGCCTCTACAAGATTCATGTGACAGGCCCACATTTGTAACTATTAAAAAAAAAGATAGAACTACTATTTCATTGCTGCTATTTATAACAAACTCAGGATTTGAGCTATGTACCATCTGAAATCATTTTACAGAAACTTTTGAATTGCTGAAGTCTAATGATCAGCTCCCCTAACACTGAAATGATGATTTATAACCTGGGGATATTTTATGAGCTACTCTATCATATATTTCTTCTTGAGACTCATAATGTAGTTTTTTTAAAGCAGGGCTTAGAGTAATATTGCTGTTGTCTTATATGCACCATATATTAACAATTAAATGAGGTAATTAGAAAGTATGTAAAACTATTAAAGTAATACCTGGAACTTAGCCCTCATTAAATGGTGACTCCTACTTGTATTATTATTTTTTAAAAATAATTAATATACAGCTTCTAGGTAAAGATCAATGAAAAAATTAGAGGTTTTATGAGGAGTGGGGAGTATTCCAGTTCTTTAATTGGACTCTCCAAACATCTGAGAGCATTGCTAGAAAAGAATCAAATAATTCAGTTGTATACTTAGTAAAACTAGCTGCACATGGTGAGAACTTGATAAATTTTAGCAATTAGAAATAATATCTTACTATTATAAAATAATAATAACAACAACAGTAAGAATGGCCCATATAATATTTACCAAGAAGTATAAGAGCAGTAGTTTTGTGGTTATTTTAAGGGCAGTGATTGCAAGCCTGAGGTGTAGGCTTATAAGAAATAAAGATAAACTGATAAAATCATCCCTTAGATTACTTAGAAATGCACCAGCTTTACTCTGTTTTCTTTTGGGTTGATATAGAATAGAAACCTTTTATAGGGATCCCTGAGTGTTTTGGCTCAAGAGAGCTGCTTATATTTTCCATTTTCATAAAGTGGGAAGAGGAGAAAGCAGTAAGAATAGCTCATAAGGTGGTACTGGTAATGTGAGCAAGGCCAAGGAAATGTGTGCCAATTTTGCAATTAGGTGGCCTAATAATTTTTGAAATAATATTTTCAAGGCTGTGCAGCCTCCCTCTGATCTGCTTCAAATAGGAACATTGGACGTGGAGGAGACAAAAAGGACTCCAAATGCCCTTCACTTTTTCCTTTTATTGATGCCTTAACCAGTGTCGATATGCTGCATTATAGCTTCAAGTACACTGTAGTCCTTGACGTTGAATGGCTAAGATCCATTAAAGAATTCAAGTTACGAATAAAGAAATAGTTTAAGTCTAGTAGTTTTCCACATTAACAATGTCCTCCTACTGCTTCTCTAGATTCATTTTTCAGGTGTTAATAGCTTGGAGACACACAGTTTGAATCATTACCTCATTGTTATTGATGCATAGTTTGTCTCTGGAGGTAAACCCTGCATTTATCTTCATGTATGTTTTATCATGAAAAATTACCAGGGAAAGACTCCAGTAGAGATACAGTTATTTAATTAAAATAAATGTATTCTGTTAATGAATAGAATTAGGCCTACAATACACATTCTTTGATTTTATTTGTATTTAAGGTTTTAATTCTCCAAAGAATTAATTATCTATATATAATTCTTCTGATCTTAGATATACTTTACAGCAGTTGTTTCAGGCTGTGTTCTACTGTGCCCTGGGAATTCTGGAAAAGCTTTCCAGGGGCTATTGTGGGATGGAATATAGCTGGGTGGCAAGTGATCAGGGCCCTCATTTCCACTCAGCTTGAACAGTAATCAAGATTCTATCTTATTTATATAATTGGAATCACCATTAAAAGGTGAAAAATGTTTCTCAACTAAAAAAGAAAATATTCTGGAAGCTGAATCACCAGCCAGTACCATCTTGCATCCTCCTTTAATAATGAAAAACTATTTTCAAACTATGATAATGAAATTCTTAGGAAAGAAATATATTCCATATTTTATTCACTGTATTTAAAATGGTTTAAAAAATCTAAAGATAGTAATTTTATATGCAACGTAATAAGATATTAAAGAAATATAGAGAGATTGATGTGACAGAAAACTTGAAATCTATCAGTATTATCTAAGACTGTCATTGGTATAAAGTTGTTAATAAGTGAAGTCTCTTTTTTTAAGTAATATTTTAGTTATTTTTAATACATTCTCTCTATCAAGGCTATAATGTTCAGTGAAGTGATTCACTGAAGAGTTTTGGTTAAACAATTCCAAATATCACAAGCAATGAAGTCTGTTAAAAAACTTCTAACAAAAATAACAAAATAAAGGAATTATATCTCCAAAGACATTTAGAAAATTATGAAAAACATACTAAAGCATATATATGTAGATGAGTACAGTATTCGTTCTCCTTTTTGAATGCTATCATACTCACAAACTAACAAAAATAAACTGAACAAATACTGAAAAATCTTTTTTTCCAACTTCATTAGAATTCTATTTATATTGATTGAAGCCATATATGTGCATAAAACCTAGAAACCTATTTAAAGATAGCACATAAATACTTTAAACTTTTTCTTATTACTTTGTCCATGATAAATATTATGAAAAAGCAAATTTCAAAATAAACATACCTTAAATTTTACTGTATTTTTCCACTGTCAACCAAACAATCACAGATCAGACTTTAGTGATGCCAAATATTTGCAAATTGTTCCTCTAGGTCTACATAATTTGGTGAATTGTCAGGAAAAAAAATCCAAGTAACACTAAGGTTGCAACATCTTTCTCCATTCCATGGCTGATTTTCAGATTGATTAACAACCATGAAGACATGGAAAACAATGAGAGGCTATACGGAATGGATGTAGGCTCTGACAAACTGTAATAACCGTAGCAAGCTAGCCAGAAAGCAGTTCTGCCCTCTTCTGTTGAGTTTTCAAGTTTTAATGGTTTATTAATTAATTACATTATGTTCCAGGAAGGTTAACTCCACAGAAGATCACCCAGCTAGTCAATGAATCATGGCTAAAGCACTAAATTCCTGCTTTCTAGTCTTTTCCTGGTGAATTTCATGGATTTGCATGAATGAAAATAAGCACTTAACTCAATAATTTGATATATCTAGCTATTGCTTTCTGTTGGAGGTGTTTTCCATGATAATTACTTTAATGTCCAATTTACTTTGTATCTTTACCTCTGGTATCAATGATAAATTCTGAAACTTAAAAAAAAAAAGAAAAAGAAAAACCAAGCTCCTTACAAAAAAAATTTTTTTTTAAGATTTTATTTATTCATTTGACAGAGAGAGAGAGATCACAAGTAGGCAGAGAGGCAGGCAGAGAGAGAGGAGGAAGCAGGCTCCCCGCCGAGCAGAGAGCCCGATGCGGGCCTCGAGCCCAGGACCCTGAGATCATGACCTGAGCCGAAGGCAGGGGCTTTAACCCACTGAGCCACCCAGGCGCCCTACAAAAATTTTTTAAGGATTTCATTTATTTATTGGTCAGAGAGAGAGAACATAAGTAGGGGGAGTGGCAGGCAGAGGGATTAGCAGGTTTCCCACTGAGCAAGGAGCCCAATGCCGGACTGGATCTCAGAATCCCGGGATCATGACCTGAACTGAAGGCATATGCTTAACTGACTGAATTACCCAGGTGTCCTGTCTTTACAACCTCCTTTTTGTCATTAGTATTCACTTTGTCTATATTGTAAAAAGTTTTAGAATTATAACTGCAACAAAGGAAATGCCCCTGTCAAGACCTAGGCAATGAAATAAGAACACAAAATCGGAAGAAAGAATAAGATAATTTAAAAATGGGAAAAAAAGAATAATTAAAAAATGGAAATTAACACTGGGTCAGAGCTGTTGATTTCAAATGTACACTTATAAAATAGAGACTTCACTATCTTCTTAGTGGTTATTGAAATAATAATTTATGAATCCTTATTTCTATTTCCTTTATAAAGAAAGTGCAGATGGTCAGTGATAAAAGGGAAGAACTACTGGTATACACTGCATTTATCTTCATATATGTTTTATCATGAAAAATTACCAGTGAAAGACTCCACCTGAGAGTCAATTACTTAATCTAAATGAACCATTAATTGTGTAGCATAGTGTTGAGTGTGACTGCAGATACACACACTGTGCTGTGGCTATATTACGTCTAGTATTAGTAGATAGCATTAGCTCCCTTTGCTAATCTCTAACAAGTTTCCTAAAACTTCTATCAAGATTATGCTATAAAAGATGAAATAAATAGCACTTATTCCTAGTTACTGTAAAACTGCATATTACACTACTATTTCTATGAAGCCGATTCAATGACACACAAATTGGGAATGGGGCAGGTCTCACACCACAGGATACAAATGAGGTAGTGTAATTCCACTTAATCAAATTTAGATCTGTTATTGTATCAGAGTAGAGGGAAATGGAAAGAGTTCCAGAGAAATATATCCTTAATTTTTCTAAATTTTGAAAAAAATAATTTAAAAGGAAAAGAACATCTTTATGATGGCCTCTGTGATAGAAATCCATTGGTAATTTTGAACAATTTTAAATAAAGTTTCAAAAAGACAGTTACTTGACTTTCATTTTAGATGCATTATCAGCTGAATTGTTAAAAAAGCAAAATTCCACTTGGGTTGTCTCGCCTGCTGGTTACAAGTTATCCCTCTCTTTCATGGTTATACTACACACATTGTCAATAACAGATTCTTTCTTCTCTGTTCACAAATATCATTTTTTGCTGATTAAAATAGCTTTATATTGAGCGCTTCATGAAACCTCTAAATACTTGTTTTAAATCACAACTTTGCTCTTTTAAGAGTGATATGCTCTTCTTTCTAAAATACCATCTGCTTTCAAAGGACAATGGTTTTCATGAGTAATTCTAAGGAGAAACACAGTTAATTACACTTTAACACATTTTTGCTAGGATAAAGGGTAACATTCAACTACTACTTAAATATACTGAATAGTTTTTGTACAGTACTTAAAGGCCAAACTGTCATTACTGTAATAAGTGTTTCTATAGCAGATTTCTCTGGTCCCAGGTTCCAAGGTTAAGTGACACAATCCCCACAGTAAAGAAAAAAAAATGTCAAAAATATTATAATTTAAAAATCATTCATAGTTATTGGACTTATTTTCATGCAAAATTAATGTCACCAAATTTCAAAATCACTATTTTCATTTGTTTTTTCATTATAGAGAAGACCAAATGAAACTCTTTACAATATATAAAGCAAGGAGC
>LNAC01000472.1:120574-189516 GCA_002007465.1 Ailurus styani | reverse complement strand
AATTTATTTGACACAGAGAGAGAGATTACAAGTAGGCAGAGAGGCAGGCAGAGAGACAGGGAGAGGAGGAAGCAGGCTCCCCGCTGAGCAGAGAGCCTGATGCGGGCCTTGATCCCAGGACCCCAAGATCATGACCTGAGCCAAAAGCAGAGGCCTCAACCCACTGAGCCACCCAGGCGCCCTTATATGAGTTATTTGTTGTGATACATATACTTTTTAGGCTATTTTGCTTTGTATTATTACAGCTGTTTAGAATCACTCACTTTTTTAAAAAGATATTATTTATTTATTTCACAGAGGGAGAGAGATCACAAGTAGGCAGAGAGGCAGGCAGAGAGAGAGGAGAGAGGAGGAAGCAGGCTCCCTGCTGAGCAGAGAGCCCAATGCAGGCCTTGATCCCAGGACCCTGAGATCATGACCTGAGCCGAAGGCAGAGGCTTTAACCCACTGAGCCACCCAGACCCCAAGAATCATTCACTTTTTGAAACCTTAAATTCTTCAATTTACTTATATTTGTTTTAATATAGTGTCTCAATCATATTAGAGTTTGAGCAGCACTTCGGAATTTAGACTTATTTCCCTTCCTTCTTCTATCTATCTATCTATCTATCTATCATCTGCCTATCATCTATCTATTTACATCTGTTCAGAGATAGATAGGGCTTTCTATTCCTACTGACGCTAATTAATTTGGAAAATTTTTGAAACTGAACTAGTAGTTGATTAAGTAGCCACAGTTTCTTTGTTATATGAAATAAAAATAGTAGAGGGAGATAAGAGTTAAGAAGAATATAATAAATGAAAAAATAATGTAAAACTGCATTGCAAATAAGCATGTGATGAAGAGTATTAAATTAAGAAATTAAAGTAAGAGAGAGAAGAAATGGGGCTGGGAGGGGAGAGAAATAAGGCCACTGAGAATAAAGATTTAACACTTCAGTAGTATACTAATTGAAAGGAAATCATTAAGACTGGAATCATATGTAGCACAAGGACCATCAGAACGAATAGCAAGATGAAATGATATGAATACAAGTAAAAGAAAAAATGAAGGAGTTGGAAAAAGTAAGACATGGAATAAAAACAAGCCAATGATGACACAGTAGATATTTGTCAAGCAACAATACAAAAGCCACTCACTGAAAAATCTCTGTAGAGCTCTTCAGGTCTAACTTTTAGATCTAATTTTTAGATCACCTACTCATCATCTTTTACTCCCATCCTTGGAACAGACATTTTGGTCTGGAAGAAAGTAACTGTCTCCTCATATCTGGAATGTTGGTGTGGTACTTACAAATGTGTTTTAACCTTGACTGATATAAAATTCCATGAAAGGTCATGGGCTAATCCTCAAGAGTTGCTATTGGAAATATATTCCCTTTGCATCTCTGCATCTCTGAAGGAAAATGGGAAATTACTGATTCCAGTTGACAATGGGGGAGGCTTACTATTATATCAAGACGAATGCTTCACATTTTGTAAAACCTAAACTCCTATAAATCATCTGATTACAAATCTCAAATTAAATGAAACACCAGGTGAAGCTCTTTTGCTGTCAAAGCTGATTAGAATCTGTTTAGACTGGAAGGCTGCAATCCTTGCCAAAATCTACCCTAATCGGCTGTTCGACTGTCAATTTACCTGAATGAATTGACTTATTTTTTTTAAATGAACATGTTACTTCTTTATAATTGCAGATTAATTAGTTCATTAAATGCTAAAGATTTATAATACAAAGTACATCATATATTTAGGGTATGTGAATAATAAGATGCTTAAGAAATATTCTATATATTTAAGAAAGGTATAACAGAGTCTTTGATGTATCTCTCCTGAAACTCCAAATATATTTTAACAAAGTATATAATTTGTATCTAATGGTATCAGAGTAGTAGCAAAATTAAGTCCTATGACCAGTCAAAAGAATAATACTTAAAGCAGTCTTCAGAGAATGCTACATCAAAAAATCAAAGTGAGCTTTTTTCAATATGCAAAATTAAGTCCTATGACCAGTCAAAAGAATAATACTTAAAGCAGTCTTCAGAGAATACTACATCAAAAAATCAAAGTCAGCTTTTTTCAATATGGAACATTCCATATTTGGGAAAGTACACATAACTATATTGGGCAGTATTATTTTTATCAGAACCTGGAAATATTTTCTTAAAGGCCCATCAGTATTTTTATCACAGGCTTGTTGACTGTTGAAATAAATAGAGTTGTAAAAAATACTGCTTTAAGCAAAAATCTCACAATGGTACCTTGGGTTCAGTATAATTAAGTATTTAAAGATTTTCCACAAGATTGATATGGCTACTTTTAGGTCACTCAAAATTATTTTGAAAAAAAAAATCAAATAGATCTACAGTGTTTTCTGGATTGTTGAATATAAGGTAAAAACAGTTTGAAAAAAGCTTTGGCAGGCATAATGGGAACCTAGTTGCTTTTGGCACAGATATTCATTCCTTGTATCAGGATGTCTTACTGGAAGTTAAGCAAAGGGAATTTAGATTTATATTTCTTTTATATTTAACTTACTTATACTTACATGATTTTACCATTTATAAACTTATTTTTCCCTACTGATCATACTCTTCCATTTCCCATGCTGTCAAAGAAAAAAGGGCCCAAACGTATATCAAGTAAACAGATCACTTGCCTTTTATAGAAAAATATCACACTGTGTGTGTACACAAAGGGCTGTGCATGCACGCCTGTGTACAAACACACCAGATTTTGAAGGAAGATAGACAAAATTGTCAAAGTTACTGTGGAAATACCCCTCTACTTTTGATTTTTCAATTTAGCAATTTAAAGTTATTATTTCAGATCCTAGTTTTTGTTGTTGTTATTTTGTTAAGTGATGAGATGTCATCAATACAGAAGGGGTTTAGAACTATATTATGAGGCACATGTGCAAACTTGAAGGACAGAAAAAGAGGATGCACATCAAGGGTATCTAAATTCTAGTCACCGTTGTGAGATTTATTAACAATGTGTCCTTAGGCCAGTTATTTTACCTCACTAAACTCTAGGGGTTTTTTGTTTGTTTGTTTCATCTGGACATTATGTTGGTTCAACTTTTTTCAGTTCCTAGCATCTACAAGTGTCCAATGAATCAAACTATTACTATTAAGAAACAAAAATTAGAAGTTGAAAGCAAAAATCTCTCTTGAAGCAAAATTAAATCAGAATTTGGCAGTCTCAATCTTTTGGGTTATTCAGGTACAATTTATCCTTGAGTTAAGTCTTAAACAGAACCTAATCTCCTCCGTTTAAGGGTACATCCTAGATAGCCAATCAGATCACAGAGGTTCCTTATGCTTAGAATCAACCTATATCTGATTTGTTAAATCAGTTTCATTTTTGAGGAATAACAAATTCTCCCATTCTATGTCAAATATTAGTCAAGACCAGAAAGTTGAAAACAAAACAAACTTAGTCACATTTATATTCCTATCAATGGAAGAAATAAAGACTATCAGAAATATAACTAAGTGGCAATGCAAACCCAATTATTGATTCTAGTCAGAGTGTAGCAATTCCACATTCGCATCTGCAAGAATCTACTAACCTCAGGGTCAACTATTTCCAAACACATCTGTATCACTAGTAAAGAAAGTATCATTATCGTGGGGCACGTGGGTGGATCAGTCGGTTAAGCATCTGCCTCCGGCTCAGGTCATGATCTCAGGGTCCTGGGATGAGTTCTGCACCAAGCTCCTTGCTTAGGAGGGAGCCTGCTTGTTCCTCTCCCTCCGCCTGACACTCCCCCTGTTTGTGCTCTCTCGCTTTCTCTCACTCTGTCAGATAAATAAAATGTTTTTAAAAAGTATCATTAATATCGTGTTGAATTTATAAAGTGCCTTCTGGCTAAGCATTGTCGGTATGTATAAGGCCTGCTTTGCCTTAACTTGGATGCTGTTGTAGTTAGGTTTTTTTCATTACTAGGAGAGGTGTGAATTTTTCTTTTTCTCTTTCTTTATTTTTTTCCCTTCCTCCCTCCCTCCCTCCCTCCCTTTCTTCCTTCCTTCCTTCCTTCCTCTCTCTCAGCTTCAAACTACATGTACAGATACTGTTTTATTTTGTTTTGTTTTGTTTTTTACTTTGGATGACAAGTGAAAAGGTTCTAGTGGAAATGCGGGGTCATCGCTATTCCATTTGGTTGAAATCCTGACAGTTGTTAAGCATAATAAAGATTGTTGTATTTTAATTCCTTGATTTGGAAACATTTTCTCTTGCATTTGCAATTGTAAAACAGATGCATATGTCTCCTCTCACTAACACCAATACATAGAGCCTTACATGATGACCAACCTTGAGAGAACTTTTTAAAAATATTAAATGATGATACATTCTTCAGTGTCTACTTTCCCATTTGAAATGATATATTCAATCATTCTATTGGTGAAGCAATTAAACAAACATACAAAAACTTGCTGGCAGTACTAAAAGAAAGGTGGGATGAAAACAACCTAAATGGTAAACTGTGTCCCTGCTTCAAGGAGATGTTTCCCTATTTATGTGAAGAAAACAGGTTAATAAAGCAATTGTGTAAATTTCTTAAGGTATTAGATATCATTCTTTAATTTGTGAATTCTATAAAGAATTATAATATATATCATATATACCATATAATATAATTATATATTACATATGTGTGTGTGTGTGTATATATATATATATATTCACAGAGTTCTTGTAAATGGATGAGACTACACTCAAGTACTTTTCATCATGTCTTAAACTCCCTACCTACATATTCATCTTTCAAATCTCACATAAAATATGTACTTGGTCTTCACTGTGTGCAGAAAAATGTATGGATATATAAAAACATATAAAAAAGATTCCTGTCCTTAAGGATCCTAATAATATAATGAGGGATTTAAATTATTTGTCACTTAAACAACATTATAGTAATTCTTTGTTACATTTATACTTAGCTACACATAAAGCAAAGTGAAAAAAACCAAAATTAGATTCTTTTTAAGTGGCAAATGACACAACTCAAGAGATACAAAGTTCAAGCTTGATAGCCTCACTCTTCTGTTGATTTACATTTTTGAGCTCAAATAACATAAGGATATGTCATGACTTAAGGTCTTAATTTTAATCTTTTTCTCTTTTTTCCTAACGAAACAGTTAAGACTATAAAAGACTCTTCCATCTTTAATTTCTTAGGTGTATAGTTCAAAGGTATGCCTTATGTTCTGAAAAACACTTCATTGTAATTCAGTTTTGGTAACCAAGTATCAAGCTATCGTCTGTCTGACCTACCTCTTGATTTAATACAATGTGAAAAATGTATCATAACTTGTAAGGCATTTTTAGCAAAATATTTACTTGGCTTCTAATCCTCATCAAGTAAACAGAAAATTCAGATTGCGTGACATTCAATGGAAAAATGTCAATGCTATGATGGACAAAAGAAAAGTTTAGAAATATTCTAGATAAAAGAAGATTAAAGAACCATAATAGTCACATGCAATGCATTATCTTTGTTTGGATCCTGGACTGAGAAAAATAAAATAGCTACAAAAGGTATTTTGAGTACCTCTGCAGAAATTTGATTATGGACTGGATATTATATCAATGTCAAATTTCATGGGCATGATGATAGTATTGTGCTTATGTAAGAGTATGCCTTGTTCTTAAAATCACTTAGGGGTGAGGTGCCTGGGTGGTGCAGCAGTTAAGCATCTGACTCTTGGTTTTGGCTCAGGTTGTGATCTCATGGTCATGATCTCAAGGCATGACCTTGAGATGGAGCCCTGTGTCAAGCCCTGGATCAGGCTCCACGTTCTACACAGAGTCTGCTTAAGACTCTCTCTCACTCTCCTTCTGCCCCTTCCTTTCGTCTCTAAAATAATTAAAACTTTAAAAAAAAGAAAGAATAATTTAGGGGTAAAACATCATGATGTCTACAAAAACACATATATGCATATATGTGTATATATTACATATATGAATACATAATTCAGGATGAGAAAAGAGGAAGCAAATATCACAGAATGTTAATGGTTGATAAATCCAGGGCATACAGTTGTTTACTAATCTTTCAACTTTTCTATCAGCTTGAAATTCTCCACAACAAAAAAACAGGAGAAGAATTCAACTCTTAATACGATAATTTACATTTATTAGATGAGCTAATGATATCTTAAAATCTCAAAAAAGAAAACCAAAATTATTCTGTTATGGGTTGAATTGTGTCCATTCAAAATTTATATGTTGAAGTCCTAACTGCCAGTACCTCAGAATGTGTCTATGTTTAGAGACAAAGTCTTAAAAGAAGTGATTAAGGTAAAATGAGGTCATATGGGTTATGGGTCAACCAATATGATGGTTATAATCTCAAAAGAAGAGATTAGAACATAGAAACACACAGAGGGGAGACCACATAAAGACACCAGAAGAAGACAGCCAACTACAAGCCAAGGAACGAGGCTTCAGAGTCCAACCCTCACAAAACCTTGGTCTTAGACTTCTAGCTTCCTCAACTGTGAGAAAATAAATTTCTATTAGTTAAGCCACTCGGTGTGGTTTGTTTGTTTTATGGCAGCACTGGCAAACTAACACACTGTGTCAGAATTCTAAGACCAATTCCCAATGCCCCTCATCCTTGTATAACACCTTCCGTTCTGAATATGGGTAAACACGTGAATATGATGAGATAGCACTCCCAGGCTTCTATTATATTGTATGGCAAAAGGGGCAATTATCCAATGTCCTTAATCTAATCACATGAGGTCTTTAAAAGTAGAGTTCTTTCCATCCTACAGTAAAAAGGACGTCAGAGATTTTAAGCATAATGTATGAGGGATTTTTGACATACCATTGCTGGCTTTGAAAATAGAGGGGGTCACCTTCTAAGGAATGTAGGTGGCCTTTAGTTGTTAAGAGCAGTGGAGGCTGACAGTTATCAAAAAATCATGGCCCCAATCCTACAACCCCAAGAAACTTCATTCATCCAACAACTGAAATGAGCATGGAAGTGAATTATTCCTTAGACCCTCTAGCTAAGAGCCCAGCCTGAGGAACACCTTGATCTCAATCTTGTGAAACTTAAAACAGAGAATTCATTTGATCCTGCCTAGACTTCCGACCTACAGAACTATAAAATAAGAACTGTGTGCTGTTTTAACATGTTCAATTTATGGTAGTTTGTTACACAAAAATAGAAAACTAAGAACAATCTCCTCATAATCTACATAGTTATGCTCAATGTGTGTTTTCAAACTAGTGGTGTGTGTGTGTGTCTTTGTGACTTGTATGTGTGAGCAATAAAGTTTAAGAGAATATTAATTATCTTTCCAGATTCAATTTGCTCATATGTGCACATATAAAATTCATATGCATTCATATATAAATGTTAGTGATTTTTATATGTTTTACATACTTTTATATCATTAATTTTCTATAATGATTAACCTTTTATAGTGATTAACACAGAAACATAAATACATTTATAACCAAAACCTTTTAGTTAGAAAAATAATCAAAATATTCTCTCCAGGTGTTAGTATACCTATCTTTCATGTTCAGCATATTGATCCTGTCATTCCTAACATCCACCACAGAATCTGTCACATAGGAGTCACTCAATTAAAATTTGTTGTGTGTAAATTGAATAGCTAAACAATTTGCGTATGTAAGGGGGTTGTGTGATGTAATGGAGAGCATGTTGACGTGAATATAATGTGAGCTAAGCCTGCATGAAAATCCTGCCTCCACTAAGAGAAAATCTTAATGGAATCTATTTAACTTCTCTGAGCTTAATTTTTCCATCTAGAAGGCTGACAGTACGGTGTTCAGTTGTAGCTCTGTCACTTAATTGCCTTAAGATCTGTAGCAAATAACTTCCCTCATGATTTATTTTTATTATCTATAAAAGGAGACCATAGTTAGTATCATAGGCAGGGCTACCATTATTAGCTCATATAGTGTCTTCATACAAACATACCCTTTTCAAGGTAATTTATTTCCATTTGTGAGAAAATACGTACACCCATGCTGACTGTGATATTCATGTCACTTGGTGCTTTGTTCAACGTGAAAAACTGTACCTGACGCCCTGTCCAGGGTTGTTGTTAGAATCATAAGAGGTAATCCATATATGGCTCACGGCACAGGATTCTGACTCATACTGATTATCCACTTTATGTCAGTAATCACCGTCATCATGTTTATCATCAACATCACCTACCTTAACATAGACATAGTAGCATTTAACCAGGATAGAGGACTATATTAGCATAAATTAAAACCCTGGTACATGGTAGGGTATGGCATACATGTTTGCAGGACCTTTCCTAGTAAGTATCTTGAACATAGTAGTTCCTCATAGCTCCTGATTGGTTGGATAGTTTAATTTTCTTAAAGAAAATGAAACTATAAATTATGACAAATTTAGTTCAGTGACAAAATTTGCTTCACTATTTAAGTGAAAATACATAGCATGCCATTCATTTAAAAAATTGAGTTGTCTAGGGGCCCTGGGGTGCTCAGTTGGCTAAGTGTCCCACTTGTGATTTAGGCTTAGGTCATGGTCTCATCGGTCATGAGATGGAGCCCCACTTAGGCTCCATGCTCAGTGGGTAGTCTGCTTGGGATTCTCTCACTCCCTTTCCCTCTGCCTCTCCCCCCACTTACACATGGGCACCTCCCAAGCAAATAAGTAAATATTAAAAAAAAATTTGAATTGTCTGATATGTGCAAATTTGGAAGTAAAATGTAACAAAATTCCTCAAAGACCCATGTGGAGAAAGAAGCATTTCTTTTTACTGTCACATTTTAGAGCAGCTCATCATTCATAAATAGTTGAAAAAAAATAAATCTGTAGTAATTATATAAAATCTTTTTATCAAAACTATTTTTTTCATTTGCCTAAGAATAGCATTATAGATTTAAATTAGCTGTTCTTACAGTGTTATAACCACTACTGTAGGAATAGGATTTTATTTCACATCTCTTTAAATAAGCTTATAATGCCTGTAAATTTAGTACTCTTATATCTTCAAAGAAGACAAGGCATTTTTTAATTGCTATATTATTACATCTACTAGTATAAAAATAGAATTTTACTAGATGTATAATAGATTGTTGTATTAGTCTGGTAGAACTTCCCTAACAAAACACCATAGACTAGGTGGCTTAAACAACAGAAATTTATTTCTTCACAGTTCTGGAGGCCAGAAGTCTGAGATCAAGATGTTGTCAGGATTGTTTCCTGGGAAGCTTTTTTTTTGGATTGCAGATGGTCACTGTCTTTCTGATTCTTCACATGATCTTCCATCTGTGCACACTCGCCCCAGTGTCCCTTAGGATATCCAAATTTCCTCTTCTTATAAGACCCACTCCAATGGCTTCTTTTTAAGCTGATTACCTCTTTTAAGGTCCTACCTCCAAATGCAGTAACATTCTGAGGTACTAGGCTTCAACATATGAGTTCAACATATGAGTTTTGAGAGGGCACAATTCAATCCATAACAGACTACAATAGGAAGCTAAGAAATAGAATTTCTTTTTTTTTAAAGATTTTTATTTATTTATTTATTTGACAGAGAGATTACAAGTAGGCAGAGAGGCAAGCAGAGAGAGGAGAAAGCAGGCTCCCTGTGGAGCAGAGAGCCTGATGCAGGCCTCAATCCCAGTACCCTGAGATCATGACCTGAGCTGAAGGCAGAGGCTTTAAGCCACTGAGCCACCCAGGCGCCCAGAAATAGAATTTCTTGATTCTTATTCTAGCCTTGTTACCCATTAGCTATAAGATTCTTGACCAGGCACAATCTGTCTGTTCCTTGCCTCAGATTTATTTCTTTTATTTTCTCTTTTTTCTTTCCTCCTCTCCTCTCCACTCTTTCTTTCTTTCCTTCTAGTCACTATACCTGCCTTATCCTTGTCAAAAGAGTTGCAACGGTCAAAAGATAGTAAATGAATCTAAAGTGCATGTCCTTTAAAAATCATTAAAACATTACACAACTTATTTCTACAACTCCTCTATTTGTTAAAAATGAGTCTGCTAGAACTTCCCTAACAAAACACCATAGACTAGGTAGCTTAAACAACAGAAATTTATTTCTCCACAGTTCTGGAGATGAGAAGTCTGAGATCAAGATGTTGTCAGGATTCTTTCCTGGGAAGCAGGAATGAGATTGTTGGTCTTGTGACTGTATGTCGAATCCAAAGACAAGTAATTTCTATTAGGAATCACTTTTCTCTCGGCAGCTCCACCAGGGGTACTGGGAAGTATTTGTTTTCTTTCTTGCTGTTGAGTCCTGAGGAAGATTTGTGCCATTTGAAGGATTCCCCCGTCTTGTATCTGATCCTTGAAGGTTAATGGTGAATGACTTGGACAGACTCTTCCCTTCCAAGGCATCTTCGCCCCCCCCGCCAGTAAACAAACATCATGCACCGTGTCAGCTGCATTCACTAGATCGGTGTCCTCTCACCTAAACCCTGTTCAGTCTACCTATCTTCCATGAACTTTACTCCTTTGTGAGCAATTTCTCCCATCACGAAAATCAGGAAAGTTCATGTTACAAAGATGTTTATTTTAAAAAAAATCAACACAAAGTTAATCATGCTGCCTGAATCTGAATAGGGCCAATATAGCAATTAGTAGAATGATGATACTCTTTGTCCTGCTGAAAATTCTCTAGGCATCTGACAGCTGGGTTTCATATCTTGCTTTCAGGGAAGGATGATGGAAGATGTGGGAGAAGGGACAGAAAGAGAAAGGCGCTACCATTAAAATAAGTTCTTAGAACACAACATCCTTTAGTGCTTCATTTAACAAAATATGTCATTTTAGAAGCACTTCTGAGTAAAAGTCAAATGTAAATTTTATACACTGACTATAAAGAATAAAATGTCCTCCGGGAAGAAATGTGCTCGCCCGTGAAAGGTAGAAAGCCTTCATCCCCAACCCCAAATGCTAGATTAGATGTGGATAAATGATGGATTGAATCATTTCTAAGAAGACTCCTTGTTCAGCCTTCAGCTTTGTCCCTATAGAGCGCTACAAGAGCATTTGTTTACAGTACATCATCCCTTAAGCCAAAGAGATTTTACCAGAGTTGTCTGTGGAATTCACCTATTTTGTTTTACCCCCTTTATTTTACAACATTTCAAAGTTTGCATTCCCTCCAGTTTCCAGTCCTGGCTGAAGGGACACGAGTCCCTTTTTATCCTGTGACCTGTGATCTTAGATCAGAAAACCAACAAGCAGTGACTCCTTGAGTCAAAAAGTGAGGCTTTTTTTATTGATGCTGGTCTTGCTCTGCCTGTTTGAACTGTAGTCCACTCAGTTTTATCACCTCTGCCTCCAATCAAGCTTTCTTAAAATTGCAGAGGCAGACTTGCAGAGACCCATTAGTACATTGTGGGGCAGAATGAAGAGAAATGTCACCCTCCACCGATCCCCACTGTGCTAGGAAAAGGAGCTAACATTAGACAGACTCTTTCAATTCATAATTATACTTTTCCCCACCTTTCTGTCACCCCTCCACATCAACTCTTAAGTGGGAGTCTTTTTATTATTAAAGAAGGGTCAATGTTTTTGGCCTCTCCATTGCTAAAGAGAGAAGTCTCAGAATAAAATGAAGAGCAAAACAAAAAGAATTGAAAGAGACATAAACTGTCCTCATGGGTCTCATATGCTTTCCCTTTAATCCGTAAGATCATTTCAACTTCTCTACCTAACGAAAAGCTTAGCTGTGTGGCTCTCATATATTAGCTCATTGCAAAGTGACCTCTAAATCACTATTACTTAGAAACAAGCACCACACTTCCATTCATTTTACTGTTCCTATAGTCTAGTTTCAATGTCCTATTCTACTATATATTTTTAAAGGGCAGCGTTTGTTTGCTAATAACCTCCCACTTGAATTTCAGTCTATTTCTCTGACCTCTGACAAAGAAAGAAAAATTTGAAGGAAATTATAACAGGGGTTCTACCTTATATCCTAGGGGAAAGGTTACTATATATATATAAGAAGTTCATTAATATCTTCCTACCTAAATAAAGTTTAAAATCTTACACACCAGAAACACAACAGGAGTGGTCAACTCAGGCAGAGGCACATCTAACCCTAATAACTCAGTTACTTTCATTTTCCAAAAATGCTTCTATTCCCATTACCAAGGAGACTTGTTATTTTTACTGCATTATTCATTTAGAAGAGATCACTCCCCACGTCAGTGTGATATAGCCCTGTTGGGATAGCTTTTCGTGTTTTTCAAATGACATCATATTTTTTAAATTAGGTGGCCTAAGGGGTCCTCTGAGGAGTTGGATCCGTCTTTCCGTCAGCATTTCAAAATAGAAATGCAAGTGCAAAGAAATATGAACTCTGTCTTCACCAATAACAGCCAGGGTACAGGAGGACAGAGTATCCTAAACTCAATTTTTTCATTTTTTAAAATGAGATAACCTCTACATTTCAGGACTGCAGTGTTGACTAAATATGATTATTCACTAATGTGTTTTGTAGCCATGTATTTTAACTTTAGTTAATTAGTTGACATGATGTTTTTGGAAGAGTTCCTAGAAAAAAGCCACCTGTCCCCAAATAATCTAGATACTGTGTTTGTCCTAATGCTTGAGTATAACATACCTAATTATTAAAAACTGTTAACAACTTAAATTGAATGAGTGTTTGTGGTAGATTAATTCTATCCCTAGCCATACCCTTATAGAATGAAGCCAATTTTCAGTACGAATGAGAGAAGGAGCAGATAGGATGTTCTATCAAAAGACCCTCAGGGTGGGGCGCCTGGGTGCCTCAGTGGGTTAAAGCCTCTGCTTTCAGCTCAGGTCATGATCTCAGGGTCCTAGGATCGAGTCCCACATCGGGCTCTCTGCTCAGCGGGGAGCCTGCTTCCCGCCTACTTGTGATCTCCCTCTCTCTGTCAAATAAATAAAATCTTAAAAAAAAAAAAAAGACCCTCAGGGTAAGGTGCTTGGTCAGAGCTCTGGGCATCTGGAATTCAGGGTAGGATGTGTGGTAAAGAAAGTCTTACTATGCAACAGTTTCTTTCNTCTCTCTCTCTCTCTCTCTCTCTCTCTCTCTCTCTCTCTCTCTCTCTCTATCTCTCTCTCGACAGAGAGGAAAAGGATAAACAGGGCAGGGGGAGAGGGAGAGGGAAAGAGAGAGAATGCTAGGCAGGCTTTGTGTCCCACAATACAGGCTTTGATCTCATGACCCTGAGACCATGACTAATCAAGAGTCTGTGACTGAACTGACTGAGCCACCCAGGTGCCCTGCAACAGACACTATTTTATAAGCACATTACTGTGAGGCAGGTACTGTCATGTCCTCCATACAGATGAGGTAATGGAAGCCTGGAAAGGTTAAGTCAGTTGTCTGAGAGCAAAGATATTCATGGAGGAACTGGCTTTGGAGCCAAGCAGTTAGGATTCAGAATCCCTGATGGGGAACTGAGCCTGGCTCCTCTCATGCAGCAAGTGGAGAGAAGGAAAGGGAGCAAAGACATTGTGGCTCCTGCTGCCTAGTGCCTCTTTCTACCAAATAACCCCAATAACTACCCTCCCCTTGTTTTTTTTTAAGATTTTATTTATTTATTTGACAGAGAGAGAGAGAGCACAAGTATGCAGAGCAGCAGGCAGAAGGAGAAGGAGAAGCAGGCTCTCCACCCAGCAGGGAGCCCGATGTGGGACTAGACCCCAGGACCCCAGGATCAAGACCTGAGCCAAAGGCACTGTTTAACTAACTGAGCCACCCAGGTGCCCCACTCCCCTTGTTCTTTAATAGCAGAACCACTCACTCTTTTTTGGAAAGCAATGGGCCCTGATGAAAATACTCATTGTCCCATACCGCATATATTTCATTTTGGCCACAGATATTTAAACAGAAATCCACTGAGTTTGATATTTTGTTAAACAGAGAGACTGACACTTCCCTTTTTCACTTTCCCCATCCCTTCTTCCTGCCTGAAATGAAATTACCTACTGGCAAAAGTGAAGTAGTCGTGCTTTGACTCTAAGACTGACAGCTCCACTCTAGGGAGGGTAGAGCAGAAAGGTAGTGTTTTGCAACTTTTTTTATAGAAGAACAACAAATCCCTATCTGGTTAAGTGACTGTTTCTGCTCCATGTCGAATGCAATCCTAACCCATAAGGTGATATGCAAACATAGGAGAAAGAACCCAGTTTTTATAGATGACACCAAATTGCCTGAGTCTGGCCACATGAAGTGGTGGCTACACAGGTAGCTGTGTGCCACATATATCCACCACAAGGGGCGATGCTGCTGGCTGTGCAGCAGTACCCAGGCACAGACCCAACTCCATATGGAACAGTGGGTATAGTTCAGTGCTGACACTGCAGCAGGGGTCAGCAAACTACAGCCCGCTGACCAAATCCCACATGTGGCCTGTTCTGAATAGACTGAAAGCTGAGAAAGTTTCTTGTTTTTGCTTCCCACCTTAAAGGGTTTGACAAACAAAAAATAAGAATATGCAGTGGAAATCACATAGGACACAAAATCTAAAATACTTACCATCTGGCCCTTTACACAAAAAAGTTTGCTGATTCCTCAGAAGGACAGGATAGAGTCAATGTACCCATGATCACAACTATCCAGGTTGCAATTGTTACCCTCCTTTAAGGCCATTTTTAGTCTCCTTTGTTGGCTGATGAGTCATTACATCTGAGGTATAATATGTAATTGAAGGGTACCCTAAATGATTATCTGAAGGGAAGTGGTGTAGGGCAATAGGGAAGGAAAAGAAACAGCAGAACTAATACCTTCCTGACTTAAAAAAGAAGAATCTAGTTTTAAGTATAATCACATCAGATTGGCAGAAAACATCACACATCAGCTGAAGCAGATTGTTGGAAAGGAAGTATCATTAAGCACTGAACAGAAAATCCTAGAAGGAATTAAATTTTGAATACCTTAGAATAAAAGTGCCTTTCAAGAAGACTTCCCTGCCACAGGTGGTGGTAAGCTTTCATTTCGTAAATAAACATTACCACCATTCACTTTAATTCTTGTCACACACAACGATGCTAGACTAACAACTGGATTGAAAGCACTGAGTAGAAAGATGGTGATTTTCCTGATTTTCTATTCTCATTGCCTCATAGAACCTAAAGATGATTAGCCATTTAGACCCCTGAAAAATTACTTCAAATAATATGGAAAAAAAGTTTTATTTTTAATAAAAGGCTAATGAATCATTTCTCACATCCAATGTAAGGATATAAATTATTAAATTTCTCCAATTGCATATTTGAGAAAACTCATTCCAACACACAACCAGCTTAGTGGTAAACCAACCTCCCACAAAAGTCTGGGGTCTTTTTGGTTTTGGTTTTTGGGTTTTTTTGTTTGTTTGGTTGTTTTGTTTCTTGTTGGTTTTTTGTGTTTCTTTGCCTTTTTTTTTTTCCACTAGAGCCTGAATCTAAACAACACAGAAGAGGAATATATGTGCATGTTAACATCGCAGATCCCCAAATACCTAAATTTCATTTAAGTTCAAAATTTCTTATTTTTCTACATGTACATTTATCTTCTAAAGTATTTCAATCATCATTTCACAAGTTAAGCTTTTTTTTTCCTTGAAAAGTGTATTGCATCAGCTGTTTTCATCTAATATTTTGTAGATACAACACACTTTGTCTTTACATCAAAGATGATAACACACTTTCATTCAGACACTGAGCACAAAATTACCCCTCCTAAGAATCAATCTACAAGGTTTTCGATTTCTAGTATTTATCCTTCATGTTGAATGTATGCATCCATATAATTATAAAATTATGCAATTATTTTATGTAGATCAGTGATGACTGCATATGAATGTCATAAAACAACACATTACAAAGCACTATGATTAGAGAAAATGGTAATTGTGAACATCTGGATTGAGAAATTTAAATCTGAAAAACTCTCATATTTTTCATAAAGCTTTTTTCTATGCTTGTCCGTATCTCCATAGGTATGGACTGAAACCATTCATCTGGAAGAGGATAATTTAATGTAGATCCAAATACATTGCACAGATCGAGTACCCAGGTAGAGAAACAGTCACGTCTCTGTTTTGTTATGTAACTACACTGATATAAGAATAGTCTTAACATTTCCATTAAGGATATGCAGCAATTTTGATGTCAAAAGAGTAAGAACAGCCAAAATAAGGAAATATTTTTAAATAGAATTCATCACATTTTATTGGAGAGGAAAATAACTATATACTTAAAAACTGCCAAAAATATCTTGAGCAGGTATGAATTTCATTTTAAAAATATTTTAAGAAAGTATATCTTTATTTTTAATGAACCCACATGTACTTTCTAACTTAAGGCCTCAGGCTGCTAAAACCCCTAATCTCTGTGAATAAAGGACTTAACCTTTTCCCAAGTCCAAGGTACTGTCTACCTTCTGGGCAGGGTGGACATTCAAATATTTAACAACATTGTGGTGGATACACCTACTATTCAAAGGAAATGCCCCATTAATCAGGGTGGACGCTGGCCGGCAAACTCAGGTCCAGTCCATTGGTGTGGCCCTGATGGGTATCGGCCACGTTCCTAGAGGTGCAGAGTGGGCATGGGAAGGGGAGCGGGATACTCGCCATACATCCACTTCAGCATTCACTGCAGGGTCTCTTTCCTCTCTGGGTTTTGGCTGTGATCACACAGGTCCTTGCTACTCTTCTCTACCACAAAAGCTCTCCAGTCTGAGTCTCCTACTGAACTCCCTCTTCAGCACAAAAAATAAATCATTATTCTCTATTCTTCATCAGCATAAAGGAAACTCCTGCCTTTACAGGCTCTCCAGCTATGTCTTCTCAATTGTTTTTTGCTTTGTTTCAGGTACACAGTTCCATGGAATTGTTCCCTTTAACGTGGCCTTCCTGCACATGCATTCCACAAAGCCATCTCACATCTCTGTCATTTTTCCCATCAGCAATTTTGTGGAAGGATCAGGACAGAAACACAAGATTCCAGTACCAAAACTCAAAAATTCAACTTTTTATTCTGATTGTGCCATGGCAACCCTCCCTTGCAGCTAACAAGGAGAAAACTCCCAGATGGTACTTTAGGGGAGGGTCCCACTACTTACATATTTCATGCCCAGTGGATTTATTAGAATTGTCTTCTCTCACTATTATGCCATCTGCATCCACAGACATACTATTGAGATTTTTTTCCTTCTTTTTCATGTTTAAACAACTTTATTACTATATAATTCAAATACCA
Organism: Ailurus styani; assembly: GCA_002007465.1. Classification (NCBI taxonomy): domain Eukaryota; kingdom Metazoa; phylum Chordata; class Mammalia; order Carnivora; family Ailuridae; genus Ailurus; species Ailurus styani. The sequence continues at coordinate 172,283 of LNAC01000472.1, read as the reverse complement.
TATAATTCATCCATTTTAATATGTATGAGTCATGCTAAATGTATTAACAGTGTTGTGCAACCATACTGCAATCTAATTTTAGAACATTTTCACCTTCAAAAGAGATATTTGCAGTCAATCCTCATTGCCTCCAACCCCATTTGGCCCTGAGAACCACTCACCTACTTTCTATTTCTGTAGATTTGCCTATTTGAGATCTTTCAAATGAATGAAATCATAAAATATGTGGACTTTTGTGACTTGCTTTTTTTCTTTAGCGAAATGTCTTCAAGGTTTATCCATGTAGCATGTATGAGTACTTCATTCCTTTTTTATTGCCAAGTAACATTCTTTTGTACGGATTTGCTATATTTTACTTACCCATTCCCCACTAACTTATTTTTTTTCTTTTATCAGCCGAGAAACTTTTCTATGCTATAGAGAATCTGGTAAAAGTTTTCTGAATTAAACTGGTGAAAATTACAAATTTAGTAAACAACTACAACCTCTTCCTATGGAAGAAGTGATCTGTTCAAAGGAAGGAGCAATTAATGCAAATATTCAAGAACCCATATGCTGAGAAACTTCAAAAACATTAGCAAACATAAAGAAAATGAATAATCATTGCCTCTGCTTTCTAATGGCAAGATTTTCATCAAAACTTATATTGGCCCTGCCTGCAAGACTTGTAAACAAGTAAATAAAAATGGAAAGTGGAACCAGTAATTGTTATCTCTTACAATATCAAGCACTAAGGATGATGGATTTCTTTTCCCCCACATCGACCCAACAGCACCACGTAGCTGCTTTGAGAATACTGATAAGCTGTCACACCTGGTTGCAGGGGGTGCACAGACCATAATGGAAGTGCTAGAAATATCAATATCAAAATTTAGGGGACTGTTCATACTCCATATGATAATAGGTACAAAAAAAACAGTGTATCAGATTTAGCTATGGTCCTATTATTTATAATTTTGCATTAGTAGCATTTTTCATGTACGTAAAGCCCTCAGTGGACTCCAAGTTAGACACAGTGGTATGATTACAGTTGGGATCCATGTGTGTGAAGGGCTTCTGAATCAAATATTATAAAGGCAAAGAAGCTCCCTATATGGATGAATAAATAAAATTTCTATCTTGCCGTTTCACATAAGAAAACATGTTCAATAATTTGTATAGTGCCTGAAGACATTAACAGAAATAATATGGGAGCTCAACGTGATTACTTTCTATTCCTTCTATATGCTCTTCTGTCTCAAAATGGGTGAAATAAATTATTGGAGAGGGTCTTATTGCCTTTGAGTGCTATGTTTTAAAGATTTTTTTTCCTCCTGTTTTTTTTTTCCTACTAGTAACACGATCATATTGAAATAATTAACCTTGTATTTTCGTCCCTTCAAAAATTAATTCACACTACAAAACTGCATTTTATGGACTCATTCACATAGTTATTTTAAAGGAAACACAAACAAAAGGTTTCAAGTTTCTTAGGTTATTTGGAAAGAAAAAGAAGAAGAAGCAACTAGAATACCAGTCATCCATGAAAACAACTGACATTTGGTTTCACAGGTAAGGTAAATCTGAATGGCAAGAGAACCTTTCTACTCACAGGTATCTAAAGACTCGTCTGAATCATCAGGGCAGTCAGGGTCCCCATCACACAGCCAGCTCTGGGAGACACAAGTCACATGATCGTGGCAAAGAAATTCACCAGGATCACACAACTGCTGATCTGAAAATGAAAATGTTTCGAAATAAAATATGAATGATCTGAACATGAACACAAGAGTAGTACAAAGATGAAATGTGGAAAAGCAATACATAAAAGGTCCATGAGTGTGATCCACATTTTCTGTTCGGCAGCAAAACTAAACCAATTATTTATCTTAATTTTAGTCACTCAGCTCAAGCACACAGTTTTGATAAAATTGACTATGTTGTGGTCTCACACAATCTGTTCTAAAAATAGTTAAAAATTCTGTTTGTGTTTATGACGAGAACTTTGGTCATATTGGATAAGGCATATGACAATCACAGCCAGTAGGTTTTATAGATGTTGATCCAAAGCAGACGTTCTTGACTATAGAATTTTAGTTTCTGCCTCTGCTCTAAGAGAATGAGAAATCAGAAATAAAACTAGGAAAATACTGTACTTAAATTCCATGTCTGAGAATTTAATTCCTAATCATCCATCCTGATACTGGGGCTACATGTCTCCACATCAATTAGATACCCATTACCATTTTCTTTTCTTTTCTTTTCTTTTCCTTTTTTTTTTTTTTTTTTTTTTTTTCTTTTTTTTTTTTTTTTTTTTTTTGCTTACAAGTTTCCAGATGACAGTTTCTGCTACTGGATAGCAAAAGTGATAGTAACTTCCATAAAGCTTTGCTCTAACTTGGGTTTCTACAATTGGCTGTATTCAAAAATCACATTATTTTCCTTCAATGGCTTCAGAATATTTAGGATCTGTAGTCTTTCCTCAAGTCCTAGTAAACTCATCATATGCCTCGTTTTGTTTTGTTTTTGTTTTTGTTTTGCTTTGTTTTGTTTTTGCAATATACTTATTTATACACTGTGAATCCATTCAATAAAATATTTACTTTTTGAATATTTTAAATGTCTGAATTAGGAATGTTTTTTACAATCGATGATCTCTGAATGTGAAGGAATGCTAGCCATGTCGAATCTTAGCCATTTGATAACTCTTACACTTTTGTTATGTATATGCAGGAACGATTCAAGATGAAAAAATCTATTAGTAACTAGATCTATTAATATTTAGCAAATAAAAATTCTAAGTGATATGAAAGCATGAGACCATAATTTAATTGACTTTTTTCCCCAGTAATATATAGAATGATGGTGCATTTTCCACACAATGGGATAAAGTATGGTGTATTTTTTCTTTCTCTCCCTCAACCTCTTCTCTCCCGACCCCAACATAATTTTCAATAACATATATTACAAAACACACAAACATATACACAACTTGTAGGTATATAACTACTTTTCCACTTTCGAACTATATATATGACCTGAAAGTTCCTATTATTTTATCCTATTTTTCAATAAATTCACCATCAATACCCCACTTATTACCACATAGTACCACTATTATCATAGCTGGGTTGGGTTTTTTTGTTTGTTTGTTTGTTTTCTTTTTTTTTTTGCATTAAGTTGATTGAGCATACTCTGTATTTGGCTCTAGAATAGCAGCTACAAAAATGTAGAGGTCACCATCTTTATCTGCTTGTGCCAACAGATCCAGGAGGAAACAAAGTACCCTTATACAACAACTTACCAAATAAGTGATATAGAAAATAACTGCTGAAAGAAGAGACCACAGGGGTGCCTGGATGGCTTAGTTGGTTAACCATCTGCCTTCAGCTCAGGTCATGCTCTTAAGAGTCCTGGGATCGAACCCAAGCACCATATCAGGCTCCCTGCTCCGTGGGGAGCCTGCTTCTCCCTCTCCCTCTCCCTGCCACTCCCCCTGCTGGTGCTCCGCCCCCCAACAAATAAAGAAATAAAGCCATAAACAAACAAACAAACAAACAAATAAGAGACCACAGGGGTGCATGGGTGGCTCAGGTTAAGGGTCTGCTTTAGGTTTAGGTCATGATCTCAGGGTCCTGGGATGGAGCCCCAGGTCTGGCTCCTTCTTCAAGGGGAAGTCAGCTCTCTTTCTCCCTTAGCCGCCCCCCCCCACCCAACTTGTGCTCTTGCTCGCTGTCTTTCTCTCAAATAAATAAAATCTTTAAAAAATGTATCTAACAAAAAAGAAGAGACCACAGATAGAGATGGAGACAAAAACAAAGACTAGTCTGGAGATGTAAGCATTACTTTAAAAATGGGTAGGATTTTCTGGGCGCCTGGGTGGCTCAGTGGGTTAATGCCTCTGCTTTCGGCTCAGGTCATGATCTCAGGGTCCTGGGATCGAAGCCCGCATCGGGCTCCCTGCTCAGCGGGGAGCCTGCTTCCCCCCCTCTCTCTCTGCCTGCCTCTCTGCCTCCTTGTGATCTCTCCCTCTGTGAAATAAATAAATAAAATCTTTAAAAAAAAAATGGGTAGGATTTGAATAAATGGAGAGTAAATATAGGGCATGCCAGATGAGGGGCAGAGTGAATATATAACTAAGGAACTAATTACTAACGTGTATTTGAAACAAATTTTTTTTTAAATTGAAATAACATTCAGGTTATAGAAACTTGATTTTTTTCCCACCAGTTTGTGTGATATTTATAAGTATATTCCACTGCTAGAGGAGGAGGACTTAAATTTTGCTTTAGACTGTCACATAACTTTTGCAGTTAATGTAGGGAAAGAGCATGAGATAAAATTCAAATTGTTTTGCTTATAGACAAGAAGACCATATAATTTATCATGAAACTGGGAGAGTTCTGAAGATGAAAGAAGGCTTATTAATAATTATACTGGGAAACAGGCATAAACCAAATTTATTCCAGAAAAATCAGAATGGATATTCATGTACCTATAGCTACTCTGCATTTGATTTATGATCTTGAGATGCTAGATTGTTTCCTTCCTTCTTACCAACCAAACTATAACAAATTGCTATGAGGATAAGGGAAAAGAGATGGTGCCTTGCTAAATACCATTGTATAATGCCTGACTCAGTAACTAATCAATAAGTACTTATTGAAAGTATAAAGAAATAAAAAGGACCATAAAGAACTGTTTATGGTGTTAGAAAATAGCGTCTCAATAACATAGGTTAGAGTCAGGAATGAGGGACCTTGATTATCATAGGAAATGTTCTGTAGATAATCTGAAGTCATACAAAAATACTTAAGAAAGGTTATTTATGATAAAATATTGTACAGAGTCATCTGTCAGGAGACTATTGCAACTGTCTAGAGAAAAGCTCCTGATGATGGAACTGAAGTAATAAGGACCAAAATGGAGACTCTGCTACATGTGAGAAAAGAGTTAAGAATTGGTGACCAAATGGTTCAAAGGCTCAAATTTCAATTGGATGGCATCTCAAAACCAAGATAAAACATATGGGTATTAAAAAAAAAAGTAATGTTTGTGTTAGCCAGGTCATGGGGGCAGTGGATTAATAACAGTAGGTATAATAGAGGGAATAATGAGTATTTTATAGTGTTTTTTATTTTACCTTAAAATCACTTCCACCACCACCACCCCCATCTTAATTTATTCATTCATTTACTTATTAAATAATCATTAATGATTTTCTACTATGTTCTAGGTACTGGGGATACTTTTTTTTTTTAAGTAGAGATCCTTGCCAACAAGAAACCTAAATTTTAGTGGGGGGATAGAAAAAAAATAAAATAAATGAGTTAAATATATAATATATCAGAAGATAAAACCCTATGGAGAAAAATAAAGCAGAGGTGGAGATTAAGAATGGAGGCTGGACAGAGCAATCTATACTTTCAATGCCATCATGATCAAAATTCCAACAGCATTTTTCAAAGTGCTGGAACAAACAATCCTAAAATCTGAATGGAACCAGAAAAGACCCAAATTGCTAAGGAAATGTTGAAAAAAAAAAAAAAACAAAGCTGGGGGCATCACGTTGCCTGATTTCAAGCTTTATTACGAAGCTTGGCACAAAAATTACTGGCACAGAAACAGACAAATAGACCAATGGAACAGAGTAGAGAGTCCAGATATGGACCCTCAACACTGTGGTCAAATAATCTTTGACAAAGCAGGAAAAAATATCCAGTGGAAAAAAGACAGTCTCTTCAATAAATGGTGATGGGAAAATTGGACAGCTATGTATAAAAGAATGAAACTCGACCATTCTCTTATACCATACACAAAGACAAACTCGAAATGCATGAAAGACCTCAACGTGAGGCAGGAATCTATCAAATCCTAGAGGCAGTAACCTCTTCGACATCAGCCACAGGAACTTCTTTCAAGACCTGTCTCCAAAGGCAAAGGAAGCAAAAGCAAAAATGAAATTTTGGGACTTCATCAAGATAAAAAGCTTCTGCACAGCAGAGGAAACAGTCAACAAAACAAAGAGACAACTCACATAGTGGGAGAAAATATCCACAAATGACACTACAGACAAAGGGCTGATATCCAAGATCTATAACGAATTCCTCAAACTCAACACCCAGAAAACAGATAATCATGCCAAAAAATGGGCAGAAGTCATGAACAGACACTTCTCCAAAGAAGACATACAAATGGCCAACAGACACATGAAAAAATGTTCATCATCACTAGCCATCAGGGAAATTCAAATCAAAACCATATTGAGATACCACCTTACACTAGTTAGAATGGCCAAAATCAACAGGACAGGAAATAACAAGTGTTGGAGAGGATGTGGAGAAAGGGGAACCCTCTTACACTGTTGGTGGGAATGCAATTTGGTACAGCCGCTTTGGAAAACAGTGTGGAGATTCCTCAAAAAACTAAAAATAGAGCTACCCTATAACCCTGCAATTGCACTACTGGGTATTTACCCCAAAGATATAGATGTAGTGAAAAGAAGGGCCATATGTACCCCAATGTTCATAGCAGCAATGGCCACAATTACCAAACTGTGGAAAGAGCCGAGATGCCTTCAACAGACGAATGGATAAAGAAGATATGGTCTAATATATAATGGACCAGCCATCAGAAAGTATGAATACCCAACTTTTGTATCAACATGGAGGGGATTGGAGGAGATTTTGCTGAGTGAAATAAGTTAAGCAGAGAAACTCAATTGTCATATGGTTTCACTTACTTGTGGGCACAAGGAATAACATGGAGGACATTAGGAGAAGGAAAGGAAAAGTGAATTGAGATAAATTGGAGAGGGAGAGGAAGCAGGAGAGACTGTGGACTCTGAGAAACAAACTGAGGGTTTTAGAGGGGAGGGGGGTGGGGGGATGGGTGAGTCTGGTGGTGGGTATTAAGGAGGGCACATACTGCATGGAGCACTGGGGGTGGTGCATAAATAATAAATCTTGGAACACTGGAAAAAATAAAATAAAGATGTTAAAAAAGAAAGAATTGGAGGCTGGGGAGATGGAGATACAATTTTAAATTAAAGTGGTCAGAGATGGGCGCCTGTGTGGCTCAATGGGTTAAAGCCTCTGCCTTTGGCTCAGGTCATGATCTCAGGGTCCTGGGATCGAGGCCCACATCGGGCTCTCTGCTCAGCAGGGAGCCTACTTCCTCCTCTCTCTCTGCTTGCCTCTCTGCCTACTTGTGATCTCTCTGTCAAATAAATAAATAAAATCTTTAAAAAAATAAAATAAAGTGGTCAGAGAATATGTCACAATGTGACATTTGAAATAAAAACTCTGGAAGGAAAGGGTAACATCCATTGGAATAAAAGGACATGTGGTAATGGTCATATACTAAGGACCAGAGGCAGACGGGTGCCCAGCAAATTTAAAGAAACACCAAGGAGATCAAAGTGGGTGGGAAAAAAGAGAGAATAGAAAGATCTGAGGTCAAGAAATCAGTAAATATAGGGTTGAAGGCAGCAGATGAAGGCTTGAGTTTTAGTAAAAGTCAAGATGGGAAACCCCTGAAAGGTTCTGGGTAAAGAGAAAATCTAACCTACTTTTTTTTTAATTTTTATTTTTAAGATGTTATTTATTTATTTGAGAGGAAGAGAGAGCATGAGAAGGGAGAGGTCAGAGGGAGAAGCAGACTCTCCACCAAGCAAAGAACCTGATGTGGGACTTGATCCCAGGACTCCAGGACCATGACCTGAGCTGAAGGCAGTTGCTTAGCCAACTGAGCCACCCAGGTGCCCCCTAACCTACTTTTTAAAAAAACAATTCTGACTACTATGTTGAGAATAAATTTCAGTGAAGTGAAGGTGTAAACAAGGAGATCAGTTAGAATGTTATTGCAATAATGAGAAGGGATGGTTGATAAATATATTGGGGAAATGGAGTCTCAAGACAGTGTTTGATGAGAAAACTGAAGTCAAATATTCTGTTCACTATCTCATTAAATGTCAGAATCTTAAATTCAGATCTTTGACCCTCAATGTATGACTTTTCAACTGTTTGGGGAATATTATGAGGTGTTTGTGGGAGATCCAAGAATAAATATGCATCAGGCAGTGGTGCATTTAAATCTGAAATTCAGGAGAATAATCAAAGAGGGAAACATGAAACAGACCTGGAGCTGTAAGAAGACAGTGAAAAACTGTAAGAATAGATGTAGATGAAATTAAAGTGAGGTGGGGGGAAGGAGGTGAGGGCAAAGAAATAAGAGAAAGTCAGGCAAGGGAAGGGAGAGGGCAGAAAGTTTAGCCAGAGATACAAAATGAGAAGGGCAAAGGAAAAGGATTTTTACTAAAATCATGTGAAATCTCAAGAGTTGGAATGTAGGGGGTCATTTTGACAATGCTCAAGTATGATGAGTTCTGAAAACATGAAGTAAACTTGTAGGCTGAGGAAAAGGTACCAGAGAAAGAAGAGGGAACGGAGCCTGAGGATATGAAAGTGGAGAGTTTCCCAAGGAGAATTCATGGGGCTGGAATGAGAACCTAAATGCTACTAGGACCACCTGCCCTGAGAAAGAAAGGATAGAGATATGAAATAGATAAAAATCATGAGCTGGTAGGGAAGCTGGTATTCTTGACTGATCATGTTTTTTTCAAAGAACTGAAAAGCAAGATTATTTTTTGAAAACTTGGAAAAAATAGAATGGGAAAGAAGAGTGAAAGTTTAGGATAACTGCTATGAGGAACTGGAAAAAGAATCAACTAGGAATCTATGAAAATATTTCTTTATAATAGCAATGGAGATCCAGCTAAGACTGAAAAGTGTATATTTAACAGTTAAGTATTTTGCTCATTTTGTTTTGTATTAATGTCCAGACGTTCATCTACACTGAACCACAGATACAGAATAATCCCCTTGAGAAAATCTCAGAAGAAAATCCCTTGGGAAAATATGCAAATCACCCTCAATACATATTCACATGTATAGACATGTGTGCAAATCCATCCTAATTATATATATATATTTTAGGAGTAAGATAGACTTAAGGGGATTTACCTAATGAGTGTATGTTATCAGCTTGCTAAGCAAGCTCCAACCTCTAAAGACAATTTGCACTGTTGTGATTTTGGGGACAGTTTTATATTATCCCTCTAGGAAACAGCAGTTAAGAATAGCTTGCTACAACTCACCTATTTATTTTCCAACCAGATATTCCATTTCAAGGCAGGTTTTTAAAAGCATTGATTATATGATTCAAATGAATGAATTTTCAGTATTTCAAGGTGATTATTTTAAAAGATGTCCACTGGACTGAGCTCCTTGAATCAGAAGTGAAATTTGTTGTGTGTGTATGTATTTTCCACTTATCCTATTTAATGCCTCATGCCACACTTCTGAAATAATCAAACTAATCTTATTTTAAATATCTTCCTATTGTGTGAAACATAATGTTATACTCTGTAATTAAAACAAGAAGCTTATGAGAATGTGCAAGAAGTTTCACTTACATCCCTAAGGAAGAAGATCAAAGCTAGTACCATGTCTGTCTCTTCATAATAATAAACTCTTGCAATCAAAAGACATGAAAAGGTTAGAACAACCGTATCCTACAGAGTTTACTAAGTTTGGATTCACCCTGGCTTAGCATGATAATCTTGCTACATGTGTATGAAAACATCTAATTGCTCATTTTAATAAAAATTTATAGTAATATTTTTGGAAGTTGGATATAGATGGTCTTAAATGAAAGATTTTAGATACATGAGTTGCCACAGACTAATTTATATTTTCTCATTTTAATGTCACAATGAGCTGCTATTTTTTATCTTTTCAAAAAACAGGAAAAATCAAAGTCAAATATGAAATGTAATATCCATCAAGAGGGGTTTACTGAATAACTATATAGATTCCAACTTCTTGAGTATTTCACCATGATCGATTTATAATAATGTTATGCCATTTCCCTTAAAGGAAAACTCATATATAAATACTAGTGAGAATGTTAACTCACAAAAAAAAATGAATTGCCTTTTACATGCCTAACAGGACACTATGGAGAGATTTAAAGGAAGTATAAATGATGAACTTGGATAACTAATTACAAATTAAAGGTAACGGAAGGGTAGTACCCATTCAACAACTAAATTCCTGAGTGAAATATTGATTCTAAGTTAAGGAATTGCTACAACCTCCTGCACAAGCTAAGTATTAGGGAAAGGCTGTGACTTAGGTTTTCAGAACTCAGTTAACATCACAAATACTTATTCAGTATATCTACATCTCACTGCTAACAGATGTATGATGGTTAATAATATACTGTTCATAATAGCTAAAAGAGAAATAAAGCTATATTTCCTTTCTTCTAAGTGGCAATGATTTCATCACCAGGAGAACAGAATTCTTGTAGAGATCTACAGAAAGTATTACTAATTCAACTTCAAATTTCCATTAGGCTCATGAAAAATTAAAGGAGCTATGTTAGTTATCAAGTATTAGGAAATACCTTACATCATTTGACTATATTCCCATACTCCAGAAAAATGTGCATATGCAGATGAAGAAAAAATTCCTCAGAATTCCATGTGAATTGTTTTTCATACTATGGTTAAAGGATTTCTTCCTCAATGCTTTCTTCTACTCTCCCTTCACAGTTCAACCCATACTTTTAGTTCATTATGCTGTTCTATCCACTTTCCCCAAATATAGAATTTCATGTATCTTTACTGCTTTATTGCTTTGCTTTGAATGCCCTTTCCCTTACAAAAAAAATTCCAGTCTTTCTCAAAAGTTCAAGGACATTTTAATTCCTTTAATCAAAACTTCCCCAACAAACTTTTTCTTCCTCCATCACTGGTTCCATAACATTCCATGCAGTGCTTGCTTCGGCAGCACGTATATTAAAAGTGGAACATTCCACCCAAACGACCAAACAGCTCCTACTGTATTTTACCCTGTGTATTGGAGCCACTGGTGATGAGTTCCTGGAGGGCAGAAGGTTCTGTCTTAGGACTTCATATTTGCCCTAAAAAGGTGATTTCCATGAAAAAAAATCAAATTTTCCAAAAAGAATTATACATTATGTTTGGATGGGGAGGGGAGAAAAACCAAAGCAATACCAGTGTTTTATATTCTAGTATCAGAAAGATAAATGACTTTATTTAGTTAATCGCCAAAAATAAAACTAAATTCTCCCATGGTTAAAATAAAATAACATGAATACTAAAGATTATACCATATAAAATTAAAGCATCCATGAAAACTAAAAATCAAACTTGAGAGATATTCAATGTTATCCTCCAGAGTCTCTTAAAGACTATACTGAAAATTACACTTTTACAATAGCTGGTTATGCGATTCTAACTTAGCCAAATATGTTGATGATAGTGTTTTTTTTTTAAGATTATTCCTTTAGAAATATCATCATTGTAAGTGTAAGATAAAACGTAACTCACCATTTTAAGCCTATGTTTAATAGAAATAGGAAAATGTATTTGGATTATATTAAAAAGGTTGGTGTGAGGAAAGGTAGGTCAAAAATTGGTCAAACCTGGCAGTTTCATTTTATCAAGGAATTAGTTCTCTTCCACAAAATGTCTGGTTGACTAAAAATAAACCATATTATACATTATAAGACTATAATTCATAGTATCATTTATCTTTGTTAAATCCATCCTTAAAAATCTGCCCAAGCTTGTATTAAAGGGGCAATTAGTAATGAAGAGTTTTAAAATCAAACACAGAGACCAGCCTTGAAAATTCACTGAACAAACTGCTTTAGTCATCCAAGCAAAGCTTAATTTAGATTATTTTGGAAGACAAACAAGGTTAACTTGACCTGCGTCACTTCTTGCTTATGCCTCTGAAAATTTAAGTGAAACGTAAATTGTTCCCCAAACTGGGTATGAGGCAACCACTAACCAATTCTCTTCCATGTAAGAAAATTCTAATACTGTAACCAATCACTGTGATGAATAGTCACTGCTTCCACACTATACAAGCTGCTTTAGAACAATATACCTCTAAGCCTCATTCCATGTATTTGTTTGAGTACTTTCCATTTGCAAACTAACTTTTTGGTGTGCACACAATAAACTTTTGCTAACCATCACTTCAGTGATTCATTGGTTTTTTACTTCCTTTTTTTTTCTTGAACTTTTGACATGAGTATCCACATTTCAGTGATAACATGATTTTTAATTAACAATTTCCATTGTCCTGCTGAGTCATTATTGATAATTCAGAAACTTAATTAATCTAACTACAGACATATGTGCACATATCCTCATATGGTATGTACAAATATTGTTGTATTTTAAAATTAGCACACCACTCCACCAGAATACCATTATCCCCAAAGCTAAGACTAAGTAAGAGGGCTTAACCAAATGCCTGGATAAGAGTCCTTTGGTAGGCTGAATAATGGTACCCAAAGATGCCCATATCCTAATTCCCAGATCTGAGAATATGTCACTTTACACAGCAAAAGGAACTGGGCAGATGTGATTAAGCTAAGGATCATGAGGTGGAAAAACTAGCCCAGATTACCCAGGTGAGCCCAATGTAATCGTGAGTTCTTACAAAAGGGAAAGCAGAGAGGAGAGATGTGAAAGCGGAAGCAGAGGTTGGAGCAATCTGATACAGGGGTCAGGTGCTAAGCAATGTGGACAGCCTCTAGAAGCTGAGAAAGGCAAGAAAATGGATTCTCACCTCAAACCCCCAAAGGAACTCAGTCCTATGACACTACTTAGGCTTTTGACCTTCAGAACTGAAAGATAACAGTCTATGGCCATATCACCCTCAACGCACCCGATCTCGTCTGATCTCGGAAGCTAAGCAGGGTCGGGCCTGGTTAGTACTTGGATGGGAGAACTGAAAGATAACAAAATTGGGTAGCTTTAACCCACTAAATTTGTGATAATTTGTTACAACAGCAATAGGAAACTAATACCACACCCTGTTACATCTCACAGCATAAGCATCACTTTTTAAAAAGCTGACTGGTAAGTAGGAAACAGACAAGCTGTTAGGTACTTTGCCATGAATTTAAAGACCCTTTTCTCCTAAATTGCTTTCTGTTAGCTTCAACACTACCTGCTTAAATAAAATATCTCTCCTTCTCCTTGATGTCAAATGACAGTTAAAATACATCTGCACACCACTAAGGCCAGCAATAATAACTAGAAGCACATGACAAGATTTCATGAAGAATACATTATAAATGTTCAAATAAATGACACCTCTGGGAAATATATGAGTTGGGAAGTGTGTGTGTGTGTGTGTGTGTGTATACATTTCTATTCTCATGAGACGAAAAGGTGCAAAAATGTGATATATTTCTATTATGAGAAAATTATAACTAATTGTATATTTTTATGCTTTCTATTGGTTACCAAATTTGCACCCACCTTATGCCTTATTAAACACCAAGTAGTTTTGGTGCTGCAAATGGCAAGTTGTACTTACAAAACACCTTATATAAAACCAGGGCAAAATTGAAAATTTAAAGAAGTACATTATCACCAGGGAGAAGCTTTGCTCATTTATCATTTCTATCATAATGAACAAATAAAAAGTATCTCTGTAAACATTTCAAATCCAATTTGACATTTAATTTTCAGGGAGAAAGTTTGTTTTTTTTTTTCCCTCCTTGATCACTTAAACATTGTTAGCCTCCTTGTTGGTTGGTTGGTTGGTTGGTTGTTTTCCATAGGCAGTAAAATGGAAAACTGTAACACACTCAGCATGGACCTGTTTAGAACTGCTTTTTTTTTTTTTTTACCAAGAAAAAACAAAACGTACCAAAGTAAAAACTCTGTCTTTTATTTAGCAAGAGACAAAGGATCTATTTTTCAGTGGAATAAAACTGATACATTCAACATGGTTGACTTGAGATTTTATTATCATTGGAATAAACCTTTGTAGTTCTGTGTCCTTCTCTGAAAATTCAGTAGAAATGTTCTATTTCTTTTTTTTAACCTGTCCTTTTTCAAAAGCCCTCTGAAATGAATCTGCAGAATTATTTCATATAGTACATTGTTAAGGAAGGGGAAAATTTTGACAGGCCTCCTTCGTAAATGTAAAAGAAAAAGCCTAAATTATTGACATTTCCTTGCAAGTTCTATTCTCTAAATCCTGTATGATCCTCTTCCAATCTCCCAGGGGGTACCAAAATTCACATCTTTTTTCTCATCTCTAGGCTTGGTGAGATATGAAGCAGATGGTTAGGCTTTGGCTGTTTCGGGGATGATGCAATAGCTCCTCTCTGTTATGCTGTGTTTTAACCATTAACGGCTCTTCAAAGACTAACATTTTACTTATCTCAAGTTCCAATTTTGATTTTAAAAGCTATTTCTCAATCATAATTTCTTGTTTCCTATTTCGAAAGACTTTAAAACTTACTCCTTTAATTAGTCCTCATTTATGGCGAAACAAAATAGGCACTGAGACTATAACGATGAAGACAACAGTGCATTTCCACCCGTAAGGTGCTGAGGTGTAGGCAAAAACAGAAATATTTACAATAATGGGAAGTAGATGTTAATATAGGTGTGTCTGAGTATCGAAAGAGCACAGCAAATGGAGGACCTTGTGCTGTGGACCGCTGAGAGTGTGGGAGAGCTGAGATCCAGAGAACACACAGAAAACACTTGCACTTACCTACCCAACAGCTATTTTTGCCACTTTTGAAAAACCCCACATCCCACCATAGAGGAAGGAAAGGCCACTGGCTTGCTTTCCCAGTGGTGATTTTTGTAGTTGGGCATGCACATGTGTCCCAATGTTAATCAATGACAACTGGGTAGATCGTCTGTTAAGACTCTTCCCAGGAAACAATTTTCTTTCTATTAAAAAAAGACTTGAGAGAAGGAGCATTCCTGCATTGCTTTATGTTGTGTGCATTTGAAATCTGGAGCAGCCTCAGCCATAATCAGAGCCTGAGGATGAATAAGCCTGAGGACAAACCCAACACAGTGAGGATGGCAAGGTGGAAAGACATTCATATCACTGAGTTTTAGAAGATTTTGTTGAGCTACCCTAAAGTGCTTCTGCACCCCATCCCACTAATCTCTACACCTTTTGTCACGTTATGCAACAAATATCCTCATTACTTGGCCGTGGTACATTGAGTAGCTTCACTATCAATCAGAAGAAACTGATATAGGTACAAGGGAAGCTTCCCCCCAAAAGATATTTTTTAAATATTTTCATATACAAATATGAGATCGCCAAGCTGATGAGGTGGGGGATGCCATTCCAAACAAAAGAGAGATGATCACATAGGAAAACATGGCATATTACTGGAACACCAAGTGATTTTATGGCTAAAGTTTAGTTTACATGTCAAAGATAGGCTGGAAAATAGGTCTAATTTTCACACTGTTTGGCTTGAATGGTCAATATTTTAATATGTTCTTCATGCAGTAAGACTCACTTTTTGTTATTTTTAAGTGGCTACATTTTTAAAAGGCTTTTTTGTGTGAGATAATAAAATGATACAATAGTTATTAAATTTATTATTAGCCACATGCTAAATTAAACAATTTGTGTACTTCACTTAATACTCACAAGAATCTGTTATTTGCTTTTGACAGATCAGATATGTGACTGTTTAGAAAGTTGAAAGACTTTCTTAACATCATCAAACTAGGAAGTGGCATGATGGGGGCATGAACGCTCATCTGACACAAAGCTGCTCTCATAACCACCAAAGGAGTTGTTCTCAATTTGGAGATTACTGGCATTTTGAGAGCAACAATTTTTGCTTTGGGAATACAGTTAGCACCACTGATTTCTAGAGATTAAATGCCACCAGTGCCTTTAGTCCCAGTAACACACAAAAACATCCCACACATATATGTGCAGGCACTACAGATGTTTGCACTAAAAACCTACCTAGAAATTATATGAACAGTTGGTATTCAACCTCTTTTAAACTACTGAGATTTTTCAAAAACAATTACACTTCCAAAATAGGCCCCAGTGCTTCCTTCTTCTCAAATCTTTCCCAAGTTCCAGCAGACAGCTAAAATTCCATGTGTTTAAGTTGCACATCTATAAAGGTAGCAGCTATCCCTAGAGGGAATGAAACTTTATCATTTATTTACAGCTTTGTGAATAAAAAATAAAAGGAAGGCGTTATGGAGATGGAGGCGGTCATGAAGATGTACCACAGATGAAAAGCCTGAGTATTAAGAACAAAGGAGGTTGGAAGCACCATAGGCACATACCCTTTATGATATTGTCAAGGATTTCCTTCTTTAGTATTCTCCAAAATCAAAGGCATGGAATAAATGAACTTTCCAGACCCTTCTATTTTATCTCCATGATCAAAACAAATACTTAAAGTGTATGACAGTCCTCTAGGGGGAAAATTAAAAAATGGTGAGATAGTAGTTTTCATAGAATGAATACCCTTTTGTAGATATACATCTAAACCCCGAACTATCAAATGAGAAGAGCATCTTTATTAGTTAATGTGATAGAGGACAGAGGTCCCAGCTAGGCAGGCTTATATTATTTGGATAATTGTGAAATATGAATAAAAGTTCAATGGGTTTCCTAAACATAACTACAAGTAACAGAGATAATTAAGTACTTCTCTGCAGAAGACACATGTCATGAGAATTTAAATGAATCCTCGTGAAAGTAATTATTACTCTATCAAAAGAAAAGGTCTAATGTAACATTTTAATGTTAATAGGAAATTAGAAAAGGTAGCCATGGGGGCCTAAAGGAATATAAATCAAGCCTCATAATGTTTTCGGGAAGAGATATAAATGCCCACATTTTCTCGCATTATGCCAATGATTTTACGTTTTTTTCCTCACAATTAAGGAATTATTGAGAAACAGTATACTTTAACAAAACATATATTAACTAATGTTATGTGACTATGAATTAGACTGTTATTATTTTCTGTTCGAGTTTTGGTGATGTTGTAATTGCACAAGTTATATTTAATTAAAATATAAGAAAGTGGAAGATAATAAAGGACAAGAATCAACTCTTCTGTTCACCACTCTTAGATAATAACTGCTACTACATTTTTAAATATCCCTGGAGACTCTTCTATCAAGGAAAAAAATACATATAAATTGTTGGATTTTTAAAGTATTCACTATATTGCTCTATACATCGCTTTTTTGTTTTAACTAGAAAATGTTTTGTGATAAACCTTCATAATGATAAATCTAATTCTGTGTGATTAATTTAATAAGGTCATGGTAGACCATTTATTACATGAATTTTCCATACTTTTTAAAGTTTTAAAAATCAGGAACTACCTTAAGTTCCAAAAATAAGTAAGAGGTAAAATTAAAAGTTGCAATAAACAATTCTGCAGGTAATTTCTTGTTACTTGTCTTACTTAAAAGAAGAAGGAGGAGGAGGTAGAGGAGGAGCAGGAAAGAAACTTAATAAAGTAAAAGTGAGATTTCATGAAAGAACTGATTTTTAGAACTTTTAATGCACTTAGGCAAATTGCCCTCCAAATATAGTGCCAAAATTTACACCCCAATCTTACTTTTGTCCCACACCCTAACTTATACTTGCTATTGTTTTTTAGTGTCAGTACAAGAGATTGTATCATTGTAATATTTCTATTTCTTTCAACCTCAAATATTTTAGTCATATTTTCTGACCATTTTCAGAAGCTCGTTAATCTTTATTAGACCAGTGATGACAGAACTTGGAAAAATTCCATGAAGCCAGTACATCCTTGTCCCTGCCATATAAATGATCTTTTGTTTTTCAGGAAAGTTGAGTTTTAAGTGAGTTGTGACCTCATTCTTGAGGTGTATTCTTCAGATGCAGTATCCTTTACAGAAAGATAGCTCCAGGGTTGCCATGAGGGAGAATAAACTATCTATGCAGTCCTGTAGTTTAAAGTTCCTTTGTTGAACAATCACTTTGCTGAATAATACTCTTCATTTGCCATTTGGATGTTTGGTTGGCCAGTTTTGTTTTGTTGTTGTTGTTGTTTTTTGATTTTTGGTGGCCAGTTTTGAGGAGAAGGTGTGTCACTTTACTTTCCAAGGAAAACACCAATAGGATTCTTCCAAAAATTTAAATATAAATTTTACAATGAAAACATCCTCTGTCCTATAAAATAGTTTTTAAGTAGGTGGGGGAACTCAAAATACTTCCTCAATTTGGGGGAAGTTCTACTCGGCCTCCACCATAAGGCCAATGCAAAGCCTTAGGGAGTATTTTACTGCAGTCACATAGGAGAAATGATACCTAATGATGAAAGACAATCACCAACAATGGAGGATAGAAGATTATATAGCCAATATTCAGATTTTGGTTGGGCATCAACTTCGATAGGGAATTAAAGTGTGCTCTTCATCTGATACCTTCAAATTTCTACTGTACCATAATTAATGTATTTAAGGTCTAATCTAATTCAGAGAAACCATAGCAAATCCTGGCATATCCTAAAGCTAAAATTCATTTTAATATCCATTATACTTTCTTCAAAAATACACACACAGAGTAAGTACTGGTCAAAAACATATTTTATATATGAACTTCATCTTTCTATGTCCCTATAGGCCCCCAAAATCTAGCCACTTCAATCTTTTAGTTTGCAGGACCGCAATTCACAATCTTCTGATTCGCGTATTTTCAGCTCTTTTCCCTCAGACCTTGCTAAGTCACGAATATCACTCCTAAAATCATTTTACTAACATAAAGAACAATTACAGATATATCATGTTTTATTGCACTCTGCTTTATTGTGCTTTGTAGATACTGTGCTTTTTTACAAACTGAAGATTTGTGACTATTCTGTGTCAAGCAAAACTATCAACACCAGTTTTCCAATAACCTTTGCTATGTGTCTCTGTGTCACATCTTTGTAATTTTCATAACATTTCAAAATTTTCCATTATTATTATATTTGTTATGTTGATCTGTGATCAGTGATCCCTAATGTTACTATTGTAATTGTCTTGGGGTGCCCAAGCAACACCCATATAAGACAGTGAACTCAATATAAATGTTGTATGTGTTCTGACTACCCGCCAGCCACTCCCCCATGCCTCTCCCTCTCTTTGGGCCTCCTTATTCCCTCAGAGACAAGAATATTAAAATTAGCCCACTTAATAGCCCTGGAATGGCCTCTAAGTGTTCAAGTGAAAGGAAAAGTTGCATGTCTTTCACTTTAAATCAAAAGCTAGAAATGAATAAGCTTAGTGAGGAAGGTGTGTTGAAAGCTAAGAGAAGCCAAAAGCTAGGCCTCTTTCACCAAACAGTCAGGTTGTGAATGCAAAGAAAAAGTTCTTGAAAGAAATTAAAAGTGCTACTCTAGTGAACACAGAAATGATAAAAAAGCAAACAGCCTTATTGCTGATATGGAAAAGGATTTTGTGGTCTGGAGAGATCAAACCAGTCACAACATTCCCTTAAACCAAGACTAATCCAGAGCAAGGCTCAAAGGCTGAGAGAGGCAAGGAAGCTGAAGAAAAGTATGAAGCTGGCAGAGGTTGGTTCACGAAGTCTGAGTGGAAAAAGCCATCTCTAAAACATCAAAGTGCAAAGCGAAGCAGCAAGTGCCAAAGTAGAAGCTGTAGCAAGTTCTCCAGAAGATCTAGCTAAGTCCATTAATGATGGGGGCTACATTAAACAACTGATTTTTTTGTGTAGACAAAGCAGTCCTTTATTGGAAGAAGATGCCATCTAGGATTTCTGTAGTGAGAAAGGAGAAGTCAATGACTGGCTTCAAAGCTTTAAAAGACAAGCTGACTATCTTGCTAGGGGCTAATGTAGCTGATGACTTGAAGTTCAACCCTGTTCGTCTGGCATTCCAAAAATTGCTGGGCCTTTAAAAATTATGCTAAATTTACTCTGTCTGTGTTCTACAAATGGAACAACAAAGCCCTGATGACAACATATCTGCTTACAATATGGCTTATTGAATATTTTAAGCCCAGTGTTGAGACACATTACTCAGAAAAAAAAAAGATTACTCTCAAAATATTACTGTTCATTGATAATGTACCTGGGTCATCCAAAAGCTCCAGTGGAGAGGTACGATGAGATTAACATTTCACGCTCACAAATCCAACACCCATTCTATAGCCCATGGATCAAGGAGTAATTTTGGCATTCAAGTCTTATAATTTAAGAAATACATCCCCTAATCCCAGCCTTAGTGGGCATTTCTAAGGGATGTATCAATCTCCAAGGGGCCTGGAACACACAGTCCTAAGAGAGGTCACTGAGCAAACATGAACATGATGGAGGACCAAAGATGGAGTCAGTATTGCCTGCAATCCTACAATAGATGCTTGGATGTTGGGGGAAATTTTCCAATGACAACATTATATGCAAATTAAAAGCTATATTTAACACTAAAAAAAAGAAAGAAAGAAAGAAATGCATTCCAAACAAATTTAGCTGCTATACATAGAAATTCCTCTGATGGATTTGGGCAAAGTCAATCAAAATCCTTCTGGAAAGGATTCACCATTCTAGATGACATTAATAACATCTGTGATTCATAGGAAGAAGTCAATATATTAACATTAACCGGAGTTTGGAAGAAGTTGACTCCAATCTTCCTGGATGATTTTGAGGGGTTCAAGCCTTCAGTAGAAGAAGTAACTGCAGATGTGGGGGAAACAGCTAGATAATTTGAATTAGAAGTAGAGCCCGAAGATATGACTGAATTGCTGCAATCTCATGGTGATATTTTAATAGATGAGGATCTTCTTCTTATGAGTAAGTGAAGAAAGTGGTTTCTTGAAAGGAAATCTACTCCTGGTGAAGATGCTGTGAAGGCTATTCAAGTAACAAAAAAAGATTTAGAATATTACTAAACTTAGTTGATAAAGCAGCAGGCTTTGTAGAGGATTGACTCCAATTCTGAAAGAAGTTCTACTATGGATAAAATGTTATCAAACAGTATTACATGCCACAGAGAAATTATTCATCAAAGGAACAGTTGACGGAAGCTGCAAACTTCACAGTTGTCTTATCTTAAGAAATGGCCACAGTGAACCCAGCCTTCGGCAACCACCTTCATCAGTCAGCGGGCATCAACATGGAGACAAGACCCTCCACCAGCAAAAAGATTGTAACTCACTGAAATCTCAGATGATGGTTAGCATTTTGTAGCCATAAAGTATTATTTAATTAAGATATGTACATTGTTTCTTCAGACGTGCTTTGCACACTTAACAGACTACAATATAACGTAAACATAACATTTTTGTGCACTGGGAAACCAAAAAAATTATTTGACTTGCTTTATTGTGATACTTGCTTTATTGTGGTGGTCTGAAACTGAACCCGCAATATCTCTGTGGTACGCCTGTAAGGTTTTTTCCACTAAAATAAAATAGAGCTGTATATTACTCATGCATTGAATTTTCTTCTCCTTGAGGAGTGGATAACTATGTTTTAAAAGTCTGTTGGCTTCTGGTCAAAGATCAATCTAGATGATTAACAAATATCCATATTCTATAGAAGACTAGACAGCAAGTGTTATGAATATGCTCATGAAACAAAATCTCAGTGTGCCATAATATATATCTTTTTGAAAGATTATTAGCAATGAATGAGAAGGTGAAAGTGCAAGCAAACACGAGAAAAAAGCAAATTTTAAGGATTCTGGTGTTTTGTATTACCTGTGAATAAGTCCTGACCTCTATATAATTAAAGTTGATATCTTCCACCATGATTAAATAACTTCTCTAAAGTACTGAAATGTTTAAGCTACTTTAAAATGTATTAAAAAAACTAAACTTAAGAACAAGTTAACATTTGGATAATAAAGACGTAATATATACAAGAACCTGCCATCTCATATTTGTTAAATGTTTTAGCTTCCCCAACTATGGTCTTTATTCAAAGAAGACTAAATGAATTTCAATTATTACAATTAAAAGTAGGTACATTAACACAATATCTCATTGTGTTTTTAATTATCTACTCATTAATTATTATTCATTACATACATTCATGCTCTTGTTTCCCAAGGATATTTATTGTTCCTTTGATTTGAACTATGAACACAATTATGTAAATATCATTATGTGTCTTAGACATTCTTCAATAAATGTTTTAATTAATTATAGTAAAAGAATTATTAAAAAATTTACTGAGGAAAAACACAGGAAAGAAAGAAACATCTCTTTATCAATAGTTAAATGGTAGCAGTGTTGTAATCAGATTAAAAATTTTTAAATTAAAAAAATTAAAGAAAAGAAATTTCGATTCCTTCATGGGCATCTAGAATATACTAAATATCATCGATAATATACAAAAGGATTCTACTAATAATTGTGGCAAAGTACTCCAGTAAATGTCAGCAAAAAGGACTAAAAGTCAAAAATCTGAACCAAAATCCACATTTCACTTCACTCTTATCTATTTACTTATTTATTAATGTTTAATTTGCATAATAAACTATAAGTGCTCCTTTGCTCATGAAAATCTTGCAACCTTGGAAATTTCCTCATACCCAACTTAAGCAGTCAGAGAAGAAAATAAAGTAAAAATACTGATTTTAGTAATAGGAGTGACTTCTAGAGGACTGGTAGCCTGCATTCTTTTCCTTGCTATTGTTTTCAACTTCTAACCTCTCTATCTCCCATCTTTGTTATTTGAGATATTTAAAAGTTAACTGAATCTACTAGATACAATCTATATCCTGGTACAGACAAAGTATCACTCTTTCTCTTGGCATATCATCCAATCAGAACACATGCTAAGATTCTTATAAATGCTAACAGTACACAAAGTATTTATCTTCTCTTCAAAAATGTTTGTCTATTTATGCTACTTTTCATGACACATAGAGCTAGATATGTTTCTCTTACCTTACTCCTACCCAGTGTTTGACATAGCTCCTTTGGTGGGACAATCTATAATTTAATCTATAATTTAAGTGGAGATAACACCGGCACAAATGATTCATTAGTTCAAGCACAGATTAAAAATGTGACCTTACTGAATTCTCACAGTGATATAAATTTAAAAGTCAAGAGTTTAATATATCCCATCCCAGAAAAAGATGGCGCATCTGAAAGCAAAATAAAAGGCCGTACAGGTTGGAAGTCCCAACACTGGGTTCCTAATGCATCTTGATGCTTTCTCCTGGGCGAGTGACTCTAGGGCCCTGGTCCTGAAATCCTCTTCTAGAAAAGAAGTTTCAGCTAAGAGCAACTTTAAAATCCTCTTAGAGCTCTCGTATCTAAATACTGTGCTCTGTAGACATTAACACTGGATTAATCTTAAAGGTTCGACTCTCTTTTCTTTTAAAATTCCACAGAAAAATTTACTAGATTCACCTCATTTAAATACATTAATGTCATTATATACTTTGCCTTGTTTTTGAGCCACTGACTTCTACCTATTTTATCTCTCAATGTTACTCTAAGTTATTTTTGTTCATTTCTAAAAATTAATTTGCATATTCAAATATTAAAAATAGGCACTATTTTTTATAGTCAGAATAATCTGACTAAAAAATTATGCCTCAGTAGAGTTGGTTTAAAAATAATATGTCAAATTGGACACCTGGGTGGTTCAGTGGGTTAAAGCCACTGCTTTTGGCTCAGGTCATGATCTCAGCGTCCTGGGATCTAGGCCCACATCGGGCTCTCTGCTCAGCGGGGAGCCTGCTTCCTCCTCTCTCTCTGTCTGCCTCTCTGCCTACTTGTAATCTCTCTCTCTGTGTCAAATAAATAAATAAAATCTTTTAAAAAAATAATATGTCAAAGGTTCTCAACTCAATTTTAAGATATTTGTTGCAGACATAGATTCAAAAATTAATTTTTGAGAATAAGAAGATGTATCCTGAGATGATTTCTTCAAAGCATAAAAAAAAACAAATGTATTAAATCATTGAAATTGGACAGTGATTTGTATGTGATTTATTTTTCCCCTTTTTTTAGCACCATAACTAATTTCTGAGGCTTCTAAAGCTAAAACCATTCATCTTGCCATTAACATATCCACTTATTTATACATAGATAATCCCATTATATTCCCATTATTACACATATTCTTTATTATAATATTATATTATATTTAGGGGATTTTTTTCTGTTCTGAGAATATTTCCTGATTAGCAATCTAAATTGACTTCAGTCACTCAAAAGTATAGCAGGGGAATTTTAAGAAGAGATACCCCAAACCACTTGCATCATGGAAATCCATACTGCCTGAAGATCAATAATCAACAAACTTGTTTGGGGGATGTCTGTGTTAAAGTCAACTGGAGCTACCACTCTGGAAAACAGTATGAAGCTTCCTCAAAATACTGAAAATAAAAGTACCCTATGACCCCACAATTGTACTACTAGGTATTTATCCAAGGAAACAAAAATAGTGATTTGAAGGGGCACATGCACCCTAATGTTTATAGCAGCAATATCCACAATAGCCAAAATATGGAGAGAGGGCAGCTGTTCATCAATAGATGGATAGAGAAGATGTAATGTGTGTGTGTATATATACATATATATATATATACACACACACATATATGTGTGTGTATAAATACACACAGAATGGAACACACACAATGGAATATTACTTGGCCATCAAGAATGAGATTTTGCCATTTGCAATGACATGGATGCAACCAAAGGGTATTATGCTAATCAAAATAAGTCAGTCAGAGAAAGACAAATACCATATGATTTCATTCACATGTGGAATTTGAGAAATAACACAGATGAACATAGGGGAAAGAAGGGAAAATAAAATAAGATAAAAACAGAGAGGGAGGCAAACCCTAAGAGACTTTTAACCATAGGAAACAAACTAAGGGTTAATGGAGGGGAAGGGGGTGGGGGGAAGGGGTAAATGGGTGAAGGGTATTAAGGAGGGCACTTGATGTAATGAGCACTGGGTGTCAAATGCAAATGATGAATAACTAAATTCTACCCCTAAAACTAATAATATACTATATGTTAACTAAACTGAATTTAAATTTAAAAAACAAAGTCATCTGGAGTGTGGATTAAACAAAAGAAATTAATAGTTCCTGGTTAGAAAATCTGGAGGTAGAGTCCAAAATTCAGAATTTCACAAAGTTCTTTAGGTATTCCTTAAGCGCATTGAAGTTTAAGAACATTTAACCCAGAGTGTCTATGCTTCCTTGTTAATATTGAATCATATCTTTATGTAAGTAAGACCTATAATTTCAAGGATTTCTATTCTTCATCATAGTCTAAGCAACTCAGTTTGGAATAACTGGATCTCTTGCTAATGTGCAATCTCCACATGGTCTCATATGCCCAGTTGTGCTACTGAGGAAAACATCAGCCTCTTGCCTTTGACTCTCCTTCTACTTATTCCTTTACAGATGGCATTTACAGATGGCTTCCACCAGAGGCATATCCAAATGGTTATGGTTATTAATGTTTGGTGAATGTTCTTTAGGAAAAAGAATATAAAATTGCAAATGCAAAATTAGATATGAAAAGATATTTAAAATATAAAATTATAATATACCACATATTTTTTTAAAATTTACATCTTTATAAAACATCAATTAACTCTAAAACTAACAATGGTTTTATTAATTCACTATCAGCTCTATAATACCTTTTCTTTTTATTTTTTTAGCTAGATACTTTAAATCATCCGTATAATCCTATTTTCTACAGAGAGAATAAAATGTTAATCCAGTCTTTTCTCTTGAATGTTTGATACAAATTTTAAATCATTATCTTAGAGAAGTTTCTTTAAGTTTCAGGACTTATTACTGTAAGTGCCAGAGAAAGTGGGTGGTTCTCAAATCCGAGGTCGTTTCCTTATACATTTCTTTTATTTACTTTTTTAAAAGATTTTATTTATTTATTTGACAGAGAGAGAGAGATCACAAGTAGGCAGAGAGGCAGGCAGAGAGAGAGGGGAAAGCAGGCTCCCTGCTGATGCATCCCAGGACCCTGAGATCATGGCCTGAGCCAAAGGCAGAGGCTTAACCCACTGAGCCACCCAGGTGCCCCTATACATTTCTCTTATACATGATCTTCAAGATTTGGAATAATTTTCCAAAGACTAGTTTCTTGTTTTTCACCACCTATATACTTCAAATGTCATTAAGCATACTCATACTGTGACATGACCCTTAGCCCTGCACTTACGTATCATGAAGTTAGGTATATCAACACAATGAGTAGAAACCAAACATGCACTGAAGTGGTTACAAATAACTATCCTTAGTAGTGACTGTGAACTTCATAAATTATCTCACTAAACACAAATTAAATATAATATGCACACGATTCCCTGAAATCAGACTCCAAAAATGCCCACAGTCACTCCAATACCTAACTCATTCTCATCTCTATTCTCACCTTTCTCAACAATAAGTACAATTAATACATTGCTGAAACTTCATTTTCACAGTTTTAAATATATATATTCAAATATATATTAAAAATATATTTATATTTAAAACTGAAAATATGTATTTATTATATTATATATTATATATTTATTATATAAAAATAAAAATATATTATATAAATATTATACATATGTATATATGTGTGTGTATATATATACATATATATACATATATATGTATATATATATATATCTCCACTTGGTTTGGTATTATGGAAACTGAACAAGAAACATATTATTATTAGTTAAAATTTAACCTACATTCTATTATTATTTGTACCCAAAGGCACAGGGCTGTTTCTAAACCTCTGCTTCTCAATCAACTACCTCATCAGATGACTCACTGAATCATGGTAATTTTATTTTCTACTTCCCATATAACACTATTCTTCTATTTTGATTGGAATTTCCAGTGCAAGCCATGAGGATTTCTTCCCTGGAGTCCCACAGGCAGCCTCCTTCTGCACTAAGTTTTGTTTCTCTCCAATTCATTTTCCAAAGTGTGATCCACTTTTAGAACATACATCTAATACTTTTAAATTATTGTTTCTTCAAAAACTTAGAATTACCATAAAATGTCCAATTTCAGTAAACATAGCATATACAAAGTGTCTCCAGGATTGAACCCTTGTTCACGATTCACCATCTTCCCCTGCAAACTCTGGGATCCAGCCTAAACTGACTTATTTTTGGCCCTTTACTATAACATGTATTTCCTTGCCTCCATTCTTTGACAGATTCTGTACCTTCTGCTTAGACCACTCTTCTCCCCTCACCCATTTCTTATATCATATCTACCTTATGTTTCAATATAAAAGTCAGATCTTCCCAGACAGCTGACTGTGGTTTGCAATGTCTCTTTTTGTTTCTACTCTGATGATGCTAAACAGTTTACTCTCATACCTCGCTCAGTGCTCTTTCTCCCTAGGTCATAAGGCTAAGTGAAGGTAGGAACTATGTCTTATTCATCATTCTCTGCCAAGTATACAAACTCAATAAGTATTTATTGGAATAAAGAAACTGAAATAATGAAAACTATTTGGGATCAGGCATATTGGGGAATTTTTATGGCTTCAGTAAAGTTATCTAAGTTTTCTATAAATCAGTTCTCACATGTATAAAACAGGAATAATAGTATATATTTCAGGGTTGCATTGTGACAATTATGTAATATCATATATTAATCATTAACACAGTAAGTGGCATGTACCCTAGCAGCACTCAAAAAATGAAAGATATTACGATTTACTATAAAAATTTTAGATTTTATTTCTTCATTCCTTTAAAGTATATTAACTTTGGTTAGCTAAAAACAGTATCAATGATTTCATTTGTCAAAACACTGTACAAGGAATCCTAACTCTTCTCATTTATTTTCCCCGTGGTTCACTGACATTCTACACTGGAAATATTTGGCCAATGGGCACTTGAACTGGGGCTGGCATCTTGACCAGTTGTAAAGCCCTATTCTATACTTTCACTATAACATTCTTGTCTCATTCTCATGTGCTCTTCTGTTCTTGACTAGGATTTGCTTATCCACATTATTTTTACAAGGAATAACAACCTCCGTTGAGAGTGCTATTAGAATGACTATCATTAAAATTTAAAAAAAAAATCCTTTTTCTCTGGTTTATTTCTCTTCCTTAAGAACTAATGCATTTTCACAATTATAGTTTTCTTTCAAATCAAATTCTGACAGCTAAAATTGCCACAGAAATTGTAACACTTGGTGGGCAATAATTATTCACACACACATGCACAGAATTTGTTAAGTGAACAAATGACTCTTAAAAAAGGAATGAATAGGCAAATAAAAACTGTAGTATGTAAATCAAGATAAGTGGACTGCAATATAGTCTTTCACAAAAATACCTACTTTCTTTGGTCTAAATTGTCTTTCTTCAGGCTTGAAAATGTTGTGCTGTTTTGTTAAATTGGAATTACTATGTTGACTATTTTGACAATGCAATCAAAAAGTTCAATCATTCTGTGACCATTAGAATCCCTGGCAGAATCATAGTCATAAAGACATTGAAATGCTATAAAAAGAATCCTCAATGTAATTTTCAAAAAATATACTGGGTCCAAATAATAATAAAGATATGTTATATCTCAGCTACCAAGACTTGTATTTTTTTTTTAAGATTTTATTTATTTATTTCACAGAGGGAGAGAGATCATAAGTAGGCAGAGAGTCAGGCAGAGAGACAGGAGGAAGCAGGCTGCTGCTGAGCAGAGAGCCCGATGTGGGCCTCGATCCCAGGACCCTGAGATCATGACCTGAGCCGAAAGCAGAGGCTTTAACCCGCTGAGCCACCCAGGCGCCCAAGACTAGTATTCTTGTCCTTGCTCTGTGAAACCAAATAACATGCACATAGTTAAGATCGTGGAAACAAAATTCCAATCATTCATTCAAATTAAAAGACTTTTTCTATGTGTCTTATAAAATGATTTGAACCAGGTATTTAAAAAAATTGCCTTTCATTCTACAACTCAGGGAAAAATACTGTACTTTTTTTTACATTATGTAGACATTCTCCCACAAATTCTATATATTTAATTTTACTACAAATATTATTTTGAATTTCAATCATGTCTTTTAAAATGGGAAATAATTCTCTCCCTAAAAAAGGAAACAGAATGTTTTGAAGAAAAAGCAAGATGCACATACTAAAACACCTAAAACTGCAGGATCAAGGAAGCCTGGGTGGTCAGTGGGTTGGATATCTGTCTTTGGCTCAAGTCATGATCCCAGGGTCCAGGGATCCAGCCCTAAGTCCGGCTCCCTGCTCAGTGGGGAGCCTGCTTCTGCCTCTCCCTCTGCAGCTCCCCCTGGGTGCTCACTCTCTCTGTCAAATAAGTAATTAAAATCTTTAAAAAAGGGCGCCTGGGTGGCTCAGTGGGTTAATGCCTCTGCTTTCGGCTCAGGTCATGATCTCAGGGTCCTGGGATCGAGGCCCGCATCGGGCTCTCTGCTCAGCGGGGAGCCTGCTTCCCCCTCTCTCTCTCTGCCTGCCTCTCTGCCTCCTTGTGATCTCTCTCCCTCTGTGAAATAAATAAATAAAATCTTTAAAAAAATAAAATAAAATAAAATAAAATCTTAAAAAAAATAAAACTACAGGATCAAGAATAAGGTTTTTGATTATTATTATTCTTTATGCTGTTCGAGTTAAATCAAATAAGGTAGTTCCACTAAGTAAATTACATAATAATAATTTAATATATATGTAATTTCTTCCTCTGTATTTAATCCTGCAACATTGATTATACAAGTATCTTCCTTTCTAAAAGTATTTAATTTTTGATGAAATATAAAAAATACCAGGTTAGACATTGTCCCTGGAACTTAAACTTAGGAGGAAAAAAAAAAAGTTTGTCTGGCTTACAGTATGCTACTAGCTTTAAGTTTGTTCTTTGTTTCAATGCAGGAAATGATGGGACTATGTATATATATCGGGACCTTTTGAAAAAGTAAGCTCAGTGCAATATGAATATTATAGGAAAAGTCTCATCAAAATATTTCAGAGTAAAACAGTGACAGAGTAAAAGAAATACTACATTCATTAATTGCTAAAAATTTGTCTTACATTTTTGGAGTCAAGTCCTTCCCTATATTCATACAAACCTGATAAACCTCAAGACAATAACAATCTAGCAAAAAGATTAAGCATTAATAAAAAATGACATTGCAAGTTTCCAAGAGCAAATCACTAGACTAGAAATGACACTCATATCTCCTAGATACACTAGCTCCTAGCACATAACACTCATTCAATAAATGTTACTTGAAAATAAATGAATGGTTATTTTAAAAGAAATATGTACAAGGGGCTAAGAAGATACAGAGGAGGGTACCCTTCCTTTTCTTCAAGGGTAGAGAAAAGCAGAATGGGATATGAAAGAGAAACTTTTTGAGCTGATCTTGAAAGACAGATACAGATTTCCCATGCATAGAAAAGAATGATGGAAGGAGTAGCATTTACCACTTGGAGAGGATTAGAAAAATAAAGGGCATTTCAGGAAGAATAAATAATTTAAATAAAAGGCACATAGATAAAACCCATACAATCTGTCCACCAAGTAGTCCAAAGCTACTTGATTATGGTGCCTGGCAGGGACTTTAAAAATGCAGTTGGACAGTGATGGTGCAATTATGTCTTGAAAGACTATGGTTAATGTCTTCAAATGTTCTGAACCCTACTTTATCAATAGGGGAAGATATTGAAGATTTTAGAGAAGGTTTAAAACAATATTTTAAAGAAGAAGCATCTCATTATGCTGCAGAAGGAGACCTCAGTCAGCAGTTTGGATAATGACTCAGAGATAGAAAATCTTGTAGAGGCAAACTAATTAAGAAAGTATCTATAATATCTTCTCAGCCATATAATGAAGAGGGTCTGAATTCAGACAATAAAAAGAGAGGAGAAAAAGAAACAAAGTGGCCATTTCTAAGGTAAAATGGATGGCACCAGATGGATCAGTATGAAAACACTGTAGGAAATTGAGGTGTATCTGGCACAAATGCTTTCCTGAGTGAATACACATTAAATTAGGTAGATAGAAAAAAAATTCAGTGGGAAAGATAACGAATTCTGCTTTGAGCATGTAGGGTTGAAAGGAATAACATGATATTTGGGGAATAGTGTCCAAAAGCAGTTAAAAATGTGATTCCAGAACAAAAGTGAGAGGATTCAGCCACCATTATAGTTTATAGTGTCTGTATGACAAATAGTTACAATAGCCTGAGGAGGTTAAGACAGTAAGAAACTGCAGAGTGATATTTCCAGAATAAAGGTAAAAACTACAGGTGAATAAGAAAGTTAGAGTTGAGGTTAGAAGTTTGTTTATTTGTGACGTTTGTTATTTTTCACAGAAGATAAACGGACAAAGACCATAGCTTGAGGAAATGTTGCCAAGGATGTGTAAAGATTAGTAGATATGAAAAAAAAGATTAATAGATATGTTATAGAGTAAAATCATATAGTTTTATAGGAGACAATAATGACCGAGTTAATAGAAACAAGATCTCAGAGATAGCATTTGTTCACAGAGTCGAATTAATCTTTCTCAGATACAGTTTGGTAAACTCTAACACCTTTGACCCATAGTTTGAACTATTTTATCACTTTGTTGGACTGACTCCTACCAAAATCTTTATTTCGTCCTCATTATTTTCTCTTCCTTTCACATGGTTCTGGGAGTCATTAAGTATTGTCTATCATAGAACAATTATTCTAATAGTTAATACATTATGTTTCATATCATACATGGAAGAACGCTGATATCATCAGTTGACTTTGCTTGGCATGGATCATGTGGTGTCAGGTGAGGGGTTTAGATTTAGTCCCCACATTTACTTCTTTTGTATCTTTAAGTTATCTTAAGTTGCTTTCCCATTATTAGGAATTAGAGGAATACTATCTATTGGAAAAATCAAGTAAGCTAAAGAATGTATGTGAAATATAGAGGCTGATACATAAAGAGTAGCTATAAGCTCTTTGCAGATGTTTTTTGATAGTGTAGATTTTACTGGGACAAAAATATCATTGTATCCCTATTCAACGTTCATCGATGCCTCACCTTCTCTATTCCCATTTGTCCAACTCCCATGTCTTGGGTGTCTGTCATGCTCTGTTCTTATCCTTTTTTGCCCATCATGGAAATGGCTAGATGTGCTAAACTGAAGAAATAAAAAATAGCACAATTGGCTTACTCTAGAAAAGTGACTAGATGAAGGGCAAAAAGGATTCAGAAGGTGAATGAAGGGAGGAAAAAACAAAAACAAAATTGGTAGTAGGAAAAATGGGAATAGAAATAGGAAAGAGGTTTGAGTAACTGCCACTTTGAGGAAATTGTTGGAGGAAAGAATGACATTTAATACTATTTGTTCTGTTGGGATAATGAATTCTCTTCAATCCATTTTCAAAGGATCCAGGATAGACTAAAATTCTGTTTCAATGCTTTTTTGAAAATCAGTCTGGTTACTCCTTTGAATGAAACTATGGCACCATGTTACACTATTGCTCTCATCAGGTCATAGAAATACTCTTTACTTGATTCTCTGTGTGATGGCTCTAAGCAGTGTACACGTTAAACGGGGGCAGAAAATATTACAAATTTTAGAACAATAGTATACATACACTGAACTGGAAGGACACAAAGTTACTAATTTTTCTAAGTTAGATAGTCTCTATGATCTAAATCAATCATCATTTTCTATGTCCTTGATGGAATTGCTTGTGTGAGAGTCAGTAACGGAGTATACACAGAACAGGCTTATTATTGGTAAATCAATAGAGTCTAAATCAGTTATACTATCTGTCTCCAAACTCTAATCCATAAAAAGGCTTTATCAAATATCCATCCATAAAATTCTCCTGGATTTTCATAGAAATCCTTCACCCAAATGAAAGACACTTCACCATATGAAAGACTTTCCAAAGGGGAGTAAGGGTGGCACTTAATATATAATTTTTTAAAACTGCCTATAAAACAAGAAAAAGACATATGTAAGTAAAGTCCTTGCATAAGTGAAGGAGTATAACAGAAGACTTATGATATGGGGGTTAAAGTCTCTTCAGTTCTATAATTAACCCTATTACTTATTTCTTCTCTTGCTGACATATTTTATTAAAGAACCTGATTTTTTAAAGCACAAATTTAAGAGCACTAGGGTATCTGTTAAGCATACTACTCTTGATTTCAGCTCAGATCATGATCTCAAAGCCAGGAGATTGAGACCTGCATCAGGCTCCATGCTGGGCATCTAGCCTCTCATCCTGCATTAAAAATATAATTAATAAATAGATAAATAAATAAATAAATAAATAAATAGCAAAGTCAGCACGGTATTGAAGGGATATTGAGGTACACTCACTCAAAAACAAAATTTATTATATGACTACAAAATGGGCTGTATGGTTTTATGTGTGAATAAATAGTTCAAGTTTAAAGCAAATTTGACAATAACTATGTATACACATGCATGCACATACAAATGTACCCATATATATGTATATATATATGTATATACATACATATATATTTAACATATACGAATATGTGATCATTTGTTAGTTGATAAATTATTATCTACATGATTCCAATTAGAGTAAGAAATTACAAATGTATTTTAGTAATAGATGCAATTATTGGTTATATAGTAGAGAATCAAAAGGATTGGTTATTTAACATGGCATTCTTCAAAATACATACAATATAAGGGAACAAATCTTACACACAAATTTGCCTAATAAATGTTGTATGTTTGGGAAAAGAACCCTCAGTAGTAATTTACCCATTGGGAAAGTAGAATATCTTAAGCCTGAAATCATCTTGAATCAAAATGACTATAGAAGGATAAGTCAAAATATTACAGCTACTATTCTAAAAATTATATTGATTAAATTTACCATTTACCAGGATGATTGAATGTGGCATTAAGAATTCATGTTTAAAACTATTTGGAACTGCTTATATAGATACATTGTTAATTTTTATAATTATAAGTATTTAGCTTTTCAATCATGTAAACAGAATGAAAACCTATCTACCTATAGGTATATACCTATACCTATCTACTTATAGGTAGATGGAAATGATATATATATATATATATACATGATAAATAAATTTCAATAAATAAAAGTTTATATCCTCTGACTGTTATACTTTTTTCTCCTTTCTTCCAAATACTTCATGGTTTTATTTTTTGAAATCCTTCCTCTAAGCATAAAGAATCAAGCAGCTGCTACAGAGAAAATGAGCATCAACTGGCAGATATTAAAACTGTCACCTGATGGAAGCTGGGATCACCATTAGGCCTTCAAGCAATAACCCGCAGTATAATTTTGTAACTCATATATCAATTAATTTTATATTACTGTCACACATGACACTAACAGCTAACAATATTTCTTCATGCTGCTGTCTTAATTGCTATGTATGTGTGCTGAACATGAATATCTGAAGATCAAAATATGTCCTATAAGAAAAACATCTCAGTTGTTTGGTGAAATTTATTAGAAATCTATAAATCCAATAGTAGAACTTTCTACTATTTTTATCTTACTTATAAATAATCTTCAGAATTCATAATACAGATATGCTATTTATTTGTATTGCATAACAAAGTAAATTTGATTTAGACATTGAAGAATATATTTGTGCTTAGTGATTTCCCATAAAATATTAATTTATTTATGTAAATTAAATACCAAAAAATGGCAATATATAGTGCCTGAATTTTCAACTACTAACTCATTATTTTAGGTCAAGAAATGGAATTTTACCTGAGGTTAACATTATTCAGAACAGTAGTGATGCAGGGTTGAAAAACACAACCAAGTTTAGAATGATTGGAACTTTGGAGAATATCATAAGGAAATACACTGTCAGGCAAAATTAGTACAAGTCATGTTTATTCTAAGAGTAACAAAGAACAAACAGGAGAGAATCTTTAAAGGTGAATAGATAAAAATTGCTCTTTAATGGCAGAGCACTGAAATTAGCAGTGATGGACTAAGAAAAAACACTTTCTGTTTTCTGATTGCATTTTTTTAAAGATTTTTTTTTTTTTTATTTCACAGAGGGAGAGAGATCACAAGGAGGCAGAGAGGCAGGCAGAGAGAGGGAGGGGGAAGCAGGCTCCCCACTGAGCAGGGAGCCCGATGCGGGCTTCGATCCCAGGACCCTGAGATCATGACCTGAGCCGAAAGCAGAGGGTTTAACCCACTGAGCCACCCAGGAGCCCTTCTGATTGCATTTTTAAAAAAATCTTTAAGAGAGATGCCCGGGTGGCTCAGTCCATTAAGCAGCTGCCTTTGGTTTAGGTCATGATCCCAGGGTCCTGGGATCGAGTTCCGTATTGGGCTCCTTGCTTAGCAAGGAGCCTGCTTCTCCCTCTGCCTCCACCGGCCACTCTGCCTGCTTGTGTTCTCTCTCTCTCTCTCTCTGACAAATAAATAAATAAAATCGTTAAAAAAAATCTTTAAGGGGCGCCTGGGTGGCTCAGTCATTAAGCATCTCCCTTCAGCTCAGGTCAGATCCCAGGGTCCTGGGATCCAGCCCCTCATCAGGCTCCCTGCTCAGTGGAGAGCCTGCTTCTCCCCCTCCCACTTCCCCTGCTTGTGTTCCATTTCTCGCTGTGTCTCTCTCTGTCAAATAAATAAATAAAATCTTTAAAAATAAATAAATAAAAATAGAAAAATAAAAAATAAAAAAATCTTTAAGATATATAGTTTTAGACTGAATTAGAGGATTTTTCTTAATCTTGGACCTATAGGTAGACTTTCATTTTGCTGAAGGCCCTCTGAAACAAAACACAATGTTTTAATGTATGTATAATATGCAATTATGATGAGAAAACCTTTAACTTCCATCATAATCTTAAAGGCATCCCTAACCTTAGGAAGGTTGGAAGCACTAGTTTATTACCTTTACATTTACATATCTTTATATTTCAATCTTTACATTACATATTATATTCTATAATAATACGGCTTTTGCAAGTACAGATCAGATGGGCCTGGTACTCTGAAATTTCTTTAGAAAAACATTTTTTTCATCTACATAGCTGTGACTCTAGTACTGTTTTGTACATAATAAGTGGAAGTCAATGAATGGTGTTTGAATGAGTAAATGAATGAAGGCCCAGATGGGTGAACCAAAAAAGTTTCTTTTTTGTAGTATCAGACTCTTAAAACTCACCAACACATTAAACCTGAATGTTCTTCAACCAAAATGCAACTAAGAAATTAATTATCATACATCAAATGTCTACAATGTTTTGTAATTGATATGATTAAAAACTCATGGCATAGAGTCAAAGAAAACTGAAGCACAGAGCACAGAGTAGGGGGATATTTAGATGTAAATGTTACCCAAGTAGGTCCTCATGGGTATAGGAAAGCAAGGAGTTTGACTTTAATTTATAACCTCCCATATCTCATTGTTTTTATTTACTAAGCACATCTATTAAGCACCTAAGTAGATCCTAGATTAGAAGTGGAGGATACAGAAATATAAAGCTATAATAATCTAAAACCTAAGCTGTATCACAGTCTGGTGGATACAGTGACCCAACAATGAACAAATCAAATTATTACCTTTGGAAGTAGGAATAAATGCAATGCCTACAAAATGTACCAAAAAAGACAATGAATGATCCTCGGTATACAGAACAATGCATTTAAATTTGGAGAATGGTTTTTTTCTTTATAGTTTTATTAAGAAATAATTAACATATATCACTGTATATGTTTAAAGCATACAGCATAATGGCCTGATTTAATCATGTGTAATGATCACAGTAGGTTCAGCTAACAACCATTTTCCCATATAATTAGGAAAAAAAGGAAAAAAAAACAATTTTTACGATGAAAACTTTCAGGTTTTACTCTCTTTTTCTTTAAAGATTATTTATTTTAGAGAAGAGAGAGAGTGCACATGTGGGGGTGAGAGGCAGAAGGAGAGAGAATCCCAAGCAAACTCCCTACTGAGTCCATCTCACAACCCTGAGATCACGACCCTTAGTCACAACCCCGAGATCATGACGGGAGCCTAAATCAAGAGTCAGAGGCTCAACAGACTGAGCCACTTAGGCACTCCTAAGATATTCTCTCTTAACAAGTTTCCTACATATCATACATCAGTTTTAGTTGTAGTCATCATGTTGCACAAGGGACATAACTTACAGAATTGACAGAAGTTGTGGTTGATGTTATTTGCCAAATGTTCCTTTTCCTATTCTGTCCTTCTCTCAGCTATTAATTTAGTATTGGTTTCCTCCCTTCCATCACTCTGCTGAACTATGATGCCCTGTATTTCTTTTGGCATTTGGGAGGACAAAATTAGGGAATAAATGATAAGCACATTATTAAATATATCTCCCCTTGGTAGTCAACATATTAGGAAATTTGGCTTTCCATGTACATACTCAATGATCCTTGTGTAGAGGACATTTCTCTGCATTATGGCTGAATGCTTCGGAATGCCTCAATGACTTGATCATTGAGCACTGATACACAAATTGTAACCTTTCAGGATGAATTTCAATTATTTGCTCTCTCAGTGGAGAAGGTATTTTTTTAAAGAAGAATGAATTTATTCAGGGCAGAAATCCATTCACTTCCTAGGATGCTAAATGTTTTATGTTTGAGCTTCAACAGCATATAGAACGGGATTTTTAATTGGAAGCTTTTTTTTTTAATTTTATAGAACAGGGAAAATTGATTGTGAAACTTGAAATTTAGATCAGCATTTGTGCCCTCCATTCTCTGTTAGGGATTTTATGATGCAGCTTCAGAAAAGTAGAAGCTGAGTAACTTGACTGGCAGTGTGCTTTAAGAGAGGTATTGAGCCTTAAGAGCTGGGATTCCTGAATTTAGATAAAGGAAGGACATCGATTGTTTTGTTTCTCTTTAAGGTGTCTATATTGGTAGGTACAGAATGATTTATGCTGCCACAAATAAGTTTTATGTCTTAAAGAGGACTTCATGCTGTTCTTACTGGATTTGAGAGAGGCCCAAATTATATGTCCTAAGTCTCTGAACTATTTAATTATATGGGAGAAAAGACTGTAAGAGAAACAAATGGTGAGGTATTACCGCTACCCATGTATCTTTTCATAATGGGAATGCCAGTCAAATAGGAAAAATAGATTATTTCTTATATATTACTTATATCAAGTCAGAATTACAAGTCTCCAAGTGACTTAATTTTCATATGTATACAGCCATATGTGCATCATTAAGCATGCTTAAATATTACAAATGCAGCCCAAATGTTGAGACAAGAGGGATTTATGTCAGAGGTCATTCTAAATTAATTTAGAATATAAAACAAAACACAAACTTTAGATTCTCATGGGAATCTTCTTTTGCAGCTAGCCATCATAAACAGATAAATGAGGCCTATATTTCTACACATCCTGTTACTCTGTAACAGCCCTAAGCAGTGTTTTTTTTTCTTGACTATTTTTAGACACCTGAGGTACCAAAGATTGTATTTCAACTTTAGTAAGACCCATGAAGGAAAAGAAAATCCATCTTACATTCTGCCGAAAGGGAAATAAACCTGAATGAAACCCTATAGATACAAGCTAATGAAAAATAATTATACTGCTTAATCCTACTTGCTAGTCTAATTCACTAAAAAAGAAGTCACAATAGATTTACCCTAATATAAAACACAGATCAATTGTTTACTTGCAATTCTCAGCTAATGAAATGTATCTAAATGAAAGACATTAATAATTAAGAATTACAATAATTTTCACATATATGTCTTTCCAGCACTGGTTAAAGAAAAAAAAATCCTAGAATGAGTTTTTATGCCCTGTAGGAGAAATTCTTCATTCTTGGATAAATGGGTGGATGAATGAAAACTCTGAGAGAGGAACAGTTATTAAAGTTCAAATATTTTACCAAGAAGTGTTGCCCATTTAGCTCAATGCATATCTTACTTTAAAGATCTACCAAATATATTTAGGAAAGTCTGGGTGCACAACTAATTCTGATCAGTTATATTGATCACATTTTGCTAGAGGGTTACAATAAATACTGCAAGTAAAATCCCAGAAATATTTCATATCAAATGCAGATCATTTAAAAATGAACACCATGGATTAATAGCAACAATTATTAAAAATGTTTATATAACAAAAACTATTAAAATACTTATTCATTATTAAAATAAGGGGAACAGATAGTCCCACAATTCTTCTAATTTTTTTTGTCTACTTGAATATATAGTGAGAAATTTCATGAGAAAACTTAGCACTTTAATCAGTAGGATTTTTTCTGTTCTTTTTCTGTTTATTTAATGAATATTTTGCCCATACTATTTTGGCTATTTTTAGAAATCTAAGTTGAAATATCTTTGATACTGACCTTTGTGGAAAAACTTTAGCAATAATATTCATACATAAAATGCTCCAAAATGAAGCAAGCATATAAAACGTTAATAAAATAGGAGTTGGTTTTATATGATCCATCAGTGTTAAAGAATGATGCTGTTCTGAATTTCATTCATTTAAAGAGATCACTCTGTAATTCCAGTGAAGCTTTTAGAAACTGTTAACCAGACTGTATACAAGATAATAAAAAGGCTAATGTCTGTATTTTAATTGAATGCATGACCACAAACAAAGTTGTGCCCTGCATAAGAATGTAATATGCCTCATGAGGGCACAGCTCATCTATGTACTACTTGATTGCAAAAACTTTTGTTTGAATGATTAAAAATAACC
This sequence comes from Ailurus styani, assembly GCA_002007465.1. Classification (NCBI taxonomy): domain Eukaryota; kingdom Metazoa; phylum Chordata; class Mammalia; order Carnivora; family Ailuridae; genus Ailurus; species Ailurus styani. The sequence continues at coordinate 132,716 of LNAC01000472.1, read as the reverse complement.
TACATATAAACACCTAGGCCAGTCTCAAAAACACAATTGGCAAAATATGTTCTCTATAGATTATGACTCTTTCAATAATTTTAAATTAGAATGCATTTCAGAGATAATATAGAAACAGCCTTAACCAGATTTTATCCCCCAATATAACAGTTTAACAAGAAGGCAAGGTACATTCCATCATTCTGCAAGTTATTGCACTGAGCCTTCTCAGGGTCTGAAGTTGCAAATTTCCATATCCTTTTAATCACTGGCTTCCATGCTGAGGCAGTCAGTATGGGTAGAGAGGCCACAGGCAATGGTGTATGCTCTTCACCTCATTTACTCAGCAAATGCTTTATCCAGGGAACAATAACATCAGCCAGCAGGGATGACAATTTAAATCTACCAATACAAATGGGGATCCTAAGGCTTTCATTCACTCCTTCATTGCAGATTGCCTTAGATCCTATTTAATCACATCCTCCCTTCCCATGCACTTATGAGCAATGAAAAACTGAAACCAGAAAGAAAAGCTAATAGCTTCCATTAGATTTGACCTCACTCTACGAATCAGTTAGGAGTATGGATAAAGACAGTCAGGAGACTAAAAATTCTTTCTCCCCCTCTCCCCTACCCTAACTCCTCGCTATATTCAGCTCATCTTTCAGATTCAAGTTTACATTTTACTCTTTCAGGTAAGTATCCCCTGCTCACTCAGAGTTAGTTAATCTCTCCCCACCTCCATTTCCATATGCTTTTATAGGACTCTAAACCTTTCGATTTTTGCTAATAACAAAACTGAAATTAAATAACCCTGGGTATAATTAACTGTTGAATGACTCTCTCTCTCTTACTAATTTAAAAACAGTCTTAATCTTGCCTACAAAGTTACAATGGATATGATAAAAAGATAGAAGACTCACATACACCAAAACCTCTTTTTTAAAATTAACATATAATGTATTATTTTTTCAGGGGTACAGTTCTATTATTCATCAGTGTTACACTATTCACAGTGCTCACCATAGCACATCCCTCCCCAGTATCCATCGCCCAGCCACCCCATCTCCCTCCACCCCAGCAACCCTCAGTTTTTTTCCTGAGATAAGAGCCTCCTATGGTTTGTCTCCCTCCCTGGTCCCATCTTGTCTCATTTTTTCCTCTCATCCCCTATGACCCTCTACCCTGTTTCTCAAATCCCACATATCAGTGAGATCATATGATAATTGTCTTTCTCTGATTGATTTATTGCACTTAGCATAACACCTTCTAGTTCCATCAATGTCATTGCAAATGGCAAGCTTTCCCTTTTTGATGGCTGCATAATATTCCATTGTGTATATATACCACATCGTCTTTATCCATTCATCTCTTGAGCGACATCTAGGCTCTTTCCATAGTTTGGCTATCGTGGACACTGCTGCTATAAACATTGGGTTGCACGAGCCCCTTCAGATCACTACGTTTGTATCTTTAGGGTAAATACCCAGTAGTGTGATTGCTGGGTTGTAGGGTAGCTCTATTTTCAACTTTGTGAGCAACCTCCATACTGTTTTCCAGAGTGGCTACACCAGCTTACATTCCCAACAGTATAGGAGGGTTCCCCTTTCTCCTCATCTTGTATTTCCCTGATGTCGAGTGATGGTTGAGCACTTTTTCATGTGTCTGTTGGCCATTTGGGTGTCTTCTTTGAAGAAATGTCTGTTCATGTCTTCTGCCCATTTCTTCATTGGATTATTTGTTCTTTTGGTGTTGAGTATGATCAGTTCTAGATTTTGGATGCTAGCCCTTTATCTGATATGTCATTTGCAAATATCTTCTCCCATTCTGTCAGTTGTCTTTTGGTTTTGTTGACTGTTTCCTTTGCTGTGCAAAAGCTTTTGATCTTAATGAAGTCCCTGTAGTTCATTTTTGCCCTTGCTTCCCTTGCCTTCGGTGATGTTTCTAGGAAGCAGTTGCTGCAACTGAGGTCAAAGAGGTTGCTGCCTGTGTTCTCCTTAAGGATTTTGATGGATTCCTGTCTCACATTGAGGTCTTTCATCCATTTTGAGTCTATTTTTGTGTGTGGTGTAAGGAAATGATCCAGTTTCATTCTGCATGTGGCTGTCCAATTTTCACAACACTATTTGTTGAAGGGACTACCTTTTCCCATGGGATGTTCTTTCCTGCTTTGTCAAAGATTCATTGACCATAGAGTTGAGGGTCTATTTCTGGGCTCTTTATTCTGCTCCATTGATCTATGGGTTGGTTTTTGTGCCAGTACCATAGTGTCTTGATGATGACAGCTTTGTAATAGAGCTTGAAGTCTGGAATTGTGATGCCACCAGCTCTGCTTTTCTTTTTCAACATTCCTCTGGCTATTCAGGGTCTTTCCTTGTTTCATATAAATTTTGGGACTATTTGTTCCATTTCTTTGAAAAAAGTTGATCATATTTTGATGGGGATTGCATTAAATGTGTAGATTGCTCCAGGTAGCACAGACATTTTCACATATTTGTTCTTCTAATCCATAAGCATGGAATTTTTTTCCATTTCTTTGTGTTTTCCTCAATTTCTTTCATGAGTATTCTATAGCTTTCCTGGTACAGATTCTTTGCCTCTTTGGAAGACATATTCCTAGGTATCTTATGTATTTGGGTGCAATTGTAAATGGATGGACTCCTTAAGTTCTCTTTCTTCTTTCTTCTTGTTTTATAGAAATGCACCTGATTTCTGTGCATTGATTTTATATCCTGACACTTTACTGAATTCCTGTATGAGTTCTTCCAGTTTTGTGGTGGGGTCTTTTGGGTTTTCTACACCAAAACCTCTGTCTTAGAACATTTTTATGGCCAACTTTATCAGTTAAAATGTTATTGAAGAATATTCTCATTGTGTTAAACTGCTATAAAGTTATACAACTAAGAAATCATTTAATATAAATTGGAAACCCCATGATTGTTTAAGGAGCTAAATGACCAGAATTTAATGATTTATTTGTTAGATATATTTAGTCATACACCAAACATACATTAGCCTAAAAATATTTAGATTCTGTGATGATGTGGAAAAATGGACTCTTATTCCAATGAGGTTGGAATTTCTAGAATTTCCCAATGTTTGCCTTATGACTACTTGGCACTATCTCAACATCTTGAATTTTTCTCTTGTCAAGAAATTAACCTCTCTTACTCCATTTAAATATTTTGTCTTGTATCAGCTTCACAATTAGGTAATCTTAAATAATTTATGGCAAAAATTTCCTGTAAATAATTCAGCATAATTACAGTCATTTCCAGAAAAAGTGATAAAACCCACTAATGGGTATTTTAGTAACCTTTCATCTTCAGAGTTCTTTTTTAGATAAAAAGACATGACTGAATTTATCAATGTAATATCAAATTCTCTTTTTCTTTTTAAGATCCCTTCAGTAATTTGTAATAAGCAAACTATATAGCTTAAAAACTGCAAGCAAATAGGATTAAAGTTAAATAAGAGAGCAAAACTCTATGGAAGTAAGTTTGAGAGAATGAACAAAAAATGTGATCTTTGGAAATGTCAAAGAAGCTTCCAGTTTTTTTTAAAAATGCATTTCATTATATACCTTTTTAAAAGAATTTTTTATTTATTCATTTGAGTGAGAGAGCAAGAGGAGGGAGAGCACAAGGAGGGAGGAAGGGTCAAGTGAGAGGGAACAGCTGACTCTCCGTTGAGCAGGGAGCCTGACATGGGGCTTGATCCCAGGACTTTGGGATCATGATCTGAGCCAAAGGCAAATACTTAACCAACTGAGCCACCCAAGTGCCCCTCACTGTATACTTCTCTATAAGATGATAGTTCTGCTTCTCTTCAGGTAGATAAAAATCTATGAAAACACTACTGTAAAACTGTAGAACCAATAGGGAGAGAGTAATAAAAAGTGGTTGAGGGCAGATTGTCATATTTAATGCCTACTTTCTTTAAGTCCACATTCCACCTTAGAGCCATGTGGAAGAGATAAAATCCAAAAAGGCGCTAGTCTTTTTTGCCTATTTGAAGGTAGATATTTCTCATCAAAGCTGACACTTCACAAGAAAAAAGTGGGACATATCAGAAAAAGGGAAACACTAAGTAAAAGACAGTGACTATAACTTACAGCAGAAACAGAACTAAGGCAGCAAAAATAACAAGAAAATATACACTATAAATATCCTCAGAAATATATAGGAGGGCTGGAAAATAAAAAACAAATGTAAAAAGTTATTTTTTAAAAGTAGAGAGGGTAAATTTATAAATTTACCCAATGAAATAAAAAATTCAATGTACAGGTTGAATAGCAGGACAAATCAACATGAAGAAAAAAGTAATGAGCTGATGTAACAGGTCATGGATTTTCCCTAAAAGATAGCAAAAGGAGATTAAAAAGAAGAGTGGGAGGCCTAGGTGGCTATATCATTTAAGCATGTGACTCCTGGTTTTGGCTCATGTCATGATCTCAGGGTCACAAGACTGAGCCCACTGCTCACGTGCATTCTCTCTCTCTCTCTCTCTCTCTCTCTCTCTCTCAAAGACTAAAAAAATAAAAAATAAAAATAAAAAATAAAAGTAAAAATAGAAGAAAGATAATGATGTAAAGAATAGAAAAAACTAATAAAGGTAAAAATTAAAAAACAGCAAAAATAATTAACAAAAACACAGACCTAGCAAAGAGAAATTCCTGGCAAAACTGGGGGGGAAAAAAGTAGACAAGTAGGCCAAGAAATACAAAAAGAAAAATAAGAAATAGCTGTAGATGTTGCAAAAAACTTAATTTATGAAAGAATAAAATATAAAGTATTTATGAAAGTATAAAGCAAACTATGCATTACATTTAAAAACCTAGCTACAATCAATAACTTTCTAGGAAAATATGTGATAAATTACAAAAGAAGAAAAAGATAATGCAAATAAACTCTAAGTCACAAAATAATTTGAAATGACAATCAAGGTTCTACTCCATATTTCTAATAAAATTTCCACAATTTTTTAAAAGATTTTATTTATTTATTTGACAGAGAGAGAGAGAGAGAGAACACACAAGTAGGAGGAGAGGCAGAGGGAGAGGGAGAAGCAGGCTCCCTGCAGAGCAGGGGAAAACCGATACGGGACTCGATCCCAGGACTCCAGGATCATGACCTGAGCTGAAAGCAGTGGCTTAACCAACTGAGGCAGCCAGGCACCCAAATTTCCACAATTTTATAGATATATTTTACCAGCATTTTTTGGACTAGGTCATCCCTAAATTAATTTTTCTTTAAAAAAAAAAGTAAAGAATAGAGGGAGCCTATATTACTTGAATCAAAAAAGGTAAAGACAGCACAAGAAAAGTAAATAATAGATATATTTCACTTATGAAAAAAAATATAAAGATCCTAAATGTAATAATAATTAAACTAATTCAACAGGGTATTAAAAATAACAGATGATAGGTACAATTTACTTCAAGAGTTATTTAATGTGAGAAAATCCATTAATGCATTTATATTAATGAAAGGATGACACAATTATATTATCACCTAGAGTGACATAAAAAGCAGTTAATAGTATATAATATCTTTTAACAACAAAAAACTTCTTGAAATCTAAAAATAGCAGAGGAAGTGGCAAGATGGCGGAGGAGTAGGAGACTGATTATCATCAGGTCCCAGGAATTCACCCAGATAGCTATCAAACTATTCTGAACACCTTCAAATTCCACCGGAGATCGAAGAGAGAAACAGCAGCAATTTTAGGAACAGAAAACCAACCACTTTCCGGAAGGTAGGCCGTGCGGAGAAGTGAATCTGAAGCAATGGGAAGAGAAACCCCAGGGGGCGGGGCAGGCTCCTGGTAAGTGAGAGAGCAATGGAGCACAAAATCGGAACTTTTAGAAGTCAGATCCACTGAGGGTCATCGCCCCAGAGGCCAAGCGGGGGGTGAAACCCTCGCAGAGACAGTGTGGTCTGAGGACCCGCAGGGACACAAAAAGACCAGGGGTGTCTGAGCGCGACCGAGCTCCCAGGTCTCAGAGAGAAGCCGGCGGGAGAGACGGAGCTGAGCTGAGGTGTCTCTCAGCTCAGGGTTACCTTGGGCTATGATCTGAAGAGCAGCCGGGCCACTGCTCTGTGAGCGGGTACCCCATGGGCGGCAGACCCGGAGAGACTCACCTTCTTCCTCCAGGAGCAGCAGTGCGGGAGTGGCTGCAGGAATCTGCCGGGTTTGGAGATACTAAACAGGGCTGTGCACCAGAGATAGAGACACTCGGTCACAGGCTGGGTGAGCTCGGAGAGCAGCCAGAGACCAAGGACACGGGAGGGACTGAATGCTTTTCGCTGAGGCGCTCTGAGGAGTGAGGCCCTGAGCTCTCGGCTCCTCCAGGTCGGAGACTGGGAGCCGCCATTTTTAGTCCCATCCTCCAAAGCTGTATGGAAAGCGTTCAGGGAACAAAAGCTCCCTAGAGCGAACCTGAGCTAATTACTTAGCCTGGCCCCTGGTGAGGGCGGTGCAATTCCGCCTCAGGCAAAGACACCTGAGAATCACAACAACAGACCCCTCCCCCAGAAGACCAGAAGAAACATCCAGCCAAAGTCAAGATCTAGATTGCTGAGAATTGTGGAACTCCGGAGCTAGGGGAAAGCAATGCAGAGAATTCATGGCTTTTCCCCCATGATTCTTTAGTCGTTCAAAGTTAAACTCTTTGAATTTTCTCTCTTAATCTTTTCTTTTAAATTTTTTTACTATTTTAACGTTTTTAACTATTTTATCAACACTTTCTAATCTTTTTAAATTTTCATTGTTATACTCATATTTTATCCCTTCATTGTATTTAACCTTATTTTTGTGTACATATAGGGTCTGTTCAATTCACCAGTCTAATAGATATAAAATATAAATAGAGATAGATATAGAGATAGAGTCAGAAACTCATATATATATAGAAACAGAAATAGATAATATAGATATAGATATAGGATTTTGGTATTTTGTTTTGTTTTGGTTTTGTTTTTTGATTTTGTTTTTTTGTTTTTTGGTTTTTTCCCTCTTTCTTTTTCCCCAGTTCCAGGTCCCTTCTGAGTAGATTAGTGTATATTTCTCTGGGGTCATTGCTACCCTTTAGTATTTGGTTCTCTCATCCATCTATTCCTATCTGCATAAAATGACAAGGTGGAAAAAATCAACACACAAAAAAAAGAACAAGAGGCAATAATGATGGCTAGGGACCTAATCAATGTGTACATTAGTAATATGACAGAACTAGAGTTCAGAATGACGATTATTAAGGTGCTGCCTGGGCACGAAAAAACCATGAAAGATAATAGAGAATCCCTCTCTAGAGAAATAAAAACCCTTTCTGGAGAAATAAAAGAACTAAAATCTAACCAAGCTGAAATCAAAAAAGCTATTAATGAGGTGCAACAAAAAATGGAGGCTCTTACTGCTAGGATAAATGAGGCAGAAGACAGAATTAGCGATTCAGAAGACAAAATGTCAGAGAATAAAGAAGCAGAGGAAAACAGAGATAAACAACTACTGGACCATGAGGGGAGAATTTGAGAGATAAGTGATACCATAAGATGAAACAATATTAGAATAATCGGGATCCCAGAAAAGGAAGAGAGTGAGAGAGGGGCAGAAGATATATTGGGGCAAATTATAGTACAGAATTTCCCTAATTTGGCACAGGGAACAAGCATCAAAATCCAGGACGCACAGAGAACCCCCCTCAAAATCAATAAAAGTAGGTCCACACCCCGTCATCTAATAGTAAAACTTACAAGTCTTATTGACAAAGAGATAATCCTGAAAGCAGCTTGGGACAAGAGGTCTATAACATACAATGGCAGAAATATTAGACTGACAGCAGACCTATCCACAGAGACCTGGCAGGCCAGAAAGAACTGGCATGATATATTCAGAGCACTAAACGAGAAAAATATGCAGCCAAGAATACTATATCCAGCTAGGCTGTCATTGAAAATAGAAGGAGAGATAAAAATCTTCCAGGACAAACAAAAACTCAAGGAATTTGCAAACACCAAGCCAGCCCTACAGGAAATATTGAAAGGGGTCCTCTAAGCAAAGAGAACCTAAAAGAAACATAGACCAGAAAGGAAGAAACACAATATACAGTAACAGTCACCTTACAGGCAATACAATGGCTCTAAATGTATATCTCTCAATAGTTACTCTGAATGTAAATGGACTAAATGCCCGAACTAAAAGACACAGGGTATCAGAATGGATAAAAAAACAAGACCCATCGATATGTCGTCTACAAGAAACTCATTNAGAAACTCATCTTACACGCAAAGACACCTCCAGATTTAAAGTGAGGGGATGGAAAACAATTTACCATGCCAATGGACATCAAAAGAAAACTGGAAGGGCAAACCTTATATCAGATAAATTAGATTCTAAGCCAAAGAATATCATAAAAGATGAGGAAGGACACTATATTATACTAAAAGGATCTGTCCAACAAGATCTAACAATTGTAAATATCTATGCCCCTAACATGGGAGCAACTAATTATATAAACCAATGAATAACAAAATCAAAGAAACACATTGACAATGATACAATATTAGTAGGGGACTTTAACACTCCCCTTACTGAAATGGACAGATCATCGAAGCAAAAGATCAACAAGGAAATAAAGGCTTTAAATGACACTGATACAATATTAGTAGGGGACTTTAACACTCCCCTTACTGAAATGGACAGATCATCGAAGCAAAAGATCAACAAGGAAATAAGGAACATTCTCCAGAATAGACCATATTCTGGGTCACAAATCAGGTCTCAATAGGTACCAAAAGATTGGGATCATTCCCTGCATATCTTCAGACCATAATGCTCTGAAAATAGAACTCAACCACAAGAGGAAAGTTGGAAAGAACTCAAATACATGGAGACTAAAGAACATCCTACTAAAGACTGAATGGGTCAACCAGGAAATTAAAGAATAATTTTAAAAATTCATGGAGGGGCGCCTGGGTGGCCCAGTGGGTTAAGCCTCTGCCTTTAGCTCAGGTCATGATCTCAGGGTCCTGGGATCGAGCCCCTCATCAGGCTCTCTGCTCAGCAGGGAGCCTGCTACCTCCTCTCTCTCTCTGCCTGCCTCTCTGAGAGCCTACTTGTGATTTCCATCTCTTTCAAATAAATAAATAAAATATTTAAATTCATGAAAACGAAAACACAACTGTTCAAAATCTTTGGGATGCAGGAAAGGCAATACTGAGAGGAAATTATATAGCATTACAAGCCTTTCCCAAGAAACAAGAAAGGTCTCAAATAAAAACCTAACCCTACACTTAAAGGAGCTGGAGAAAGAACAGCAAATAAAGCCTAAACTCAGGAGGAGAAGAGAAATGATAAAGATTAAAGCAGTAATCAACGAAATAGAAACCAAAAGAGCGATAGAACAGATCAACAAAACTAGGAGCTGGTTCTTTGAAAGAATTAATAAGATTGATAAATCCCTGGCTAATGCATTCCTAGAGACGTATAAACTGACCTAAGTAAATAAAATCACGAATGAAAGAGGAGTGATCATACCGACACTGAAGAAATACAAATAATTATAAGAACATATTATGAGCAACTATATGTCAACAAATTAGACAATCTGGAAGAAATGGATGCATTCCTAGAGACGTATAAACTGCCAAAACTGAACCAGGAAGAAATAGAAAACCTGAACAGACCCATAACCAGTAAGGACACTGAAGTAGTCATCAAAAATCTCCCAATAAGCAAGAGCCCAGGGCCAGGTGACTTCCAGGGGAATTCTACCAAACATTTAAAGAAGAATTAATACTCATTAATTAATTCTCATGAAACTGTTCCAAAAAATAGAAATGGAAGGAAAACTTCCAAACTCATTTTATGAGGCCAGCATGACCTTAATCCCAAAACCAGGCAAAGACCCCATCAAAAAGGAGAATTACAGACCAATATCCTTGATGAACATGGATGCAAAAATTTTCACCAAAACAGCATCCTTTATTGATCAAAATTTTTCACAGTGTAGGCATAGAGGGTACATACCTCAATATCATCAATGCCATCTATGAAAAACCCACAGCGAATATCATTCTCAATGGAGAAAAGCTGAGAGCTTTTGGTTTAACATTCGCAAATCAATCAATGTGATACGAGACATTAATAAAAGAAAGAACAAGAACCATATGATCCTCTCAGATGCTAAGAAAGCATTTGACAAAGTACAGCATCCTTTATTGATCAAAATTTTTCACAGTGTAGGCATAGAGGGTACATACCTCAATATCATCAATGCCATCTATGAAAAACCCACAGCGAATATCATTCTCAATGGAGAAAAGCTGAGAGCTTTTACCCACAAGTCAGGAACACAGCAGGGATGTCCACTATCACCACTGTTATTCAACATAGTCAATGCCATCTATGAAAAACCCACAGCGAATATCATTCTCAATGGAGAAAAGCTGAGAGCTTTTACCCACAAGTCAGGAACACAGCAGGGATGTCCACTATCACCACTGTTATTCAACATAGTACTAGAAGTCCTAGCCTCAGCAATCGGTCAACAAAAAGAAATAAAAGGCATCCAAATCAGCAAGGAAGAAGTCAAAAGTCAAACTTTCACTCTTTGCAGATGATATGATACTTTATTTGGAAAACCCAAATGATTCCACAATCCCATTTACAATTGCACCCAAAACCATAAGATACCTAGGAATAAACCTAACCAAAGAGGCAAAGTATCTGTATTCAGAAAATTATAAAGTACTCATGAAAGAAATTGAGGAAGACACAAAGAAGTGGAAAAATATTCCATGTTCATGGATTGGAGGAACAAATATTGTGAAAATATCTATGCTACCTAGAGCAATCTACACATTTAATGCAATCCACATCAAAATACCAGCGATTTATTTCAAAGAAATGGAACAAATAATCCTAAAATTTATATGGAACCAGAAAAGACCCCGAATAGCCAAAGGAATGTTGAAAAAAAAAAGCAAAGTTGGCGGCATCACAATTCCAGATTTCAAGCTTTATTACAAAGCTGTCATCATCAAGACAGTATGGTACTGGCACAAAAACAGACACACATATCAGTGGAACATAATAGAGAGCCCAGAAATGGACCCTCAACTCTATGGTCAACTAATCTTCGACAAAGCAGGAAAGAATGTCCAGTGGGAAAAAGACAGTCTCTTCAACAAATGGTGTTGGGAAAACTGGACAGCCACATGCAGAAAAATGAAACTGGATCATTTCCTTACACCACACACACAAATGGACTCACGATGGATAAAAGACCTCAATGTGAGAAAGGAATCCATCAAAATCCTCGAGGAGAACACAGGCAGCAACCTCTTCGACCTCAACCGCAGCAACTTCTTCCTAGGAACCTCACCAAAGGCAAGGGAAGCAAGGGCAAAAATGAACTACTGGGACTTCATCAAGATTAAAAGCTTTTGCACAGCAAAGGAAACAGTCAACAAAACCAAAAGACAACTGACAGAATGGGAGAAGATATTTGCAAATAACATATCAGATAAAGGGCTTGTATCCATAATCTATAAAGAGCTTCTCAAAGTCAACACCCATAAAACAAATAACCCAGTCAAAAAATGGGCAGAAGACATGAACAGACATTTCTCCAAAGAAGACATCCAAATGGCCAACAGACATACAAGAAAGTGCTCAACATCATTCAGCTTCAGAGAAATACAAATCAAAACCACAGCGAGATACCACCTTACACCAGTCAGAATGGCTAAAATCAACAAGTCAGGGAATGACAGATGTTGGCAAGGGTGTGGAGAAAGGGGAACCCTCCTACACTGTTGGTGGGAATGCAAGTTAGGGCAGCCACTCTGAAAAACAGTATGGAGGTCCCTTAAAAAGANTAAAAAGATGAAAATAGAGCTACCCTATGACCCAGCAATTGCACTACTGGGTATTTACCCTAAAGATAAAAAGGTAGTGATCCTCAGGGGTACATGCACCCTAATGTTTATAGCAGCAATGTCCAGAATAGCCAAACTATAGAAAGAACCATGATGTCCATCAACAGATGAATGGATAAAGAAGATGTGGTATATATATACAATGGAATACTATGCAGCTATCAAAAGAAATGAAATCTTGCCGTTTGAAATGATGTGGATGTAACTAGAGGGTATTATGCTGT